>CM070654.1:1800000-2202500 GCA_036346575.1 Dendrocalamus sinicus | reverse complement strand
TATAAAATAGTGATTAAAATTATATTTTGAAGATATGCTGATGTTCAAAACGAGATATATTTATGACTCGAGGGAGCAGTACATATAGTAACACCATGCATGATCGATGGATTAGCCACCTTAACACGTTTGCACTTAATTTCTTCCACAAAAATAGATGGTAACATCTGACCAAAAATTTTTCTGTTCTCTAAAAAATTACTCATTGAATATAAATATTGAACGATGAATTTGGCACGAGTTTGGGTCGAGATGTTATATATAATAATAACCATCCTGATCACGACGTGCTAGCTTGTGTACGTGTGTGCATGATTGCGTGCAGGTGCAACGGTGCGCCGAGGACAAGACCATCCTGATCACGACGTACGAGGGCACCCACAACCACCCGCTTCCGCCGGCCGCCGCCGCCATGGCTAAGACCACCTCTGCCGCGGCCGCCATGCTCCTCTCGGGCCCGGCCGTCAGCCGCGACGCCGGCGCGCTCTTCGGCCACCACGCCGCGTCGCCGCTCTTCCACCCCTACGCCGCGTCGCCGCTCTTCCACCCCTACGCGTCCTTTGCCGCCACCATGGCCACGCTCTCCGCCTCCGCGCCGTTCCCCACCATCACCCTCGACCTCACCCACTCGCCGACCGCCAGTGGCTTGCTCCACCGCCCGCCGGCCCTCCCCGCCATGCCGTTCCCGATGTACGGTTTCCCCTCGCACAGGGCGCCGGTGCTGCCCCCTCCGGCGGCGGCCGTGGGGATGGCCGGCAGGCAGCAGTCGGCGCTGGAGACGATGACCGCCGCGATCGCCAGCGACCCCAAGTTCACCACGGCGCTGGCGGCCGCCCTCTCATCGATCATGGCGGGAGGAGATCAACCACCTCCCCGCGGCGGTGTCGGTGACGCCGGAGATGGTAACGGTGGCAGCGGCAACGACTCCGCCAGGGCGGCCGCGGCGGAGTCCCCTTGTTTCCCCACACATCCTTGCAGCACTTCTCCTTCTTGACGGTCGCCACTGACGTGGGAATTAAAGACGGTTTAGATGCTTGTATTAACCATCTGTACATTCATATCCATACATACGTACACGCATAGGTTTTGTACATGAACTATTATATACTTGAGATTCCATCCAATGTATGGCCAAACACAACGAGAGATATAGGGGGACAGAATTGGAAGAAGAAAAAACTGAATTGATACATGCTCGTCTGTTCAAGAATACAGATATACTATCATAAACCATTTGTTGCACAGCTATGCAGAAACAGTCCATAAGATGAGAGATCGCACGAGCTGATGAGCAGGCCTATCCCTCAGCATGCTCCTTTATTCAATATACATCAGCCATATGTGGCTTCTGTTAGACCATGGGGATAACTGTAAATAAAGTGATGATGAATAATTGATATTTGGATTGCTTTAGATTTTATGTTTGTAAAAGTTTTGATTGATCGCGGTCGAATGTCTCAAGTTCAAGTGGTTTCAGTCTGCTCCGAGTGGTTTTTGTTTTCTCCGAGTGTTTTTTGGTTGCTCTGAGTAGTTTTGGACCAGTCCGATCGGGTCCGAGTAGCATCAGACGGCATTCAAATACCAATGGAGTATCGGACGGTATTTGAGTAGCTTTGGAATATTATACGGCTTTCAAGACGCATCGGAACATCGAATAGCACTCAAGTGGCATCAGAGGATCGCACAGCTAAACGACCACAGCGGCTTTTGATCACGGCATACTTCGACCACGTTGGTTATGACTCAGAGTCGTTTACGACTATATTCTACTTCGACCATGTCCGACGTCGACCACGGAATATCAACTACGGCAGTTCGATCACGTTCGACTTCGACCACGATAGAACGACCACTGAAGGTAATCATAGTTATAGTACTTTTTCATGGTCGTAGCTACAGTACCTGGTCGGTACTTGATAATCGTAGATTTTACTAGTATTTAGTCGAAGGCTTTGTAGTCGATGGTCATAGACTTTGCGGACTGTTGTTATGGTCATACACTTTGTGGACTGCTGTTATAGTCGTAGACTTCGCATTCTTGTTTTCATAGTTGTAGACTTTTGTAGTCTGCTGTCGTTTTCTTCAGTAATTGAAGGCTTTGCAATCGGTTGTTGTAGGCTTCGTGATTGGTACTCGTAGACTTCATGGTCAGTACAAGTGCTTTAAGCCCTGTGATCTTGGAGTATCTCGAGTACTCGTGTTGGATCAGTGGTTGACTGTTCTGGTCGAAGCAATTGTCGGTGATACTCGGTGCTCGGTGATCGATGGTGCGGTGATTGGTTGATGATTTGTAGTCGTAGACTTGGTGCTCGGTACTCGATGGTTTTGATCGGTAGCGATGCGTGGTATCCCTGAGTGTTTGAAGCGGAGCGATAGTATTTCCCGAGTACCTATGATTTTCGAGTACTCATTGAGCTAGCGGTCGTAAGAAAGTGTCTGGAGCTAATTTACGGTAAGCGATGAAATGTGTAGCAGTAGACGACTTGGTTGATGGTTGTGGACGGTTTTGTTCTTGTCTATGAATGGACAAGGGTAGTGTGAGTGTATGTGTACTGATAACGGCCAAGTTGTGGAACTTGTGTCGGAAAATATTTCTTTTGGTCTTTGCATGTGCAGCATGACGTAGAGATAATCATGGTCAGTGACGAGGAGGACCAGGACTAGGATGGGGAGATCTGAGGTCCAGACGATTGAGGATGTCACGCGAGAGTCGAGCTAACGTTGGAGTACATGGAGATCAAAGGTGGTGATGTGTGGAGAAACTACGGGCAGTGTGATCTTGGAGGTTTCTACACAGAGGTTGATGATGCGAGATGGAGCTACGGGAGGTGCGTTCCTAGAGGCTTCATCATGTGGTGAGATTGAAAACATTATGGAAGAAGTCCGTAACGGGAAGGGTTAGAGATTTGGTAAAATCCGTGTTAGGAAGGGTTTCAGGTCTCTTGATTTGAGAAAGAGATATGATTTCGTATTCGTGTTTGAGTCAAACACGATTTAGAGGTAAGCTAAGGATTTTAGCTGAGTGGCTTTGTGAGGGTTTTTAGCGGTGTCATGAGGGCGTTTTATAGCCACAAATATGATGCAGAAATAATAAATCAGATCTATTCCAAGAAAAATTCATCGGTGTTGTGTTTTTCTGAGCATTGCTTTTCTGTGTTATCGGCGACGTGCTAACACATTATGATTCGGCGTGCTACGAGTACGATATTGTCTTCTGCTTGTACTCGTTCAAGCAGTCGAAACGTTCAAGCGACGAAGCGTTCGAGCGATCAAAGCTTTTCAAGAGGAGGGGTATTTCAACTACGTGCAAAGGCGATCGTAGCGAGTGGTCGAGCGAGCAGTCGAACAATTTGCGGTCGAAATCTACATTGGGTAATTTAAATTGCTTTTCTTTTGATTTAATATTTATTTTTAAGTATTAAAAAGCGGAGACAATCCTCTCTAATTGTGTCTTTCGATTCTACAGCATCAAATATAGGCGTGGCTCTGAAGACATCTACGTCTTCTGTTTTCCAGAAATAAAGTAAGAAACAACAGGAAGGTTATGCAATCCATTCATTTATTACAGTGTGGATTTCATGTAGTAGGTACCCAAGCTATCCCTAATAGGCCGTTTCTTTGTGAAGAGCAGAGTGCTCTGGACTCCTCATGCAGTTTGCGCGAACCCAATCCTTTCTTTACCGAAGTCGAACACTGTGTGGTAAGCACCCATGAAGACATCTCCAAGAATCCTGAAAGGGTTCACCACAAAATTTAGATTGAGGAGACAAAAAAAAGAAGAGGATACTGAGGTAGTACAGAATGTTATGCTTCATACCAAAGAGGACCACGCGGGGGCGGTATGTCGAATGCCATGAACCCACTGATGCAGACGGTTTGCCCTGCTTGCTCCAGTTTCACAATGTACTGCAACACAAGTATCAGAATGTATGAAAATGCAGTGATGAACATAGATTAACTTGACTGAACTATACAACTCTACATAAAGCCAAGTAGAATAGAAGAAGACAAAAGCCAGTTGCATTTCATGCACTAATCATCTCATCCTAGATTTTGATCGGGAAGCTTTGATTCAAATAATTTTCTGTATAAACGAGCCAATAAGGTCTTATATCTGATCTGTTGCTCTGGTTCTAACTCTTAAGTTGGGTTTCAAACATCAAAACAATTCAACATCTCACTCCAAAAGTCTAAAACTCGTAGGAATGTTTGTCCTTAAAAATCAAGACTCAAAAGTACATCAATAATGAACTACACTAACACTGAACCTTCTGAATTGGCAAATGTTTCAGTTTGTTGATGTGTTGTTCACAGTATGCTCAGTAGCAATGTGAATCACTTTTTTTTTTTTTGAAACAAGGAATCACATAATTCAAATGGTAAAGTTGGAAAACATTGGTTACTAAAGTTGGAAAATACGCTGTGGGCAACTAGAAAGCACCTGCTCTGGTGTTAGGGTGAAGGTCACGTCTGCTATGGTGAATGCAAGATTTGGCATCTTTGAGATCTGATGGCAGCTGACGGTTGATTCTCCATTGGGGCTTGGTAGACGCTCACATAACTGGAATACAATGCAGTATCTTGTCACCAACTACATAATTCGATAATGATGAAAAACCAGTGGAGATCACAAAGCTAGTAACCTGATTAGCATACTGCAATATCAATTCCTTTGTTTTATTTTCACGGAGCTGATTCTCTATCCATACAACAGCCATCTGACAGGCTGAGCACATGACATCCGAGCCGACATTTTCTTTGCCGACAACAAATTCAATTCCATTACTGCATAAGTTTTTGCAAAAAAATAAATTTAACCCATCATGAAAATAAGTATAATAGTAGTACTGAAAGGGCAGTTTCATGTACATTACAACAGTCCGGAGCAATGAACTAACCTGACAGAGTTAGTACCATCGAACATACACAGACCGACCTGGCTGCATACTCTCTGCGGATCTGTCTGCTCAGAGGCAAAGCATTACAAAAATTACTATAGTTCAAAATTAATTCATATAACACAACCATCACACAAAATCTCGTTCATACTTGAGCTTGAACAAAAAGTTGGGAATGATGAATAAGTCCCTGTATTGTGGTCTTTGTGGGGCTGTGGTAGTTTTTGTTTTTGTTTTACCTTTAGGACAGCACCTGCTTTTAGGACAGCATCTGCTTTTGCTTTAGGACAGCATCTGCTTTTAGGACAGCATCTGCTTTAGGACAGCATCTGCTTTTAGGACAGCATATTGACCGCTTTAGGACAGCATCTAGGATAGCATCGTAGCATATGCTTGGCTGGTTCTCAGCCTATAAATTTGTATCCCCAACCCCTCAGGTTGGCATGACATTGTGTGAGTAATAAACAAGAAAACTTGCCCCATCTCCTAGTGTCATCCTCTCCATGAGAGTAAGGATCTTGCTATCACCAAGAGCAAGAGTCTAGCGACTAACAAGTGGTATCAGAGCCTTAGTATCCTGTAGCCTGAGCATCTCCTGCTCATCTCCTTCTCCGGCCTCACAGCAGCCCCAGCCGGTAGCAGCAGCAGCTCCGGCTGTCCCCGCTCACTCCTCTCCGGAGACGGGCAGCAGCTCGTCAGAAGCAGCCCTCTCTCCACGCAACAGCCCCCCAGTAGCGCGCCATGTCCGCAGGGCAGTCTCAGCGCTCGGTCGCCTCGAGCATGCGGCGTCGTGACGGCCGAGCTTCGTCGCGCAGCAGCAGCGCGAGCAAGCGGCGGCGAGACGCGCGGCGGAAAGGGCGTCAAGGCGGCGGCGGCGGAGCCGGCAGCAGCCGTGGCGGAGGTGGAAGCGGCGGCGGCAGCGGCATGCAGCGCGTCGCGGCGGCGAGAGGTCAAGGCTGCGCGCGCAACAGCGGCTCGGCTCGCTGTTGATGACAATGGCCGCGAACCTCACCTGCTGGAGAGGAGGCGCGCAAGGGCGAACGGCGCAATGGGCGCGCCGCGACGCCAGGAGCGCGGCGGCAGCCTGCAGCAGCGCGGACGCGCGGCGGCGCTCTCGAAGAGGCGCACGGCGGTGGCGCTCTGGAGGAGGCACGCCGGCGGCGGCGTATGGGTCGACGGAGAGCACGGCCTCACAGTAACGCGACTCTCTCCCGGTTCGATCGTGGCCACCATGAGTACGGTGTCGCGTCGGGGACGTCGGCCCCGGCCGGGTGGCCTACCTCACCAAGACCAACTCGTCGAGTGGGCTGCGGTGATGAGGGTAAAGCTCGGTGCGGCATATGTGGGATGCAGTCCGATGCGACGCCGACTACGACCAGATCGACGGCGCCGATGCTCTCATCGCCGCATCCCCGCCCGAGATGCGATTCGCTACCAACAAGCGGACTGCCAAAGAGGCTTGGGACGTCATCGCTGCAGCACGCATCGGCAGCGCCGCGCCCGCAAGTCTACATTGCAGGCACTACGCACGGAGTGGGAGAACCTGGCCTTCAAGCCAGGTGAAGACGTTGATGACTTTGCTCTCGTCTCAACACTCGCTGCGAGAAGTTGGTGCGGTTCGGTGGCGACACCTACGGCGAGAGAGAGCTGTGGAGAAGCTCTTCCGCTGCGTCCCCGAGAAGTACAAGCAGATGGCTCGCTCGATCGGGTCTCTGCTGGACCTTTCCACGATGACCATCGAGGAGGCGTTGGGTCGCCTCAAGGTCGTCGACATCGATGAGCCATAGAGCCTCTCGGGACCCGTCACCATTGGCGGAAGCTCCTCCTCACTCGGGAGCGGTGGGCTGCGGCCAAGGTGACAAGAAGAAGGGAGCCTTCTTCCACGACAAAGCGCCGCAAGAGTGGCAAGCGCGCAAGCGCGCAAAGCGCCAGGCGGCGTCTTTGGCAAGCAAAAGCCAAGACGAGGCGACTCTTGCCACAATGCGGCAAGCTTGGTCATTGGGCCAAGGAGTGTCGGCGACCACGACGCGCCGAGCCCACGTCGCGCAAGCGAGGAGGAGGAGCGGCCGGTCTGTTCATTGCTCATGCGAGCATCGAACTACCTCCGGCAGCGGCGCGATGGCTCTCCTCCACCTTGACGAGCCAAAGCACACGCCCTCCTCGGCGATGATTCCGGCAATGATAAGACCGACGGGTGGTGCTCGACACCGGCGCCACCCACCACATGACCGGGCGGCGGAGTTCTTCTCCGAGCTCGACCAGCGTTCGAGGCACCGCCAAGTTCGGCGACGCCTCGCCGTGGAGATCAAGGCGTCGGCTCTGCGTCTTCGCCGCCAAGATCGGCGAGCACCGCCGCCACCGGCGTCTACTACATCCCCGATCTGCGAACTCCATCATCGGCTTGGGACACCGGATGAGAACGGCTCGCGTGTCGAGATCGAGCACGGGGTGCTGCGGATTTGGGATCTTCGATGCCGCCTCCTTGCCAAGGTAACCAGAGGCGCAAATCGACTCTACACTCTTCACGTGCAAGTGGCACAACCCCTCTGTCTCGCAGCTCGTCGGACGACGAGGCGTGGCGATAACGCAGCGCTGGGCACCTTCACCGAGGCCCCGGCGGCTCGGTGCCACGAAAATGGTGCGAGGCTTGCTGTGCCTTGACCATGTGGAGCAGCTCTGCGACGTCTGGGTGTTGACGAAGCAGAGGCGACTCCCCTTTCCCCAGCAGGCGAGTTTCCGAGCCAAGGAGAGGCTCGAGCTCGTGCACGGGGACTTGTGTGGCCCGGTGACACCGACCACACCGGGAGGACGACGCTACTTCCTGCTGCTCGTCGACGACCTCTCCCGCTACATGTGGGTGATGGTCCTCGGCAGCAAGGGAGAGGCTGCGGACGCCATCAGGCGCACGGAGGCTCGCTGCAGAGGCGAGTGCGGCGCAAGCTGCGCGTCTTTGCGCCACGACAACGACGGCGAATTCACGGCGGCTGAATTCGCGTCGTCTTTGCGGATGAGGGCATTCAGCGCCACTACTCCACGCCGCACAGCCGCAGCGAACGGCGTCGTCGAGCAGCGCAACCCGGGCGGTTGTGGGGATGGCTCGGGCCCTCCTCAGCGAGGGGATGCCGGTGTCTTCGGGAGAGGCGGTGGTGGCGGCCGTCTACATCCTCAACCGCTCGCCTACCAAGGCGCTCGGCGGCGGGGCGCCGTCGAGGCTTGGCATGGCGCAAGCGGCGGTCTCCCACTTGCGGTCTTCGGCTCCTCGCGTTCGCCAAGGAGCTTGGCCACATCAGCAAGCTCGGCGGCGGGAGCACTCGAGTGTTCATCGGCTCGCGGAGGGCTCGAAGGCCTACCGCATCCTCGACCGACACACGCCGAGTCCGCATCTCGCGTGACGTTGTGTTTGACGGCGGCGGGCCGGGCGTGGGACAAGGCGGTGGGCGACGGTTCGACCGACTCGGGGACTTTGTTGTCGACTCACGTCCCACCGAGAGCCGGGAGCTAGCGGCTCGTCTTCACCGAGCTCGCCCACCTCGACACCTTGCTCGCCACCGGCTCGCGAGTGCTCCACCACCTTCGGCACCGCCACGCCCACTCTTCACCACCGGCCACTCCACGCTCTCCGCACGGCTCACCACTCTCCCGCACCGCGGCCACACCACCGAATCGCCCCAACGGCCGGTCCACGATGAGCGTCACGGTGGAGTTCGCTACTCGCTGTCTCACGACGAGGATCGCGTCGACGCCTACCACGACGACGAGCCTCTGCGCTTATCGTACCATGGACAACATCCTCGGCGAGCTGCCGTCCACGACGGCGCAGACGCATCGCGAGGTAGAGCGCACTTGGCGTCGCGGCGGCGGCGAGCCCCGCCTTCGCCGAGGCGGAGGAGACGCGCGTGGCGTGTCGCGATGAAGCGAGAGATGGACGCCGCCGAGCGTAACCGGGCGTGGAGCCGGCGGATCTTCTGCCGGCCACCGCGCGATCACCCTTAAGTGGGTGTTCAAGCGAAGCGGGATGAAGCCGGCGCCATCGTCAAGCACAAGGCTCGCTTGGTGGCACGAGGCCGTGCGGCGGAGAAGTCGACCGATGACGCCGCACCCGTCGCGCGCATGGAGTCCGTTCGTCTTCTCCTCGCACTTGCGGCCCAAGAGGATTGGCGCGTCCATCACATGGACGCCAAGTCCGCCTTCCTCAACGGCGACTTGAAGGAGGAGGTCACGTCCGTCGGCCGCCGGGATTCGTCCATCCCGGCAAGGAGGGCAGGTTCTCCGCTGCGCAAGGCCCTCTACGGCTGCGGCGGCACCACGAGCTGGAACACTAAGCCGGACTCCACCCTCAAGCAAATGGGGTTCCAGCAGAGCGCACACGAGGCTGCAGTCTGCCGGCGGGGCAAAGGCGACAACGCCCTGCTGGTGGGCGTCTACGTCGACGACTTGGTGATCACCGACACTAAGGATGCGGAGGTGGCGGCATTCAAGGAAGAGATGAAGGCCACCTTCCAGATGAGTGACCTGGGGCCCCTCTCCTTCTACTTAGGGATCGAGGTGCACCAGGATGATTCCGGATCACACTTCGGCTGCACCGCCACGCCAAGCGCGTCGTTGAGCTAGCTGGGCTCACCGATCGCAACCCGGCTCTCACTCCGATGGAGGAGAGGATGACGCCGAGCCGCGACGAAGACGACGGAGGAGGTGGACGCTACGCAGCACGGCGTCTTGTGGGAGCCTTCGCTACCTCGCCCACACACGATCGACTTGGCATTCTCCGTCGGCTCGTTAGTCGGTTCATGCAACGACCGACGACGAGCATCGCGGCCGTGAAGAGGATCATCCGCTACGTTGCGGGGACCCTTGACCACGGCCTCCATTACCCGAGGTGTCCTGGCACGGCACACTTCGTCGGGTACAGCGACAGTGACCACGCGGGCGACATTGACACCAGCAAGAGCACAAGCGGGATTCTCTTCTTCCTCGGCAAGTGTCTCGTTCACTAGCAGTCAGTCAAGCAGCAGGTGGTGGCCCTGTCCAGCTGTGAGGCCGAGTATATAGCGGCTTCCACCGCTCGACTCGAGCACTCGCTCGCTCGATCGCTGGTGATCTCCTCGGCAGGGACACTGAAGCAGTGGAGCTCAGGGTGGACAGCAAGTCCGCTCTAGCACCGCAAAGAACCCCGTTTTTCATGAACGGAGCAAGCACATCCGGGTGAAGTACCATTTCATCCGAGGCTGCTTGGATGAAGGAAGCATCAAGGCAAGCTACATCAACACCACGGATCAGCTTGCGGATCTGTTCACCAAGCCTCTTGGAAGGATCAAGTTCCTTGAGCTCTGCTCCAAGATCAGGATGGTTCAACCCTCCCACAAGACGACGCACAAGACTTAGGGGAGAATGATGAATAAGTCCTCATCGTGGTCTTTGTGGGGTGTGGTAGTTTTGTTTTTTTACTGCTTTAGGACAGCATCTGCTTTTAGGACAGCATCTGCTTTTACTTTAGGACAGCATCTGCTTTTAGGACAGCATCTGCTTTTAGGACAGCATCTGCTTTAGGACAGCATATTGACCGCTTTAGGACAGCATCTAGGATAGCATCGTAGCATATGCTTGGCTGGTTCTCAGCCTATAAATTTGTATCCCCAACCCCTCAGGTTGGCATGGCATTGTGTGAGTAATAAACAAGAAAACTTGCCCCATCTCCTAGTGTCATCCTCTCCATGAGAGTAAGGATCTTACTATCACCAAGAGCAAGAGTCCAGCGACTAACAGGGAAATGCAACAAGTAGCAAACCTGTGCTATTAGCAAGTCAAGGATCATCTGTCCGTACTGGTTCACTACTTCTTTGCATTCTGTACTGATAATTCCCTCAGCCCCAATTGCATGGTTCACCTGAGCAACTATAGCCTGGAAATAACACAAGATGCAAAGATTCAAGTCATGTCATATTTCAGGAAAGTGTAGTCCCGTTCGATAACTAGGGACCTTCTCCATATTCATACAGCCACCAGACACTGTCTATCACAATATAATATAGTGATCAATGATTCTATCTCAGCATGGAATCTGCGAGCACAGTACAAATATGGAGATGATCTGGATCCTTAATCTGAAGATACGTACTGTTGGACCAGCAAGCAAGGAAGTCCCAGAGTCCACAATAGCAGCACATCCTTTAGCACAGAAGCCAGTTGAGTGGCCATCAATAAGGAGATCCCCCATGTCAAACTGCCAGTAACCTTTGCGGGTCACAGGAACATAGGTGTGGTCTCCCTTATAGTGTTTCGGGTCCATGCCACCAAAGACGAGCTCACCGCCAGAGGATGCATCAGCATCTCGGTTCAGCCAAAATGAGAAGACGTCGTCAGCAAGCAGTTTCTGTTTTTGCATGCTCTGCCTGTTGTTGCACATAAGAGAAAAGGCATGTTCAGTTGGTAAACTGGTGACGCTAATGAGTTTACGACAGTGACTTAACCAGCTCAAAGACGTATCCCTCCGTTCTTTTGTAAGTGACGCCCTAAAGTCCGTACAGTCAAACTTTCTAAAATTTAACAACTAATATGTTTACAACTATCTAGATTTACGACATAAAAACTATATCAGATTTGTCGTTAAAAATACTTTCATAATATTATAATTTAATTAGTATATCATAAGATAATGTTACAAAAAGTAATGGTTAAAGTCACATCTCAGAGACCGTAAAAATAAAAAACATCACTTAAAAAAACGGAGGGAATACCAGATTGGTGGGGCTTTCCCAACCGAGATCTCGGGGAAACCAAGACCAAGAATGCCATCAAACTTTCCAATGATAAAGGTAACACTTGTTTCGCGTCTTGTCTCGATGAATTTCTGATATGGGAGAAGAAATTATAGCGTTAGAGATACAGTATGGGAATTTTAAGGGGAATTATTATACTGAACTCAGAATTACCTGCTTTTTCACAACAAGGTCTCCAACCAACACATTATCCTTGCTGAAAAATCCAGACACTGATCCGGAACCATATGTGATTTTGCAAGTCTCTCCTGCATAATTTGATTAGACAAAAGAGCGGATTCAGTGATAATCTCATGAATGACGCAAACATAAGACCGCAACTTCAAAAAAGAGAAACATACCATCTGCTTTGTAAGTGCTTGACTTGCTCGACTTGTATCTGTGGTGGAGGTAGCATGCTATCTATAGCGCATTGCATTCGCATCAAAGATTTAAAAAAAATCGCATCATCTACCACAGCTTGAAGTACACAACTAATCACACAGATCATTTGGTGAGGCGAGAGCTTACCGAAAAATAGCATTTCGATGAAGGAACCCAGAGGTTTGAGCTCCCGGTGTCGAATATCACCGTAAAATTCTGCGGCGGCGTGCCAATGCCGATCACCCCAAAGTACTGGGTGTTGAGGTAGTCGACAAGAGGTACAACGTCACTGTTCTTCGAACTGCTTATCTTCAGACGGCGGCTGTCCTGCCTGGCCAACTTTGCGGCGGTCAGAGCTTCGTAGTCCAATCTCTTCTTGTTCAGGTTGATTCTCAGCAACCCGTCAGTGGAATCATCAACCGGCAAGGCGCATGAAAGAGCCCACAAACAACTGATACAAGCAGCCAACAACAAAAGATGCCTCTGTCCCATGGTCTCAGAAACTCAAAGCACCTGAGGAGGAAGATATGCCTCGGCATCAATCAGGAGAAGACTGCTAGTTTGCTTATCGTCGTTCATATCAAACCAACAGGCGATTAAAGCTGAAGTTGTGTGGAGATTACTACGGAGTGTTGGAGTCAACGATGATAAATATAATCGTATTTAGTGAAAAAAAAACAATGATTTATCATTTAGGAAAGGGGTTCCTTTCTTCCATCGTGAGCTGTTACACTAGAAATTGAGCATAAAACAGGAAACCGAACACAAAATGGTTCACACAAATTTTGGCGTCACTTGTAACTACTGAAACATGCTCTTAACTTTTAGCTGGCCAACACGACAAACACACAAAAGAACAATAGTTAGCCAAAGGAAATTTAAAGGAAAAGAAAGGGCTCGCATGGATGCATGTAGCACGAAAGGCCAGTTGGTGTCTCTACGCAATCCACTTGATTGGGAACAAGATGATCACTAACCAATCTAGATCACTCAACAGTCAAAGCAGAGTTACGAGAAAGCTTAGCAGGGCAGGCACCAAATCGAGAAAAATCACACGACAGATACATCCAAGAACAGCAGCATACCAGCTGATCAGCAGCAGGAAGAAGACGAAGAACTCCCAAGGCCAAGAACGGGGAAAAGCACGGCTGAAATAGCTCGGCGGATGAGATCGAAAGTCAAAGGAGGGGGAAGAAAGCAAGAGTGTGCCCGCCAATCACATGGGAGAGAGTGTGCTCGCGCGCGGCCTCTTCTCTGCTCCAGCAGCAGACGCAACAGGAGGAGAGGAGTAGGTTGTTAGTTAATTAAGCCTGCACAATGCTGCTGCGTTGATGTGTCGCTCGCGTGTGGGGCCCAGAACGCAGCCTGCCCCGCATGTCAGTTGGAGAAAATTGATGTCGAGAGCAACTGGCTGGTGGCGAGGAGGCGATGCGCGTCATGCACGCGGATATATAAAAATCTCTGAAAATTCATACTAGGATTTTTTCAGACAAATAAATAGAGTATTTTCTTCCTTGCTATTTCAAAAGCAGCTTATCGAAATCTTATTTGAAGAAATGATATCCGACGCCCGTGGAAACTCTTTCATTTCAAAAAAGTTCTCCTTCTTATTCTTATTTTTAAGAAGCAAAAAGCATTTCCTATTGGTTTGTACCCTAGACCAAACCGTCTTTTCAAAACAAGTTATCGACATTTAGTTCGTTTGCACAAAAAACACTTACGTTAGGACCAAAAACCATCAGCTGTGACCACAGTTGAAAAGAACGCACTCTGTATCACTCCAAAGAGTGACATAATTTAAAATACTACTTTGAAGATTTCCCTCCATAATATCACTCCAAACATATTTAAAATATTATTTCAGCTTATAACTTTCCAAATAGATGGTTTCTCCGTCATCTTTTCAAAACAGTTTATCGAACCAGCTTTTCAAAGTAATTTATTGGGACAGACTTTTTGAAACGATTTATTAGCATTCGGTTCGTTGGCACAATTATTTACACTATGACCAAAAACCATCAGTTAAGACCATAAACCATCATCTGCAGATAAAAAGAACGCAATCTGTATCACTTCAAAGAGTGACATAATTTAAAATACTACTTTGAGGATTTTCCTCCATGATATATCACTGCAAACATATTTAGACTCGTACAGTACCATTTTCACTATTTTCTTACATTTTGCCATTCTTCTTCAGCTCCCCACATTTATGGATGGAATGGATCGATGGATAGGCCACGTGGACCAAAGGGGCTGGAGAATATGCTGTCCCGACTCTGGATTTTTTTCGTGTGTGAGAGACTTTGGACTGTAGGGCCGAAATCAAAGTTGGGCCTATCTCTTCTAAGGAAAGTGAGGCCCATGACATGAGGAGGTATTAGGCCCATTTCAGTGGGCTCTGCGGCCTTAGGCCACCCGCTAGTCCCTTCACTTCCCGGTGGCCTCCGCGCCGCCCTCACCGTGGCTCGCCGCACCGCAGCCGACTGCACTGCCTCGTCGCTGCCCACCGCCAGAGGGAGGCGGTGCCCGTCGACCAACCGACTGCGCGCGTCGCCCGGCGGGCAAGTGGCGGCGCCCATGGCTTCAGGGCAGGTACGTCGTGCTCCCCTTGCCCAGCTGCTGCCGTTAGCTTTCTTGCAGTCCAAATCCATCTTGCACACCATGCTGATAGGCTGCCATGATTTGACATAGCATCGGTTACTTGGCAACCGTTGTGCATTTTGCTACCACTGTCCTGCTAAATCTGAAACCATACACATCGCAGAGACCTCCATGGAATTCAGAACACCGAGTAAGTACGATCGCAGCCGTTGTGCATACTGACAAGGTCCATGTATCCCGAATGAAGTAGTACTACACGATCAGGCGTCGGTGGATCTACCAAGATAATCATCCGTGTGCGTATTTTCCCAGGCAGAGTAAAGGTCAACAACACTCCTTACCAAATCTGAAACCATACAGGTTACCTTGCAACCCGAACTCTTGAATCTCTCGATTGACATACATAACATCTACAGTACATCAACTCATCAGGGGCGTGACAATCTGTAATGTGCTATTGTTGAGTGCACTTCTGTAAATACTGTTATGAATAGCGTTTGTATTCATATGAGGCCACTGGGCCGGTATATATACACAAAGTATAGGTGGTAAATATGCAAAGAACCCCTCATAACAATGGGGAATAACAAACTATATATATATCTCTAACACCCCCCTCAAACTCATGGTGGATCAACAACACTGAGTTTGGAGAAGAAGAAGCTGTGCTGTGCTCGAGTCTGGGCCTTCGTGAAGAAATCCGCTATCTGAAGCTCTGAAGGCACATACTGAAGAGTAATCACCTGATCATGCACACAAGTCCTCATGAAAGAAGCATCAACTCCAATGTGCTTGGTGAGCTCATGCTTCACAGATCACGAGCAATCGATAGCACTTTGTCTTGTCGACAAGAGAGGGTCGGTGTAGTGACAAACACCAAAATCCTCAAGTAACCACCGTAGCCAAGTAATCTCTGCCAAAGAGAGCCATAGCTCGCAACTCACCTCTGCACTCGAACGGGACACTGCGATCTGTTTCTTTATCTTCCGTGCAATAAGAGAACCACCAAGAAAAACACGATGAAGCGAGAGATAGACCGCGATCGGAGGATCGCCGCCCAAGTAGCATCCGAATAGGCTGAAGTCGTAACGAGTGGAACGTGGAAAGAAGAGACGGCGAGAGATAGTCCCACGAAGGTATCGCAGAACTCAAGAAGGTGGTCAGAGTGAACTGAGTGGGAGCTGAAACAAACCGACTCGAATATGAACTGGATAAGTGATATCCGGGCGAGTAACGACAAGGTAGACAAGACTCCCAACAAGATGACGATAGCGTAGTCGGATCGTAAAGAAGCTCGCCATCGAGAGTCGGAGGTGAACATTGAGCTCCATGGGAGTCTCAACGATCTGTGATCGATGAGAGAGGTGCGATCAAGAAGATCCTGAATATATTTCTCTTGGGACATAAAGAAACCATCCGGAGTGGAAGTAACCTCAATCCCAAGGAAATAACGAAGAGGACCAAGATCCGACATAAGGAATCGCTCACTAAGACAAGCCTTAACAAAGGCAATGTACTCGAAATCATCTCCGTAATGATCATATCATCAACATACAGAGAAGAAGAGTCCGACCACGAGGCGAAGTGTGGACAAAGAGCGCAGGATCATGATCACTAGCTGAAAATCCAGCACCAAGAACCACGAGGAGAAGCGCTCAAACCAAGCACGGGGCTTGCTTAAGGCCATAGAGAGAGCGACGAAGGCGACAGACCATGCCCTCAGGAACAGAATACCCAGGTGGCGGATGCATGTAGACCTCCTCACGCAACTCGCCATTAAGAAAGGCATTCTTGATATCAAGCTGAGAAACAGACCAGTGGCGAACAGACGCCACCGAAAGAAGAGTGCGAACAGTGGTCATGTGGGCCACAGGAGCAAAAGTCTCGTCGTAGTCAACACCATGCTGCTGCTGGAAACCACGAGCAACAAGACGCGCCTTATAGCGCTCAAGAGAGCCATCAGAGCGAGTCTTAATCTTATAGACCCACTTACATGTGATGGGATGAGAATGGGATGGAAAAGGAACAAGATCCCAAGTACCAGTACGCTCGAGGGCAGCAATCTCCTCGGCCATGGCAAGCTGCCACTCAGGGTGAGTAACAGCATCCCGGTAGGAGACAGGCTCACGAGTAGCTGCGCCAGCAAAGGCAAAAAGGGCAGGAGGCCGAATTGACTGGCGATCGCGGAGAGCGTAGCGAGGAGAAGATGACCCATCAGGGGAAGATGGAGCATCAGAAGAAGATGGAACATCAGAAGAAGATGACTCATCTGGAAGATCCTCAATACGAGGTCGACGAGTGTAGACGATAGTGGGAGGAGCCCGGGAGTCGTAGGAGACGACACGGCGGCGACAGCAGCGGAGAGGCCACAGGGGAATATGTGGAGACTCGTGGGGCAGTGGACGAGGCAAAACAGATATAGAAGTATCTGGAAAGGTCAAGAAAGACAGAGACTCCACAGAGGAAGCCGAAGGAGAGGCGGGGCGTGGGTAGAATGGACGAGACTCGTCGAAAGTCACATCCCGAGAAACCCGTATCCGACGACCAACAGATCCCAAAGACCGATAGCCCTTGTGCTCGGCATCGCACTTTAAAGACACACTCAACGGATGGCGGTCGGTTTGGTACGTTCTCGAGGCGAGAGAACATAGCAAACGCAGCCAAGCAGATGAAGGCGAGTAGTCGGGAAGAAGACCACGAGACGCTCAACAGGATCGCACCCTTAAGAGCGAAGAGGGCTGAATGTTGACGAGATAGGTGGCGATGGAAACACCTCGCCCCAAAAGTGAGGTGGAATAGAGGCGGCGATCATCAGAGCACGAGCCGTCTCAAGGAGGTGACGATGCTTGCGCTCGACACCATTCGAGCATGAGCACTAACGGGAGAATCAAGAGGTGTAATAGAAGACAGAGTGGAAGAATCGAGTCATGTGAAAAGATGCTCCGAATCAAGATTCCACGGGAGGTACTGATCGTAGGAGGTGGTCTCTCGGTGCTCAAGAGTCGATGCGAGAACCTGCGAAACTCGCCGAGGAGAACACGGCGGCAAGCAGCGTCGAAGTCGGCTATCTCCGCTCGGTGAGAGAAGCGGTGAAGAAGTCGAGGCGACGCCGTCGTAGAAGCACTAGTGCCGAGAAGAACGGCGTGAAAGATGTTGCTTCTTCTTGTAGCACCGGGACTCGGTGTGGCCATCCTTGTCGCAGAGGAACAGTGAGGACGGCCACCTCCAGATCGAGGACGGCCACCACCACCGTGGTAGCCGCCGGAGGAGGCGAAGTAGCAGCGGACGAGCGGCGAGCACGAGAGGAGTGGCATCGGACAAAGCACCACTCAAACGAGTCTCCTCTGCGCGTATCTCGGTAAGAGCCTCCGGAGAGTGACACGAGGTGGCGTGCAAGAAGTCGGGCACGCCTTTGCTCGAACTTCGGACGGCGAGTAAGGAACTCGTAAACCCGCTGAAATCGCAGATCGGACGCACCTCCGAGCAAGACGGGCGAGTACGACGGCCCGATCGCGGCGTGAGTCCAATCGACGCCGATGCCAGAACTCGAGCGTAAAGGCGTCAACGAGCATCACCTGCTGAAGAGAGTGCTCTGGCGGACCACGGACAGTGCGAGGCATCACCGAGGGCTCGTAGCGCCGACGAAGATGAGTCCACATCCGAAAGCCGAAGGAGTCCCACAACCTCGTAAGAAAATCGAGGCCGACATCGCGATGAAGACAAAGCAGCACCGAAAGTCGTCATCGTACCACCGAGTGTAGACGGTCGACGATCCTTGTAGGAATCGAGCCTCTGGTAGGCGAGCGATTTATCATCAGCGTCATCATCAGCAGCAGCCTTATCGGCTGTCGGAGGCAATGCAACAGCGTAGGCTCGTCGGAGGAATAGGGCAAGGCGGGCGGTGACATCGCCAGAGAGGACGCCTAGAGACGAAGACCACGCATGTGAATGCGCATGAGACACGAAATCGGTGTAATTAACACCATCAAAGATCACCGGCGGCGAGGAGAGAAAGCGGTGCCCATTGGTAGCGGCGCTGACGGCGCGGCGACCAAACAACGAAGTCTAACAGCGGCGCCGGCGCGGCGCGCGTTAGAACAACGTTTTTGCTCTTTTTCTAAACCCTAAAACTTAACGCCTTCGCCCGTTAGAACACACGCCAACGCCCACACGCGAGGCGTGGCGGGCGGCGCGAGGGCCGGCGGCGTCGGGTGGAGGCGAGCGGCGCTCAGCGCGAGCGCGCGGCAGCGCGGAGGCGCGCAGCAGCGCCGAGCGGAGGAGCGGCGGCGCGGAGGAGGCGGCGACTTCAGCGCGGGAGGCAGCGGCCGGAGCGGAGGAGCGGCCGGCGCGGAGGAAGCGGCGTCGGCGCGACGCGAGGAGCGGCGGCGACGCCGAGCGGAGGAGCGACGGCGACGCGGCAAAGCGCGGCGGCAACGGAGAAGCCGACGGCGGCGGTGGAGGAGGCCGTGAAGACCGAGCGGGCGGTGATGGCAGCGGAGGAGGCCGGGAGTCGGCGACGGCGGCGGAGGCCGGGAGTCGGCGACGACGGCGGAGGCGGCACACGGGCGCACGGAACCCTAGGTAAGCCAAAACCCTAGTTTTGGCTCTGATACCATGTTATGAATAGCGCTTGTATTCATATGAGGCCAATGGGCCGGTATATATACACAAAGTACAGGTGGTAAATATGCAAAGAACCCCTCATAACAATGGGGAATAACAAACTATACATATATCTCTAACAAATACAACTTGAACTAGGTCTATGTGGCCATCAATTCATGCCCAGATCACCATCTCCGAAGAAGCCTGCCACAATGGTGCCAACATCTTCTAAGCCTACACCAATGCAGAGGGGATTCTTCTGTGTAGAACCTTCTGCTGAGCCCTCGCTCCGCAGCCGCACATTTGGGCCTAGCCCGCACTTCCCCATGCATTTGCAGCCGACGACGGCACCGTCGGTGCCCACCTCCTTCCGGAACTCCTGCAGAAGAGCAAGGGAGCCCGACTTCTTGCATTTGCCTCCCATGCAGACCTCAATTCTGTTCACCATCGGCTTCTCAACTACTACAATGTTGTTGGTGGTGCACTGCATTGCATTTGCAGGCTCTGGAGATATCTGAACATCTTGGTGTGGCTCCAGTGCCACGGATTCTGAAATTTGAGGCACTATATATGATAGGGAGAACTGTGCTTGCAGGTGGCGTTTGATGTGCGGTGATGGTAGCACAGCGGCTCATTCTGACGACTTCCCCCTCGCACCCAATGTCGCTGGATTCCGATGAGCAAGAGGAGCTGTCTTCATCCTTGCGGCAATTCGGTTTGGCCATCCTCTTTTCTTCCTTCTTCATCTTCATGGCCTTCTTTGCAGCTTTCTTTTGCTCCTTTCCCCTCTTCTTCATGGCCTTCATTGCAGTCTTGTCACACTCCATTGCCGCGACTATTGGGATGTCAGATGCAGCAATTTGGGGCACTGCCATTGAGATCACCATGCCCTGCTCAATTTCGGGTGTGGATGTGCTGGCAACACGGCTCATTTTCATGAACTGCCCCTCCTCCTCGCACTCGCTCTCGCTTGATTCAGAGGAGGAGCCATCTTTACAGTTTATCGCGGCGGGAGCCTTCTTCACTTCCTTCTGCTGCTGCTTCAGTGCTTCAATGGCAGCCTTCTCCTCTTCCCACTTCTTCTCCATCTCGTCTTCCTCATCCTTCATCTGATTCAACTCCTGCAGCAGCAGCTCCGTGGCTTCCTGTATCCAAATTTCCACACAAATCAGAACTCAATTTGAGTTCTAATTTCACACAAAAGGCACATTACAAACTATCAACTGTCTAATTAGCACTAATTGCCACCAAAATAATGTTCAAGCAAAGCAGGCATCGTTCTCTGTGACTACCAAGAAACTGACATGCAAATCGTCCTCTGTGAGTACCAAACAAGCTGAAGTACTGACATCCAAACCAACCGGTGCATCACCATCATTATTCAAATCCTAGAGCAAGAACTAATCCACTCGAATTCTGTAATGCAACAAACAGCTACAAAAAGGACGTCGTCGCTTCTTGGCTCGCCCAGATCTCTCGATCCTATGTCGAAACAGAAACGGGGAATGAAACCAAGAAACGAGACCGAGGGCTCACCAAGAGGACCCTCTCCTTGGCCGCGTCTCCCGCGACGAGGCCCATGACCCGGATCTTGGAGAGGTCCCTCGCCACCGCCTTCCGCGGCGCCGCCTCGTAGTACCTGAGGTGCCCCTCATCGGCGAACCCCCCAACTCCGGCGCCGAAGCAGGACACCCCGGCCGGCCTCCTCCTCCCCCTCACGACCATCGGGGACGCCGGCGCCAGCGACCGCCGGAGAGCAGCGCCGGTGAGCTCCATGGCGTGCCACGGTGAGACCTACCACCTGCCCGCCTCCCCACGCTAGCCTTCTGCGCGTTTTTTCCCTCCTCCTACGCGTCTCTCTCCTTCGGGGGACACGTGGCGCGTGGTAACTGGCCGGGCAACGGTGCTCCGCTTACGTGGACCAATCAGGAGACGCCGCCTCGCGCGCGCGCACCGCGGAGGAAGATCCTGGCCGTTGGTGTGGGGAGTCGGGTTTGGACGGCTGCGATGCGTCCTACGTCAGCAACGCGCGGGTTCTCGAGATTGATTGCTCTGTGGAATGGATCCTGTCCACAGTACACCGAGGAGGAGAAAATTCAGAACACTGCGTTGACATATATTACCGTCAGCTTGGCATGCCTTTTCTCTCTTGAGAGGGAAATTTTTGTCTCTTGCTTGCAAGAGTTCATTTGCAGCATTAGGATCTCTTTTCATCCTAATCAAACTGACAGCTGCTCCTGCTTGTGGATTGTGCTCTAGGGTTGAGACGGTTCAAGCGTTGTTTCGGTTGATCCGGGGATGCGTTCTCGAGGCCTGAATTGCGTCTTCAGTTGAGGGGTTTTGCAGACATGAGGTTAGCTGTTGACTGGAGGTTCTCCGATTTAAATTCGTTATCTTTGCGAAGTTGTTTCAATCTCATGGTATTGTTGACAATTATTTTTGCTTTTGAACTTGATTCGTTTTTCCAAGGTGCATCTTCCTGAGCTGATTCTTGATTCTGTCGACTAAGCCAGTCATTATATTTCTTTTCCTTGGAAGGGGAAATTTGGAACTTGAAAGCACGAAGATGAGGAGGTATCATAATCATCATCTACCTCATTGCTGTGCTATATATACATAATTGTGAGTTGTGGCACTGAATATTCCTGGGAGTAAGGAAGATTGTCTTCGTAGCATTTACACTTGGACATTGCTATTTGTATAATATTTCCTGCTCAGGTATTTTGAGCAGCAGTTATGTATATGTGTCATCAGAAGCTGAATAACAACAACTGGCACCTGAACTTGCAAATTTCAGCACAAAGTTTGCATCATCCTTGGCATGTGCTACGACGAGGCCGCTGAATGGAGGGCGACGAGGGACGCGTATGCCCCATCCTTGATGTTGATCAAGGTATCATGCTTCCCCTTCTCGATGATCATGCCGTTCTTCACCACCGCGATCACATCTGCACCCTGTATCGTAGATAAACGGTGCGCCACGATCACTGTCGTTCTGTTGACCATCACTCGGTCCAGTGCGTCTTGCACCACCCGTTCAGATTCTGCGTCGAGTGCACTTGTTGCTTCATCGAGGAGAAGGATCTTAGGATCCTTCACAATGGCGCGAGCAATCGCCACGCGCTGCTTCTGCCCTCCGGACAGCTGAGCTCCACGCTCCCCGACCAACGTGTCATATCCCTGCAATTTTCAGGTAATTGATTTCTGTAAGCAACCTTCTTGGCAAAACATTAATGTTCTTCATAGTAGGCTGCAAAATTGTAAGTAAATCTGCCATGACATATGTTCTAATCTGAATGAAGCTAAATTGAGCTGGATAAGAAGATGACCTGATGCAATGAACTGATGAACTTGTGAGCGTTTGCCAATTGTGCAGCAGCTATAATGTCTGATTCTGTTGCCTGCCCTTCCTTCCCATAGGCGATGTTTGCTCGTATCGTGTCATTGAAAAGGGCTGGCTCTTGACTCACCAGCCCCATCTGTTGCCTGAGCCAACTTAGCTGGAACTTCTGTATGTCCACTCCATCTAGAAGTATATGGCCTGCATCAGGATCATAAAATCTCTGCAGCAACGATATAGCTGTCGATTTGCCGCTACCGCTCTCTCCGACAAGTGCAACAGTCTGACAGATAAGATACATAGTGCAGATGGTTAGGTTCTGTTAAGAAACTTTTTCACTGTTCGCTCATAAGTTAAACACTTCAAGCTTCAGAAATTTGGATTGGTAGTACCTTTCCAGACTGAATTGTCAAGCATAGGTCTTCGAAAATCTGAACATCTGGCCGCGTAGGATATCTGAAGCTCACATGCTGAAACTCGATATCACCTCTTAGTGGTTCTAAACTCACCCCAGCATCATCACTTGGATCTATCCTAGATTTACGGTCCACGATGGCAAATATAGAAGATACAGCTGATTTTGCTTTGGAAGAATCTGATGTGAGGGTACTCGTGTGTGACACCCCGATGGCTGCCATAGTGAGAGCAAGAAATACCTGCATTAAGATGCCCAAGATATGATAATATTTCAATTTGCAGTTATATTTAACAAGGCATAGGCATCGTATGATTAAAATACTAGTCATCTTGAAGTTTACATTTCAGGGTTACGTTAAACTATCTATTTTCCACCTAATGCATATTGAAATGTAAGTGCCTAAATATTATTGAAAGTCAAAATCTGTAATGATCTCAAAATGAACACAACACATACCCTGAAAACTTTGGGAAAAGTTGTTTTCTCCTCCTCAACAAGCCGAGCACCAGCATAGAAGCTAGCTGCATAGACTCCAAACAGCAAGAAGAAGGAAACCCCGAAACCAATACCACTTATTATTCCTGTCCTGATTCCTGTTCTTAGGGGTCCTTCGCATTTTTTCTTGTATAAATCCATTACCTTTTCTTCAGCTGAAAATGAGGCCACTGTCCTTATGCTGCTCACTGCATCATTTGCCACTTGACTTGCCTCCTCGTACATCATCTACAATCACAATTGAGGATCAATGACCTGACTGTGATAAAACTACTAGTAAGTATCTAATTCTGAGCTATATTGAGATGGAACAATAAATTGACTGAAAGAAAAGAATTCAGCTTTTTTCTTTTATTCTGGCATACCTTTGCATCCGCACTGAATCCTTGAATAAACTTCATTTGGATCCATCCGTTGAGCCCAATGAGTGGTATCAACGCCAATATGATCAGAGATAACTCCCAGTTTGATACAAAAGCAATTACCAAACCAGCAACTAAAGTTGCAGAATTCTGCACAGCCAGTTGAAGTGCGTCACCCACAAGCCCCCTAACTTTTGCTGCATCGGCTGACAGCCTTGTGCCGATGGACCCACTTGAGTTCTCTGGGTGATCAAACCATTCAATCTCCATATTGACCACCTTCTCAAAAGTCATCAGTCTGATCCTTCTAATCAACTTGCACCCAGCCACTGAAAAAAGGTATGAGCCGACAGGAAGTGACAAGAAATACACTGCACCAAATACCAAGAACATAGATGACCAAAACTCAGCATCCTTTTTTAGCATATGTGGGGGCTCGTAGAATGCTTTGATCACATTAGACAAAAGGATCGCAAAGATCGGGAAAATCACTCCGCTGACAGCAGAAGCAATGGAACCAAGTATAAGCACTGGGATCTCCGGTTTGTTAAGCAATGCGAGGCGACTGAGAGGCACTTCCCGTGGTATTTCTTCAGCTATCTTCTTTGATGAACCGTCCTGGACATCAATTTCAAGAGGTAACCCAAATGGCACTGAGAATGAGTGATTGCTGCTGCTGTCCCGAGATGACCTTTGGCTGGTTGACTGATTTGTCGATGATTGTTTGCCTGAGCGAATCCTAGAATCACCCTTCCTATCTGACTTGTTCTTGTAATTTGCACCCTCAGAAGCATGGCTTGATTCCTGTAGGCGTATCAGTTGGCTGTAAGCTCCCTCTGGATCCCTTACGAGTCCGTGGTGTGGACCTGGTGATTATGAAATGTTTGAGGTACTGAGCATTTGGTGACACATAAGATATGTAAGAGGCAATAAATGACTGTTTTGATTAGCAAATACCAATGTTTCGGAATCTACCTTTTTCAACTATTGACCCTCGATGGATGACAGCAATAGTATCAGCATTCCTGACAGTACTCAAACGGTGAGCAACTATGACAGTAGTCCGATTTGTCATGACCCTATCAAGAGCCTCCTGTACAACCCTTTCAGATTCAGTGTCCAAAGCACTTGTCGCTTCGTCCAGTAGTAGGATTCTTGGATCTTTGATAATCGCTCTGGCAATGGCAATTCTTTGCTTTTGCCCACCAGATAGTTGTGTTCCATGTTCGCCAACCAAAGTAGCAAAACCCTGGGAAATGCCATAAACAGTAGAGATTCAATATGCAATGCAGAACAATTTGAGCATCCCTTACGGGCTCTCTTCCCTATATAGCTTTGTCTAGTTCTCGACATCATTTAATCATAAATCTTATTTACAATTAATTATTCATCAATAATGCAAACTCAAGGGTTAAGCATTCTTCTGACCTGGGGCATTTTGTCAATGAATTTGGAGGCGTTGGCAAGCTCAGCTGCAGCTCTGATTTCCTGATTTGTCGCGTTGTCCTTGCCATAAGCTATGTTATCTCTTATGCTAGCAGCAAACAGGACTGGCTCCTGGCTGACAAGGCCAATTTTACTTCTGATCCACCTTAACTGCAACTCCTTGAGATTCACTTCATCTATTAGAACTTCGCCAAGCTGAGGGTCGTAAAACCGTTCGATCAAGCTGATAACTGTTGATTTGCCACTCCCACTCTGGCCAACCAATGCAACAGTTGTGCCACTCTGTATGGCAAGGGAGAAACCTCTGAATATTTGTTCATCAGGCCTTGTCGGATATGAAAAGTAAACATCTCTGAACTCGATATTCCCCTGAATGTCATCTAGCTTCCTACCTGTGGTGCTGTATGCATCTATCTCAGGTTCCCTGTTGATTGTTTCAAACATCTTGTATGCTGCAGCCTGCCCACCGGCAAATGCTTTCATGCTAGGTGATGCCTGTCCTAGAGCTCTGGTGAATGCAATAGTAAAGTTTCAGCTTCTGGAAGTAACCAATGGTTATGCTTATCACTTTAATTGAAAAAAATGTATAAAAATCTTTTTTGTGTTCTAAAAAAATAGGAAAAAATTGGTGAGTGGTACAAAAACATAGTAGATGATTCAGTGAACATTGCAAATTCAAACTGCTGAAATTTATCTGATGAGAAGTTCTTTTCAGGGAAAAGTTGAGGAGAATACTCTTAAAAAAAATGACATATTTGTATTGTTGAACAAGAGAATTCAATCTGTTATACTCTCCGTCTAGTTGGTATAACATTGAAACAAAAATGACAAAGTGGATATGCACTTTGTTAGTTGTTGCCAACTGAATAAGCCATACGTGCACGGTTGGTTTAGCAGTTTGCTCACGAACATAAAGTGCTTATCACTGTCAAACAGCATCTTACTTAGCGTCTGTGCCTGACCAAACTTGTCTAAATCAGCACAAAATCCAAATACATGGCTAATGTTGCTTTATCAGTTACTGAAAAAGGAATGGAAACTTTTGGGGATTTTTTTCGTTTCTGCAACCTTCTGTATTCTTTTCTGATAAGACTATTTGTCAACCATGAAATAGAGATCACTGCAACTGAATTGAATTGATCGGAAAGGCGCGACGAAACTTACAGCGAGCCAGTGAGAACTGCGAATATGACATTCATGACTTGGGCGCCGGTGTAGCCCTTCTCCAGGATCAGCTTGGCTCCATACCATATCCCCAGGGAGTAGCCGCAGAACAGGAGCACCATGACCGTGCCCATGCCCACGCCGGCGGCGAGACCCTCCCGGACGCCGGAGCTGTAAGCGCTCTTCAGTGAGTTGTTGTACTTCTCCACTGCTCGCTTCTCTCCGGTGAAAGATGCAACCTGTGTTGTTCCACAGCCTTGTCGTTCTTGAGAGAATTGGAGGCACAGAATTGACAGGCTCTGAAAGTATGAAATCTTACTGTTCTGATGGAGCCGATGGTCTGCTCGACGACGACGGACGCCTCGGCATACGCGGCCTGCCCCAGCGACGCCATCTTGGCGACGACATTGGACATGACTGCGCCGGCGAGGACAAGCGGCGGGATTGTGGCCAGCATGACGAGGGTGAGGAGCCACCCTTGCGCGAAGGCCACGGCGAAGCCTCCGAAGAAGGTCACAAGCAGCTGGATGAACTTGCCGACCTTCTCGCCCATGGCGTCCTGGATGAGGACGGTGTCGCCGGACATCCTCCCGATGACCTCGCCGGTGTTGGTGTACTTGTCGAAGAAGGCGATCTCCTGCCTGAGTATGGTCTTGAGGTACAGGTTCCGTATCCGCGCCGCCTGCCGCTCGCCGGTGATCATCCAGCACGTCACCTCTGGTCGATCACAGAGAAAATTCACAGAGTGCAGCAGTTGAAGTGCAGTGCGGGTAGCTCAGTGACGCACTTACGGACGAATGACGCGACGGCCGAGGCGATCGCCAGGTAGATGAACTCCAGGGAGACCTCGGAGACGCGGCCCACGACGTCGCGGGCGCCGGCAGCGCCGCCGAAGGCGTCGACGAGCCGGCCGAACAGGACGGTCATGAACGGCAGCGCGGCGCCGTTGGCCACCGCGCCGAGCGTGCCGAGCAGCATCAGCGCCGCGTCCGCCCCGTCGGCGAACGCGAACAGCCTGTGGAACGGCACGCTGCCGCCGGCCGCGCCCGGGCGCGCGTCGCCCTTCTTGCCCCACCCACGGGCAGCGGCCGTTCTTGGAACCGGCTCGCCGGCGCTGGACGACGGCACATTCACCTCGAACGCTCGGCTGGACTCCGACATGCTCCGTACAGCGCCAAGACCAAAGATTTTGCAGCACCACAGCAATCTATCTACGTATCCGTATCTACCTATACGCCTACCGGCCTACGTATCCGCACGTATCCATCTCATGAACAGACGATACTGCCAAGCAGAGCAGAACAAACTCTGCTTCACCTGTCAAGATCAAGAACTGCGCTTGATCATATGAGGCGAAGGAACTGAACAAAGCAAGAACAATCCAGCAAGCCACAATAGGAAACTAAGGTTTGGCTATCCTACCTCAGGATAAGACCAAGCCTAAGATCAAGAAAGCAAGAGCTTTTTCTTCATAAAAAAAATTCAAGAAAGCAAGAACAGCACAGTAGCAAAGGAAGGAGGGAGACAGACAGATGGGGATTGCGATTTGCAAACGAGGCGGCGGCGGCTACTAAGGAAAAACAGAAGAAGCGAAGAAAGCAAACACTGAAAGAAAGAAAAAAACACAAACTTTTGCAGAAAGGATTAGAGATCGATCTCACAGTCACAAAGGTGAATGCAATGGAAGCTAGCTACAGCAAGTTGCGACACATTATTGTACGGTCGTGAGACTGATACGAGTGATGGATGGATGAACACGGCTAGCCTTAGACGCTATCTAGCCAACGACAGGTGGAGGGAATCAATGCGCGCGGCTCACTGTGGCAAAGAAGAGGAGCTGGATGGCTGTACTCTCCAAGCTCCAACCAGTGGTTATGTCCTAGATACCTGGCGGAGCTCGCGCCCCTTGTACTCTATTAGTTGAGTATAATATATATCTTAGTAATTTTATTTATATCAATTAAAATTATATATAAATATCTTTTTTTCTATACGATTTCACTAAAGATATTACTATTTATAAGTTAAAACTAAAAGTTATAAATAAAAACTAGTATGATGATCCGTGAACATTTTTACTCCTAGTATTGACTTTTGAGACCTATATGGCCATAACCCTCAACATGAGAGAAAAGATTGACATACGAAAAAAGTTACAGCTGATGTGTTTTTTCTTTTTGAAAAGGAGTTACAGCTGATCTGAAATTTCTCACTTCTTACTGCCATGACAATGAACTTTTTTACTCCCAGTATTGACTCTTGAGACCTATATGGCCATAACCCTCAACATGGGAGACAAGATTGAGATACGAAAAAGGTTACAGCTGATCTTTTTTGTTTCTTTTTGAAAAGGAGAGTTGTAGCTGATCTGAAAATTTTCACTTCTTACTGCCATGACAAAGATTTACTAGTGGTAGAATAGAACAGAAAAGATTATACTGGTCTCTGACTCTGACTGGAGGTATATCTACATCAACAGCTTCTGCTGTGTTTCCTGTTTGTGTTCATCTAAGGGATGAGGTGAGCATCCATCCACATGTCACTGAGCTCACTTGGCACATGTGAGAGATGATGACGACGACGACGACGAGAGCTTCGCTTTTGTTTGGGTCTCTTGCTTCTGGGTCAAGCATCCGTGGACCCTGCCTGCTTGCCTGTGTCTCGGCACTGGATCTCATTTCCCACACCAGTCAATGCTGCATGTGTATGCAACAAGGCGCTACACAAGAATTGACGATTAGATAGATCATATGACAAGGTCTCCTTTCTTTTGACTGCTCGTAACCACCTCGATTAGGACTGCATATATCACTGGATTTCATTTCCCACTAGTAGTGTTTTCTTGTTTGTTTGCACACTTGCCTACCTAATCTAAGCTGAATATTTTTCACGCAGGTATCCGATATAGCAATTAGAGAAAGTAAATGATATCTTAAAATTCAACCTCTCAAAAGGTATTCTAAAATTTTCATTCCATTAGCTGCTGAAAGTTATAAAGATCAGATTTGCTCACCAACAAATTACTCATAAAAGCGCAGAAGAAAATGGAATTTAATTCCTAATCGGACCGCTATGAGGAAGCGATTAGACCGAGATGGCCAGTTTCACCGACCTCCGATCGGACCGCAGGCCTAGAGACGGTCAGACCGCACTCTTATTCTCAGAACTAAAAATCAACCTGACCCAAAACCACAAGTGGTGCAATCTCCAAATGATACGAAACTCTACACACACCTTACTGAGGATCTTAGAAACCTAATCCACCCAAAGATTGCATGAATCTTAGCTAAAGTTCCAATCTTTCCTCAAGGTAAGTAAAGTTATACCAAAAGTAGGCCAAACTCAAGAACTTGAGATATGACTTGCACGTGGTTTGAATGTAGCTAAGATGGCTCTAGATAAGTTCCCACATATCACAGCAAATAAGAGCACCTAAAGATTTGATGTTAAAATCTTAAAAACAAGATATTACTAGAAGAACTCTAAATCAAACTAAATCGAATAACCTTAAAGATCTTGCTATACCTGGTCCCTAGGTAGATGGAATATGCTTCTCATAAGGCGTCTCCACCACTTACATATTTTTGGAACCTAGCAAGATCAAAAGAGAAGGAGAAAGGGCAAAACACCAACCAAAATAAGAGTAAAATCAACAAGAACAAAAACACACTATGAAGGATAAACAAGATTGATCTATTGCAATTTATAGATGAAGATTTTATAGCCACTCTACCATGAATGACAGCACTCTCATAAGAATACTCACCCAAACTTCCACCATAGGTAAATCCCAATGAATGGATGGTTAGTTGGTCTCCTTCACCTACATGGCCTCATGCCTCTAACCCAACCCAATCATAGAGATAGAACAATTAGCCCACATCTAAACATAATAGATATTATCCATTAGCACAACTGGAGAAATCCATTAACCCCACATACATCGGGTTACACTCATATATGACTTATGCACGTTTCTCAAAGTGCATAAGTCCAAACCCGTTAAGGAGCAATCTTCCCATCCACTTAACCTCCTCAGCGTCTCGTTGACCTAAACCGCTCTCCTAACGTCCTCCAAACATCGTTGTTTTGGTCCTCTATCACTGTTTCCGATATTTTGACTTCCCCACCAAAAAACCATCGCTTTGACCGTGGACCTAATCTCTTTCGCGAGTCTAGTCTATAGTCATCTCCTCCTTTACAAGCAATCATCATACATGCAACATATAGGTTTACCAATGGCTCACGCATCGGTAAGTCTCTCCGTGCCGGTTTTCCCTGACTATGCCTCACTTGCATCGACCACACCATTCGATAAACTGTTGCTTGAACTTTTCGTTCAACATCCTTAGTCTTCCCTGTGCCTTGCTTGAGCTCAACCATCTCGCCTGACTTCCGTGATTGTACCAAAGCTCATCCTCGAGCCTAGTCCCGGTCCATGCCATCAGCCATGGTTGCCTCTAAGTTTTCTACACATCAAAGACTAAGAAATTATTTTTGGGTACAAGTTCTTCACAACTTGACCACGTTAATTTAAACATACTTCATTTACCATGAATGCAATGACATAGGACTCCAAATCTCAACACATGACCATTTCTCACAAATATCTAAAACCTCTCAGATATTTTTAGATAAAAACCAGTCTGATCTCCATTGAGCGGCTAGTTTGACCGTGCCAGTCAATCCAATTAAACCCCGGTAACAGGGAAGCTGGCCAGATTGCGGCAACTATGCTTGTTTGACTACTCGGCCAAACCCGATCACACCACCACCCATTGGCCGGTCAGACCACTCATATTTTCTCTTGTGCACACAAGCGAGCACCTCTCTAGAAAAAACTCCACCGCCAACTAAAAACCGGTCGTACCGCACCGGTAGTCCGACCGCCCCCAAAATCCGGTTACACGAGACTTGCGGTCAGACTGCTCTAGTCTGATAGTAAATCTTAAAATTTACAAGCTTTCATAAATTTAAATTTCAATTTAATATGATTGTCAATTGTTCAATACAAATGAACTCTATGTTATGATTACCCGTTTGTGCTCACACATCAGAAAAAAAAAAGATGAAAATGACGAGGAGATGTGAAGGAACACCATCAGCAAAGCACACCACACAATGTTTAAAACATGTGAACAGTGGCGAATTAATTGAATTGATGTGCCGGTTTTTTGCCGAAGCAATGATGGATTTTTGTTCTTTTTTTGTGCTGGTTTTATGTCGAGAAAAGACTGATAGGACAGTAATGTGATGACAGTAACGACCCTGCTGAACAATCCAACAAGCTTCTATGGACATCTGCATGTTTCCTTTGGTTTCTGCCTTGTCCAGTTCTCGGTGTGCATACACTTGCCTGTCAGCACAGTTCAGGATGGATATGCACATGGTGGCGATGGTTAATGCCATTGTTTTCAGTCATCCGTCTTTCTAGCTAGGCTCTCCCCTCTACAGTCTCCAAGCTAGCTGCCTGCCCCTTGTATTTATCCACTAAAACTATATTGTTACATTACATGAGTTGCAAAACTGCAAATGGTGTGTATATATCTTCTGAAACAAAATCAGCTTGCTTATCATAAAGAATAAAGGTTAAGTTTTTCCAATTAATACAGCATCCTGTGCTCCAACACCTCACTAGTTGTCACACTTTGATGATGATGCACCAAAAACTTCGACAAGTTAGCATCGTTTTTGTGATCCCTGATCATCTTTTCCTGCCCTTTGCATGATGCAAAGCACTTGGGGAGAGCTTTGCTCAGATGAGGAAAAATCCTTGCGCCCTGAGGTTGAGGCCACACAAAAGGTCTGGCCTAGAAATGGTCCTATTCCTTCCCTTTGCATTGCAGAGGACCAGCATTTGAACCACCGTTGCATTCTGGTCGCCGCCATGGGTTGTGTACCTTCCGAGTGATTGGTGTACCTATGACGTCCCCATCTTAAGAATATGACCATCATATTTTTCATAATAGTTCCAGGATTCAATAACGAATAGAAAGAGTATCATACCTACTTACAAGTATTTAAAAAGAATTGGCTTGTTTAAAATATGACCTAAGGACCAAAGTACAATAGCTTTACAGGCGTCTAAATCTAAAACTTAACTTACATTTAGAAGAACCGATGAAATCTTACAGGAACACTTGAGTGCGGTAGTAACCTTAACACATTAATTGATACATCATTCCTTCTTCATGTGTTCGTTCTGATGAAAATAAGCAAGATTGAGTACACTAGGTGCTCAGCGAGCTACATAGGAAGACTATTTAATTACAATGCAAGGTGTTAAATTGGATAGATCTATGGGTTGTAATATGATAAGAATATATGCAGGTTGGCTGATAAAGAACTTTGCACTTAAAGCAGTAAAACATTATTAATTAGCAAGGGGTTTCTCATTTACAATTTTCACATTAAAATCATCCAAATTCTACTTATGCCTTGTTGTAGTTTGTCATCTGCAATTTTCATATTAAAATAATCTAAATTCTACTTATGCCTTGTTGTGGAATCACCTGTGGAACATAACTCCATTGACTGGGAGCACGGTGTATTCAAATACCATTTATTATATTCTGCAAAGTTGCCCAATTTACCCATAAGATATCTCAGACTCATTTTGGTATTCCTAAAATACTTATCTCAAAAATGTCTCGTATACCTGCAAAGGTATTCCAATGTCTTCCAATATTCAAAATCAATCAATAGATTAATTTATTCCTATACTACTTCCATAATTGGCTTAGAATCCGATGGTACTATCATTAATTTAATTACTACTTACTATATATATCTACAATATCTCCTTTCATTACTTATTCATGGTATCATTGTTGTCTAAAACTCCAAATAATATGCACCATCATTTATCTAATCCACCTAACGTACAATTTATTGCCCATCTATCAAATCATGACTATCTAGATCCCATAGTAAATCTTAATTTCCAACAAGAATTTATAGCATAAATCTAATCTCATAACCGATATTTGCCAATTATTCAACCATACATCCTAATGATAATCCAATATTCTCACTTTTAATCCCTCTATTATACATTAAATCCACCAATATCATTTGTTTCAAGATCTCCTAATAATCCAATCATTTTCACCATTGATTCATAATCACGATTAGCTCATCTAGCAACCAACTATGCTCTCTACTATTCATTTCCAAATTAATTCACAACTATAAATATCCATCGAGAATAGTATCATTCATTAAAGCTATAATCCAATAATTATTATCACTTCACCCTATCTCTTCAAAAATTTGATCAATCCATCTATCTAATCAATCCCATCCAATAAATTTCACTAATTTATCCATCCAAATTTCACACAACTAATTATTCCTAATAATCAACATGAATCCACCAATATATCTATTTATTCGTCACTCTTTATATAAATCCCTTATGGGGTTATCCGTTTTCATCACTTATGACTTTGTGGGTATAAATCAATCTATTTCTTGCAATCATGAATTGTCATTTAATTTTTTAGTGGTTTAGAATATGATAAGTAAGGAAAGAACAAGGGTAAGAATAGAAAAAAAATATATGTAAGGATCAAGATGAAGCAGAGCGGGAGCAGAAAGTTTTCAATATAAGCCTGCTCCAAAGGGCTGAAAGCCCTGACTTTTGGCCTTTTATGTAGGATATTTACTGTAGTGTCTATTAGCTTTTTATGAGTCAAAAAAATTCAGAAAAATTGAAAAATAACACTAAATCTTTTGGGACAATGCAAAGAAATAAGAGAGAAAAAATAAAACCAAAAACCAAAAAAGTCCAAAAGGCCAAATTTTAGAAGCCAAAAGGCTACCGGAAATAGTTTTACACAAATTGCTTATATAACAACATAACATGCTGATAGCGTAATTTGACTATTATAGCAATACAATCAAAAGGACTTCGTCTACTCAGATGGTTTTACCCCTAGCACCACAGAAATCAAACAGGTATTATTAACTGACTAGTTGAGTGGTGACCTTGTAACTCTTCAAAAGGAAAAGTTTTGGTCAGGGTACTCGTATTATTCTTCTTAACACCATCTTTAGTACTATTTTTTTTCTGAGGTTAGTTTTCATTCATTTGGTCAAATAACTACAACAAAAAGTTAACCAAGGCGAGTTTTAAAGATTTTGGCAAAATTATAAGGAATTTTTTCACACAATTTTTAAAGAGATGAGATAGAAATAGGAAAGACAAAATAGCAATAATACTTATAATTTTACAATTATTTTGTATGAGAAATTAAAGTTTTTGTAAAACTAGTATTCTTATTGGAACCAGACCTATACTTTGGGCTGCAACCTATAGTTAAACATTCTCTTATACCATTTCTGTAATGACCCCATTTTAAGAATAGGATCATCATATTTCTTGCAACAACCCAAGAGTTCAGTTGCAAATAGGAAGAGTATCATGTCTACTCACGAATATCTAAAAAGGATTAGCTTACTTAAAATATGACCTAACGACCAAACTACAACAGCTTTACGGGTGTTAGAGCTCAAAACTTAACTTACATTCGGAAGAACCGATGAAATCCCCTAGGAACATTTTGAGCGCAGTCGTAACTGTAACACGTTAACTGATGCATCCTTCCTTCTTCAGGTGTCTGTTTTGATGAAAATAAGCAAGATTGAGTACACTAGTACTCAACAAGCCATGTGAGAAGGCTACTTAACTACCATGCAAGGTGTTAAAACCGAACAGAGTTACAGATTGTAATATGATAAAAATAGATGCAGGTTGGTTGGTAAAAACCTTTGCACTTAAAAGCAGTAAAAAATAATTAAGTAGCAAGGGGGTATGTCATATGCAATTTCTAAATTAAATTATCTAAATTCTACTTATGCCTTGTTGTAGGATCACCCATGGAACACAGCTCCATTGACCAGGAGCACGACGTATTCGAATACTATTTATTATACTCTACAGAGTTACCAAACTTTACTTACAAGATATCTTAGACTCATAATATCTAAGATGTAGACATGTAATATGATAGCGTACGACTGAGCTGAGGTAACACAATCATTTCACTACTCTTTTCATTCTATTTTCTACCTGGTAGGCTCAGAACCATTCAACCACCTTCAGAAATCCACCGGCCAGTGTAGAAATCGTGACCCAACGTGGACCTACCATTGTGAAGATTGGCAAGTGGCACAACAGGCCCAACTTCCATCTCATCCCTTTCTCATGGAGTATCTAGTGAAACTAGGATAACTATCATTCTGTAGATATTCGATCGAATCGAGCAGTGTAATAAATCGGATTGACAAGTCAAGCTTATGGTTGAGTGAGTTCGGTGTTATTTACTTAGCATAAGGGTCTAGTCCTTATGAGGCTATTATTCATATACCATGTGCACACTGACATCATACCACCATATCGAAACCAGAGCCTCAATGTTCAGGTGAGGTCATAGGTTCCAACCATTGAGTGGTTGCCCACTAAAATCCCTCAAATTTAACTTTGTTTCCAAGTCTCCCAACACTGGACTGAACAATCTCTCACATTATTTGTAAAAAAATTATATTTTTCTAACATACCTACTAATTACCAATGAGGTGAGTTCATATTATAATAATACTTATGGTTGTAAAAAGTGAATATGGCTTATGAGATTATGCCTGGGCTTTTTAGTGGTTGGATCTAACTATTTATCATGTTATTCTAATTATTATTTTATATAAATAATAGTACTCAAATAATATAAATGAAAGTAATAATAATTAAATAATATAGGATCAACATGATCAATGATATGTGACTTACCTTCTGATCCTGGGTCTTTAATTACTTCTTCGTAGGCTTCACATTTGACACCATCTACTTTAGTTGCCCTAGTGCTTCTTTGTTTGCTTCACATTTGACACCATCTACTTTAGTTGCCCTAGTGCTTCTTTGTTTGCTGACTAGTCAAATCCATATGGTAGCGCAAAAAAATGAATACATATAGGTTCCTGCTTTGCAGAATACAAGCTAGAAACATAATAAAATCAGAAATCTAGAAAAATGAATGTGTGTTTGGACTGATAGAGTTTAAACTAAGCTTGGTTAGGTACAATGGGGTTGAAAATAGGTTAGACATGCTTGAAATAGCCAAAAAAGAGTATAAATAGGATTAACATGTTTCAAGTGAATAGTGATTAGTCGGGTGAACAATACTGGGTTGGCACTATTCCTAGCGGGTGAATAGTAAGGTTTTGGGATGTGGTTAATGGGATGTATAGTGTTGGGCTGAGCTGTGAACAGTGTTAGGCTACACAGTATGACTTGGCCTAGTTTAGCCGATTGGGCCAAGAGTTGGCTCAGGCTAGCTTTGCCAACCCACCTTGCTAGCCCAGAGAGCACGTGGCCCAATCCATTTTAGAGCAAGCTACAACTTGTTCTTATGGCGGCTGAAAGAGAGGAGATGACGATGACGTTGAATTTGGTGACTGCGAATGGTGGTGTGATGAGCAACTATGGGATGAGAACAACCCATTTTGGGCACATATGCGAGCGGTGGTAGCTTGGAGATGGCTGGCAATGGCGAAGCCTAACCAGAACAAGGGCATGGCATGATGGATTTATGGCGAAGCTTTGGCTGAATTGGTGGCAGCTTGAGCATCTAGGAGGTGAGGGGAGCTCGGTGGTAGTGATGGCTTTGCTTGAGGAGGTTTGTGGAAGGCTGGTGATAGCGACCGTTGATGGCAGAGTAGTGGCATAGGGCAACGACGAGCTAGGGGTGATGAGGTTGGGTGGGAAGCTAGGGAATAGCTTCACGTTGGTGAGAAGGTGTTAAAGATACAACCAATTTGATAGGAGAGAGGTTGGAGACTAGAAATTTTATGGATGGGCAAGGCTTACCAGATTTGAGGATGATGGCAACGGTACAGCTTCACGTGGTTGGAAAAAGAAAATGGAGGCTTTGGCGTGATGGCGGGGTACGACAGTTGGCAAGGTGGCCATGATGTGGTGCATTTACTGGTGCAGCTTGGTGCTGACAAAGGCGACGGTGAGTTGAGGTGACTTGGGTGCGCACGAACGGTGGCGAGATGTAAGGCAACAGGAATAAGGGAGAAAACGGCTGCAAGAGTGCACCTTCTCAGGGTGAAAAGTGTATTTCCAGAAAGGGAAGGTGGGTTTTTGGCTGGAATTTTCGGATTTGGCAAAACTTCAAATTCAAATGAAATTCACTCAAATTCATTTTTTTTGGAAATATTTGGTTTGTCATAGTACCCTTGGTACTTTCTTCTAACATGGGTTGTACTTAGGGGTGAAAATGGATTGAATATGGATTGGATAATGCTCAAACCATATTCACATCTATATTTTTTTCTCGGATTCGAATACAAATCGAACGAACATCAAATACGAATATGGACCGTGCAAATGTCAGATATGAATTCAAATCAAATATCTACTCAATTCAATCGGATCCAGATATCCTCGTAACTTATGTAGTGTGAAAACATTAATGGTATTTTATCCTCATACAATCACACTTAATCATTCTAACTCATTTACTTCACCTAAAGGAACACGAATTCACATTCAATTAAAAAAAATTGTCCAACTAATTAGTTGTATTGTAATAACATATGCATATTTGTTCGTCAAATACGAATATGGATATGGATAGTTCGGATAAAATAATATTTCGGATGGTAAAAGTTCATACCATCTCGCATCCATATTTTTTTTATGCGAATTCGAATATGAATACGAATATAATAGAAAATGTTAATCGGATGGGAAAATCTATGCCATATTCGTATCCTATCGAATACGGTAACCAGATAATACGGATAATTCGCGTCCACTTTTCACCCCTAGTTGTACTCTGCCTTGCCATTCATACGTGTTCACACACCGTCCGATCAGAAATCAATGCTCGAGGTGAAATGCACGAAGAGAGAGATTCAAAGTGTGGTGGAGTCCAAATCTTCGCAGCTAGTGTATCCCCAATATGTAAGATGAAAAGGATGCTAACAAGAGAAAAATAATCCCATCTATTTGCATAGTTACAATGATGCATAGTTACAATGATGTACTTTGACCCTTTTTTCTCTTTTAATATGAACCATGGTGATCCTCTCCGGATTGTACTCGGCAAAGATTGTATCTTTTGCTTTAGCTTAGATATGATAATTGCATTAGGGGAAGTAGCATCAATTTTCTTTTCCATTTTTTCTTCTTTCGAGAGAGAGGATGGTGCTAATGCAACTTAGCACTAGTTATATTACTCTAGTAGGTTTGCCTTCAGTTGTAGTTTAGTACTGGTACACCATCTTTCCTTGAATCCTTTCTTTGGTGAAGCTGAAAAGTTTAGTGGAGGATACCGGTGGGTTAGTGATCCGGCCGGCAATAATTCGAGCCAGCTCAAAAACTGCAGGGACCATGCCTCCAACTATTCCCTATTTATTCTGGATCAAAGCTGCTACTACTATAGAGATGGATTAGCTAACTTCAATAATGAATTCCCTAAAAGTTGCATGTTGAAATGAAAGGAAACTGGATTGATTTGGATGACTCAAGGTTGTTGGATAGATTAAGAACACACACATGCTCTTTAAATATTCTTCAGATTAATTAGGGCATGACACGCCACTTGCTCATTACATGACATGATACATCTTGGTGTAACTGGAGAGTGAGATGATTGGGGTGAGAGCTGAGGTGACAGAAAAATAGCAGAGATCGAGGTCATCGTAGGACAGGAGATGGCCTGAAAGGCTCACTCGTGAGGTGATTAGCACTGCAACCACCCCTAACCCCCGGATTTACTACCATTTTCTTTCACAAAGAAAGGGAGCGATATGATGATGTTCTGTTTGGTGACCGTGCATTATTGGTAGCCCTTTTTAGGAGCCGACAGATACATGGTACAAACGAGATGCGGCGGGCATGTGATTGAGCAGAAGCCAAAGCCATTTTGCTGGTATTTGTTCAGCTGCTCTTGCACCTGCACATACATGCGTGCAGTTTGGCCGCTTGTCATGTAAGAATACTCCTGCCTTGCCAATGCATTTGTGACCTAATACTACTAGATCGTAACCACCACCTGGCCATTACTGACTTAACACTTGCTCCACTTACTTGTTTCGTCATCAATTGCATTGATTCAGCTGCCATTTGCTGTCATCAACTGAAGTTGCAGGATGGTCTGAGAGTAACTGCTCTCTTTCTTCTTTTCATCATTGTGAAGATAATTAGATAGAGATTAACTGATTTCAATAGCTGTAAATCTTGTGTAAACGCAACACACCAGAATCATATAACTGGAAGTAGTTGCGATAGTTTATCTTCAGCTAACCGTGTGCAAATCAACTTTTGTAAGTCGTTGTCATGTATGACTGTTCATAGTCTGGCGTGTAACGCCTCCATTTATGGAGACGATACGGTACTCTGCAACCGTACAAAAATAAATAGTCGCGGAGTACTGAACCAGAGTGCGTACCACAGCAGCACAAGATTACAACATAAGAGCCAACTTTTATTACTGACATAAGGTTTAACAACCAGTTTTAACATAACAGGCGAGAGAGTCCAAAATTATCTTACATCACATAAACTTCCCCAGGCGGCCTGAGCGTAGCTGAGACCTAAAAACCACTCATCCTTCTGGAAGACGGCTCCTCGGAAACACCATCTTCTGCTTGAAAGTCTTGGTTCCCTGGTCTTCTGTTTGTTGTTTAGCAAGTCATGAGTACAAGCGTACCCAGCAAGTTACAAGGGTAAACCCTGATTTATTACTTGCAAGGAATAATCAAGGGCGGGAATATATTGGTTTTATTACAGGGAGTGGATGCAGTTTTATTTACAAACAAATAAGATTTTAAAACATTTCTCCTTAAGATCGGAGTGTTTTCTGTTATCAGGTAAAGTTTCATCATTAATCAAATTAACAACATCATAAACTCTACTTATGCCTCGTTGTTGGAATCACCCAATTAACACAGCTTCATTAACCGGAAGCACGGCGTATTCGAATACCATTAGTTCACTCTGTAGGGTTGCCCAACTTTACCCACACGATTCCTTAACCCTCATGACTGAGTTAAGAAAGCCAAGTCGTTTCACTGCTCAGTTCTTTATATAGGCTCTACCCGGTAGAATCACTCATTTAGGCCAAAACTAAATCTAACTCCCCTTGCCGTTTGAGTAACCACTACCGTTGTTAGGTACCCGCAACATACCTAACTCCCTGGCATCCTCTCGTCTCACCTCCTGTAGAGTTTCAATTGAATTGAGCAGCTACTAAACCAGTGTTGACAAGTCAACTCATGTGGTTGAGTGATCACTATGTCTTTTACTTAGCATAAGATTCTTGTCCTTATATTTTTCACCTGAGGCATCCAACCACAATCTTCCACTGTGCTCAACAGCACTAACCACCACCATTCCAGACCAGCCTCCATCCTAGGGTAAAGTGGTGGGCGAAGACCGTCTCGCGGTGTCCCACAACCTCTCTACCCTAGTTCCAACCTAGGGTAAAGTGATGGGCGAAGACCGTCTCGCGGTGTCCTACAACCTCTCTACCCTAGTTCCAAGTTTTCCAAAACCTACCGGCTCGCAGCCAAAGTCACTTAGTAGTACAAATTGAGTGAGATGATCTATGAATATTTGTACAATATTTTAATTCTTACTAAGGCTATCAAGGTGAATGTAGCATCAATCAAGGCAGGGCATTTTTCAGTGGTAGGATTTATCTAAATAGCATGCCATTCTAAACATTTCTTTTAACTCAAATAACATTTCACAAATAACATTAATGGAAATATTATAATTAAATAATTTAAATCTCATGGGATTCAAAATGATCAAAAACTTGTAACTAGCATTGCTGCTCGAGAATCTTAACAATCTCGTAAACTTCAACACTCGGATTTGAACCTTGGATTGCTACCTCGAAGAAGTCGGAAGCTAGCGCAAACATATAAATAAAAATAAATCCGCACTTGAATCTAATCAAGCTAGGGAAAATAAACTAATTAAAAAGGAGTAAATTGCATAAAACTCAAATGGAGGGGTTTGGATTTATTTGGAATTGGATTTGGCAAAACTGAGGAATTTGAATTTATTTAGAGATGAATTTGGTGGAATGGAAGTCAAAAATGAACTCTTGGTGTTGAGCTGATCAAAATGGTGTATTTTTTTTTGGATTTTTGGGAATTTTCTGGATTTTCTGGGATTTTTAAAGATTTTTCTGAATTTTTAAACTCAGATGAACAGTGTAGCTACAGTACTGGGCCAGCCCGGTATGAACAGTAAAGCCCATGCGGTTTTAAAACCCAACGGCTGGGTGGGCCGGCCAGTTCGGCCAGCAAGGCGTGGCTGAAAGGGCCCAAGCGCGCGCGCGCTCGCCCGATGGGCGACACGCAGTTGGCATGGGTCGCCCGGATATGTGAGGAGCGGACGCTCGAATGGGGAAGGCGGCAACGGAGCCCACGATTGAGATGCGACCACGTCGCTCCCTCCCCAGTCGTCTTCAACCTCTGGTCATCTCTCTCGGAGGAAAAAAAATAGAGACATCGCCCCTCTGTGATTCGGCACCAGCTAAGCTCTCCGGCGAGGGTGAGTGGTATGGGTGGCTTTCTGGGACGGTGGTGATTCCATTTTGGAGATTTGGGGAAGGTGGAAATGAGTGGTGGCGACCGGTGGCAAGAAAGAAGGCTGCGTGCTTTCAAGCCAAATTAGGGTTTCCCAATGGCTAATTAGCGAGGTTGGCGGTGATTTAACCATCTAGGACTCTCAAGAAACACGCGAGTGGCATTGATTTGGGTTGAGAAGTTCCCTATAAAGCTGTCCACGGGGAGGTGTTTTGAGTCGGCGGTAATTTTCGCCGGCGGGATTATCGGGTAAAGCTCAAGCTCGATTGAATTCACCAATGTGTTTGGCATGCGGAGGAGATGCTGTGGCCGAAAGCAATTGAAATATGGTGGCTGAAGGAGGAAGATTGGGTGAACGGCTTACCAGGGTCAAGGTAGAACGGAGGCGGGGCTGCGGCGAGAGAGAGTTCAATTGAATGCTTCTGAGGAGTATTGGGGAGTGGTGCGACGCTGTCGGAGGAAGCAATCAGGCTTTAAGGTGGTTTGAGGTGGTGGGCAGCAATAGGCGGTTCGGCAGTGCATTGCACGAGGGAGGAGCAGGGGAGGGCGGCTGATGAGTGGGACCGTCGCTGTCAGCCTAGCGTGAGCCCTGATGCGCGCGCAGCTGTAGACCGAGTGGTGACCGATTGACATGGGCGAAGGCGGTGGAGGAAGGTGGTTCGGTAGTGGCGCCAGCTCGGGAAGACGTCAGCATAAGCAGAAGGCCGGAAGAAGAAAGCGCATTTTCACAGGGCATTGCCAAATTAGGAAGGAAAAGGAATTCAAGCAAAAATTCAATGAAAATTCAAAAACTTTGAATTTTTGGGGTGTTTCATGGCACATATTAATATAGAGGTAGGCTAACCAATCTGGGTCATTGCAGCTAATCTCTCTTTAATCATGAGGTTATTGCAGAGTGAGTACCTGGGTGCTGTTATTTTTAAGGAAATAGTAGGAGAGTTTGCTACCGTGCTATATTATATAAATATAATATTTACAATATTACAGATTATAGACTCAGGATTATAGAGACTCTAGCTAATTTAAATTACAGATTGAGTTGCAGCCTTTACTCTATGCATATGTAGAGTGACCTCATGAATAAAAGTCATCTTCCAATTAACAATAGAAGGGCTTATTTGCTCAAAAACTTTGCTATTCCTCTGTTTCCATATGTGCCAGTAGGCTATGATGAAGATTTCCATGAAGTAATCAGTTCCAAAAGTATGTCGAGTTTGTGAAATCATGCTCATGATTATCCAATGAGGTAGTCCAATGTATGTCCAAAATTTAGCATCAACTTATACTAAAAGAACAGGTGAAGGTACCTGGGCGCTGTTAGTGGTTTGGTTGCAAAGTTAAGAGCACTACTGAAACTCTGAAAGAAAGATGCATAACTACATGGCATGCATGTCCTATTTGGATGACAAGATGTCAATACTTGTGTTAGACCATGCGGTGGTTGTGATTAAAAGTGATGAGGAATAATTGACATTTGGATTGCTTTGGAATTTGCGTTTGCGAAAGTTTCAGTCGATCGTAGTCAGTCAAATGTTTTGAATCTGAGTGATCTCATTCTGTTCTGAGTTGCTCCGAGTGGTTTTCATTGGCTCCCAGTGGTTGTGGTTGCTCCGAGTGGTTTTGACCTGCTTCAAGTGGTTTTAGTTGGCTTCGAGTGGTTTTTGTTGCTCCGAGTGGTTTTACTCTGCTCTAAGTGGTTTCAGTTGGCTCCGAGTGGTTTTGATCACCCCAAGTGGTTTTTCTTTGCTCTGAGTGGTTTTAGTTTCTCTGAGCGGGTTTTGGTTTGCTTACAGTAGTGTTCGACTAGTCTAATCGGGTCTGAGTAGTATCGGACGATTTTCGAGTAAGCACTAGAGGATCGGATGGTGTTCGAGTATCACCAGAGGATCAGACAGCCTTCGAGTGGTGCGATCAAAGATTCAATTGACAGACCAATCAAAGCTACAGGTTTTTTATACGGCCAAATCTACAGTGATGGGTCAAAACTGTATGGTTGAAAGAACTATACTCGGAGGTGAATAGTGATTTAGCTAGTACTCGGAAGAGTACTGTAGTAGAGCTCGGCTTTACGACCACGTCCAACTTCGACCATGACCAACTTCAACGGTGTCTGATCGACCACAGCATTTCGATTATGCCTGGCTTCGACCATGGCAACTCAACTACGACATTCTTATCATGACTGACATCGACTACGTCTAATTTCGACCACGACAGAACGACCACTAAAGGTAATCACAGCTATAGTACTTTTTCATGGTCATAGCTACAGTACTTTTTCATGGTCATAGATACAGTACTTTGCATGGTTGAAGCTACAGTTCATGGTCGTAGACTTTACTAGTTGTACTCAATAGTTATAGACTTTGTGATAGAAAGTTATAGACTTTGCGGTCGATGGTCGTAGACTTCACAGTCTTACTGTCATAGTCATAGTCTTCGTAGCCTTGTCATCATAGTCGTAGACATTGCGGACTACTGTTGTTGTCTTCAGGTTTAGTCGAAGGCTTTGCGATCGGTTGCCGTAGGCTTCACGATCGATTATCGTAGAGTTTGTTGTTCGTACGAGTGCTTCACTTCTCATGATCTTCTAGTACTTTGAGTACTCATGTTAGACCAGTAGGTTTACTGGCCGGTGATTGATGGCAATTGCGACATTACCAGGTAGGTACTCAGTGATCGGTGAACAGTGTTTAGAGGAAAAATACTCGCATGTTTCGGTACTTGGAAGATAGGAGTACTCGGTAGTCAGAAGGACTTAGTACTCGATGGTCGTGGTTTTCGCGATCATGGTCTAAAGTTTGTGTTTTGGAAAGCGATAGAATTGCTGGTCGTGCTGAGTGGTCGGAAGGTGGATTTCTGGAGAGCGATGGCATTTGTGGTTGTGGACGACCTGGTTGATGGTCGTGGATAGTTTTGTTCTTGTCTATGGATAGACAAGGGTGTGATGCACATGTGTGTTTTGATGTTGGTCAAGTTGTGGAGAACTTGTGTCGGGAGAAAGTTTCTTTGGTTTTTGCATGTGTAGGTGAGCGTGGGGACGATCATGGTTAGTGACAAGAAGGACCAAGACTAGGAGGGGGTAATCTGAGGTCCAGGTGGTCAGGATGTCACGTGAGGTGGTCGGGCCCATGCTGGAGCATGTGGAGATCAAAGGTGGATGATGCGTGGAGGCGTGGAGACTATTACGGTCGGTGACGAGGAGGACCGGAACTAAGAGTGGGTAATCTGAGGTCCAGGTAGTTGAGATGTCACGTGAGGTGATCAGGCTCACGCTAAAGCATGTGATGATGTGTAAAGAAGCTACAGGAGGTGCGGTCCTGGAGGCTTCAACATAGGAGTTGGCGATGCGTGATGGAGATACAAGAGGTGCGTCCTAGAGGTTTCGTCACATGATGAGATTGAAGACATTATGGAAGGAATCCATAGCGGGAAGGTTTAGAGATATGATAAAACTTGTGTTACGAAGGGTTTTAGGTCCCTTGATTTGAGGAAGAGATAGAATTATGTGTTCATGTTTGAGGCAGACATAGCTTGGACGTTAGCCTATAAAAGCAAGGAGAGGTTAAGGGCTAACGTGTGCTTTTGGTAGGGCTTTTGAGGAGAAAGCTTGTGTGGTTTTTGGTAGGGCTTTCGAGGAAAGAACTTGTGTGGGTTTTTAAAGGGCTTTCGAGGAGATAACTTGTGTGGGTTTTTAGAGGACTTTCATCGAGAGAGCTTTTAGAGGTGTCGTGAGGGCACTTTGTAACCACATTCATGATACAGAAATACTAGATCACATCTTTTCCAAAAAAAAAGTTTGCTGGCATCGACGACGTGTTTTTTGAGCATCATTTTTTTTGTCTCCGACGTGTACTTATTTGAGCGATTGAAGCGTTCAAGCAGCTGAAGTCTTCGAATGGAGAGAGATTATGGCTATGTGTGTTGGTGGTCATAGCAAGCGATCATGGCACGTGATTGAAGCGAGCTACCATATGATTGAAACGTTCATTGAGCACGGGTGAGCAAACCAGCGTCTTGCGGTCATAATCTATATCCTATAATTTAGATTATTTTTCTTCTACTTTTAGTTTTAGTTTTAGGTTCTAAAAAGCGAAGACAATCATTCACCCCCTCTGATTGTGCCATACGATCCTACATGTTCTGTTCTTGGTCTTTCTTGCTCTAACTGACAGCAGGGTAGGATCTAATTTGCTACTGTTTTTTACGCGGTGGCTAGATTGCTATTGTCAGTGTTCTGATACCGATCTTACGTATGATTATTTGGTTCAGGGGATTTCTCAAAGACCTGATTACACAGAGAAAGACACAGAAATTTTATACAAGTTTGGGCCTTCTTCGGAGAGGATAACAACCCTACTCCTGTGTAGTTATATTGAATGCACTGATTACAATCAAGATAAAGACTCATACTTGATGTCTTGCCCTTCTTGATACTCTATCGTCCTCCTTCTTCTTGACTTCAGCCTTTATATAAGGCATAAAGGGGTGGCAGTTGCTCCATACCAAAAGGCGTCTCAAAGTTTCAAATGAGGAACCGTCTTGTGGAGGTTATTGTCAGGAACGTGATGTCTCCTCATCGTCAGGCGGTTATCGCTAAAGACAAGAAGGAAAAGCGAGCAGTTATCTCAGAGAGTAACTGAATGTATGAACTGCTTGGACGATTAGACCTACGATTCAGCAGGTTGTCATAAATAAGCTAGTTGAAGTCAACTAGTCGTAGAAGATCTTATGACCACAAGGTGGTCGTAAAATGACTCATGACTAAGTCACGTTTGTAGACTTACAACCTTAAGGTGGTTATGAAAAACCGTGTGAACATAAAATGGCTCACAACCATGATGTGGTCTTGAAAAGGCTTACGACTGCATAGCTAGATCTTTCTCTTAAGAATTTAAAGGGTATATTTAAAACTAGAATGATGTATTAATACTAAATATATAGAAATAGTAAATTGAGAATTATTATTTCCTTGTCAGCTATCATACGTACATAGTAGTCGAAGTTGGAAGAAAGCCAATCAGCTGGGTGACAGCTGCGTCAAGCCAGCATGCAGCCGAATTGAAGATAGAAGTCTGCACGTAACCATCCATGTTTGACTAATTTCTGACTTATCGTCGTCATCAATCATGCATGGATACGCATTCCACGCCTGTTGCGTCAGGTCCCTGCATACGTATTCCATCTTCATCGCCATCAGTGTTGCAACACTGATTCCGTACAACAGTAGGATATACCCTGTGTAATTAGCAGAAATTTGGTAGGGGATTGGTAACACTAGCTGCTCTGCAAGAAGTTGATTTACCCTGTTTTTTATGGCTTCTAAACATGGCTTTTAGTTTTTGCTACAGTATCTAACTTTCAAACGAAATATTTTTTCAAGATGGAATCTACAAATTAATTGTAATACACATTGAAAGCTCAACATCTGTATCAATCAAAATCGCAAGAGAGTATCTTTCTCTCTATAATCTCTATCACAAATAGCTAAAATTTAAAGAATTTAACCAAAAACTATAAGCCACAGCCATATCAAACAGGCCACGTATTCTCTCCACCAGATTTGGCGGTCACTCTGAACTGATCAATTGCTTCTCCGATTACTACTCATCAGCTTGATAGCCTAGCCTAGCTAGCTAGTCTTTGAAGGTCATTGATTGAATCAACTTTCTTGTCGGGATGGCGGCTCGGCACCTACCAACCATGCTTGCATAGCAGTGGCGGACCCAGAATTTGAATTCAGGGTATACCTAACTAAAAAATTATTATCTAATGTGGTATAATCTAATGCAAAAATTCAGTAAACGGTTCGGCAAAAAACATAATATATCTAAAAGATCTCATAATACCTTAAATTGGTGGTGGTGGAGCACAAGATGCAATCTTTTTTTGCTTCATGTTCTGAAAAAGCAATGCAATGCTTTCGTTCTTCTTCATGCCTCTCAATTCAGCCAATCTGCCAACACATACACAAAACAAGCAAAAAAAGGTGCATCAGGCATTCAGGCATATGCCCCAATCCATCTAGCAATCGCATAATTTCGCACAATTTACTCTTTTCTTAGAAACTTCATAAACATATCAAATTCACTAGCAAGGTAGCTGCATGAGAACTGGTTCCAACAAACTTCAATTAACTCCTTACAAGTCAAACAGAGCCGTCTCTGCTCTTCCCATTTTATTGGATTACCATCTAGGATAACAAATTCTGCAACAATTTACTTCCCATCAAAAATCATCAAAGATAGCTACTAGTGGAGCACTGGAGCTCACCGGCGCTAACGCGCTCAGCGGCCAACTCGATCCCGGTGGCGGCGGCGCCGTGCCGTGCCGCCCTCGCGCCCGCGCGGCTGGGCGAGGAGCGGGCGAGGCGGAGGGAGCCGGCGAGGCGCCGAGGCGGAGGTGGAGGGAGCCGGCGGAGGCGGAGGGAGCGGGCGAGGCGCCGAGGCGGAGGGAGCCGGCGAGGCGGAGACGGAGGAGCGAGCGAGGCGAGGCGGAGGAGCCGGGCGGAGGCGCCGAGGCGAGGCGGAGGGAGCCGGCGAGGCGCCGAGGCGAGACGGAGGTGGAGGGAGCCGGGCGAGACGGAGGTGGAGGGAGCCGGCGAGGCGCCGAGGCGGAGGGAGCCGGGCGGAGGCGGAGGGAGCCTGGCGCCTGGCGGAGGTGGAGGCGGAGGCGGGTGGGCGGGCACTAGCGGTCTGGCGGAGGCGGAGGCGGAGGCGGCAATCGGGGTCGGGGTGGGGGACAGGCGGAGGCTTAGGGCACCGGGAGTTTTTGGGCTGGGCCAAATTACAGGGTAGTCCTGGGCCTATATGGACTACCCGCTGGGCCCGCCCCTGTTGAATAGCCTCCTTGTCTTTGAAACCTAGGCTTCAGTGTTTATACTGTCAGATTGTAGTGTTACACATGCATCCACGAGTTGCTTTAGGGACAAGAATTACTAAATGCCCGGTTGGTAGTTTAATTAGCCATACGGAGTGGTATTTGCCATCTTAATTTTGTGGCACGGAATGTTGCTTAATTTGCTCTAATGGCATCTCTGTGTTTCTTCTATCTCACCTCACTTGCTTAAGTGCGTGAAAGCACATGATCAGGAGTTCAGCACAACGCAAACCATATATCTCGGTTACCATCTGAAAAACCAGGCGCGTGTGTATGAATCTGCTGCACTTGCTGCCCGAACCCAGCAGGCAAATTCAGTGATAGATCATCTTGGATCCCAATGGTTTCTGCTTGGTGTTTTGAGGATACAGAAAGATCTGCAAATTTAGTGAAAAACAGCATTTTTTTGACGGAAAAGTGAAAAACAACATTGCTGATGTGTGTAAGCTTTATTCTCTTTTTTTAATTAAAAAAGGTGGTTAAGCTTTAATCATCGTGTGTGCATATCTGATCCAAGTCGTCTTCATGCGTGGTGCCGTCCTGCAAGATTTGTGAAAATGAACCACACACTATGATTTTATATATGAAAAAAAACGATACAAAGAAACAAAAGATGATTGAAAAAAGTGATCCGATTTTGCCAAAACCTGGGGTGAAATTAAGAAGCAGCTGATCGATGGTGCATTCAATTCAATCAATCAAGTGGATATTTAGTATGATTTTTTCAGTCCTTCACAATGTTTCTGTTGGAATAATGGGCCGTGGGCCATTCTTTTATTAATAATTTCTAGAAAAATCCCAAAGCCCCATTCATGCATGGTATCATATGGGATACTTATAAGGTGGAGAGGCACCATCTTATAAGGTGGAGCATGTCTAGCCTTAGTGAAGCAAGAGAAAGGACCACATGCGCGCTCGCTCGCCTCACCAGGCTTTGCAACCGCGCGACGTGCTCGTGAATGGTGCGGTTATTTCTGGTTCGCCTGTGGGTTCGAACACAACTTTTTTTTGCAATTTTGTTTTTACTGTACACTTGTATCAGGATGGAAGAAGACGTTCAAAAACCGCTCTAATCACGTGGCATTAATTGCGATTAATGCACCTTCTATTTCTGAAAAATGCGATTGAAGATTCCTTCGATCTGAGTGCGAGTTGAGTTCATTGGCACTACGCTGTTACCGGCTACTCTGTCCCTTCGCCGGCATGCACCGGTCGTGGGGAGAGTAGGTCTCTGAAGCTATCGTCCTTGCGATCCTGTATGGGAGAGGGTGAATCAGGTTTTTGGAAAGCGACTCATGTGACTACTTGTCGTTCTCTATAACGATTGCTTTTGCATCTTCATCGGCAACGGACGCTTCTTCTTCTCCGCAACATCTTTCATTTCGCTTTGGTAATATCTAATAGTCCATAGTTTTCCTTAATGTCAATATGAATATACATGTTTCATTGTTTATAATACTTATCTTCATGAGAGACATGTGTACGATCCAGTTTATATTTTTACCCATGTTTAGTATTTATGATGTTCTTGTAGTCATGATTTATTTACATAATTATTTAATTACTAAAGTGCCAAATATTCTAACAATCCAAAACCTTATTATGAATTTGATAGGTACTTTTGTGATGAAAATGACTAGTTTTACTGAGGCAATGACATCAGAGAAGTTCTATGGTGTGAACTTCAAATGGTGGCAAACAAGATTCAATATGTACCTCTTGGCTTTGAACATGTTTTGGGTTGCCTTTGAGAGACCTGAAGGAGATCTTACTCCCAAATAGGAAAAGGAGTTTAAAGCAACTATCACAATATTTGTGGGATGCGTTCTTAGTGTTCTTTCCTATCGTCTGTGTGATGTGTATATGCACATGACAGATGCAAAGCAGCTGTAGGAGGCACTCGAACATAAGTTCGTTGTCTTGAATGCTGGCAGTGAATTATATACCATAGAGCAATTGTATGACTATAAGATGGTTGAAAACCGTTCTGTAGTTGAGCAGACTAATGAAATACAATTCATTGTGAGGGAACTCAATCACCTCAAATGCACATTACCTGACAAATTTCTAGCTGGAGGCATCATTGCCAAATTGCCTTCTTCATGGAGGAATTTTTCCATATCTCTGAAACACACAAGACAAAATATTTTCATTTAGGATCCGATTGTGTCTGTTGATGTTGAAGAGAAAGCTCATGTGAAGGATGTGCATTCTAAGGCGAGCAAGGGACATTCCAGCGCCAATCTTGTACAACACCCCAATAACGAAAAGTTCAAGGGAAAGGCCAAGATCGTACAAACCACCAATTTTAAGGAGAATAAGAAGGCAAACAAGAAAAAATGTGTCTGCTATGTTTGCGGTAAGGATGGCCACTTGGCGAACAAATGTCCTGACTGTAAAAGTAGAAATAATGAGCATGGTCAGACCAAGTCTATGAATGTGATTATTGGTGATATCGGAGTAAGGACATCTGGGTATGGCAATTTACCAACTGTTCTTTCGGTCTGTCATTCTACCGACTGGTGGATTGACACAAGGGTTAATATTCATATATGTGCTGATATATCCTTGCAGTGGCGGACGCAGGAATTTTAGAATAGGTGTTCGAAGTTGTAAAAATATTTTTCAGTACAAAACATAAAAACAGTAACAATAGTTAACATACAATTGTTCGTACTAGGGATAATATCTTAAATAATATAAAGATATTATTCCTAATCAAGTTGTCCTTGTCACAAGCAGCAAATGAATCAGTTGGATAAAGCATGAGTGATGGGAATTAACTCTGATTTCTGACAAGCAAATGTACTTACATTGCACGATATGATGCCCTGCTGAACTTTGTATTTTGCACTAACTTGTAGACATCATTATTCGATTCCCCTCTCAGGAAAGGAAGCTGATAGCTTCGCAGGAACTCCATGAGAAGATCAATATCACCATGGAAAACATCCAAGTGCAGTGGAATTAAGTCACATAAAGGATCCCCTGTTAACAAAAACAACATTTACATTTAATCTCACAAGTTCAATGTAAGCTTTATTTGGAATTTGACAAAACTTTGATTGCACTCTCGTATATCTTGTTCTCTCTCCAAGAAGAAAGCAGTGAACAAGGTAAATGTGCTTAATTTATACATATCTTACACATGGTAATTCCATCTCCAGTTTCATCAATCAATGATGCATCAGGCAAATTATTTTTAATATAGACATGAAAACAAAGAGTAATCAATGCCTAGTTTCTAGGAAACAAAGCTAACTGGCTGCTCACCAATGGACAGATCATTGAAATCAATTATATAAATTGCGTTCAGTTTCTCCAGCTCTCCTCCATTAGTTCTTTTGCCGTCAGTGGAAGAATCCAGTTTTGTGGCCCCCTCAATGAGAATGTTGTCGTCCATAATATCTTAATGTATCCAAGAAGGGAATGTGTAGATCGAGTCACCATCGTCATTCTGATTGTTCAATCAGAGAACATTAAACACAAAGTTTGACAAAAGATTACATATAAAGATGACAAAACTGCAAATTTACCTTAATAAACTTGATCAGAAAGCCCATATCGGGAGGGAGCGGAGAACACTAACAGCAGTAGGCGGAGTGGAGGGGCGGCGGAGGTGAGGCGGAGGGCGAAGGCGGCGAGGCGGTCGCCGGCGGAGCGGAGGGCAGCAGCGGCGAGGCGGAGCATAGGCGTAGGGCGGAGGCGGTGAGGCGGTCGCTGGTAGAGCGGAGGGCGGAGGCGGCGAGGTTAGGGTTAGGGTCTACGGCTCCGCGTGATTTGCCAATGGGATCGGGGGGAGGGGCGACTGGGACCGGGGGCGGGGGATAGGCAGGCCGCGCGGATAGGATGGGCTGGGCTTCATGCGCGGTCGTGGCCTGGCGGGCTGTTGCATTTTTCTCAGCGTCTCAGGTCGAATTGTAGATATAAACAGCTGATTTGGTCCAACTATACATATATATGTATTATACCTCATATATACTAGGTTTTTTGTCAAAAAATTTGGGTGTTCAGCTGAATACCCATGAACTACAGTAGATTCGCCCCTGTATCCTCGTTTTCTTCCTGTCAGGTCACACAAGCTTCCTCTGTCTTGATGGGGAACGGTTCACATGTCTTTGTTCTTGGTGTTAGGACGGTAGATCTGAAGTTTACTTCAGAAAAGATCGTGCAGCTGAAGAACATGCAGCATGTCCCCTCGATAAATAAGAATCTCATCGGTGGCTCTCTTCTCTGTAGAGATGGGTATAAGTTGGTTTTTGAGTCAAATAAAGTAGTCATTTCTAAATTTAGACTCTTTAGTAGAAAAGGCTATGATTGCGAAAGCTTGTTATGTTTTTTCTTTCAGATTTCTGTAATAAGGTTGTAAACCATATTTGTAATCTAATTAATAGGGGCAAGGCCAACATTGGGCACTCACATTTGTGTCATATAAATTATAGTTGCATGTCTCAGTTATATAGTCCAAATTTAATTTCAAAATTTTCCACAGGCAAAAGTTCCAAATGCCAAACTTGTGTGCAAGAAAAGCAACCTCATAAACATCATAAGGGTGTGGAGGAAAGAAATTTGGAACTCATACATTCAGATCTCTGTGAAATGAGTGGTGTGTTGACAAAAGAAGGAAAAAGGTATTTCATAACTTTAATTGATGATGCTACTAGATATTGTTATGTGCATCTGCTGAAAACAAAAGATGAGGCTTTAGACTACTTTAAATATAAAGCTAAGGTTGCCAATCAACTAGACATGGTGGAGAGTATTTCTCAAATAAGTTCTCCCAATTCTGTGTAGAGCATGGAATTGTGCATAAAAGGACGCCTCCCTATTAACCTAAATCTAATGGGGTTGCCGAAAGAAAGAATTGCACATTGAGTGATTTGGTTAATGCCATGTTAGACACTGTGGGTTTATCTAAGGCATGGTGGGGGCTGTATTGACCTTGAATCACGTCCTGAATAGAGTTCCCACTAAGAATAGTGAAATTACTCCGTGTGAAGGATGGAAAGGGAGAAAACCATCACTATCCTACTTGTGCACTTGGGGGAGCTTGGCACAAGTCAATGTGCCGATAATTAAAAAGTGTAAACTTGGACCTAAAATTGTGGATTATGTCTTTCTAGGATATGCTCATTGCAGTACTGCCTATAGGTTTCTAGTAGTTAAATATGAGGTATCTGACATACATGTCAATACAATAATAGAGTCTTGAGATGCTATATTTTTGAGAATATATTCCCCATGAAGGATATGCATAACTCTACTAGCCAAGCAAATGATTTAACTCTTGAACCCATAATTCCTATTGAGCATTCTGAATATACACATGAACAAATCCTTGAGAAGGATGACAATGTTGCTCCTAGAAGGAGCAAAAGACAAATGATTAAAAAATCTTTTGAAGATGATTTCACTGTGTACCTTGTGGATGATATTCCTAAATCCATTTCAAAGGCATATGCATCTCCAGATGCAGAGTACTGGAAGGATGCAGTCCATAGCGAAATAGATTCTATTCTCGCTAATGAAACTTGGGAAATTACTGATCGTCCATATGGTTGCAAGCCAGTTGTATGTAAGTGGGTGTTCAAGAAAAAGCTTAGGCCTGATGATACTATTGAAATGTACAAGGTATGGCTTATGGCTAAGGGTTATACTCAAAAGGAAGGTGAAGATTTCTTTGATACTTATGCACCCCTTGCTAGATTGACCACTATACGAGTACAACTATCTTTGACTGCTTCACAGTCTTATGGTCCATCAAATGAATGTTAAGATAGTTTTCCTTAATGGAGAGCTAGATAAGAAAATCTACATGGAACAGCCTCATGATTTTGTGGTAACCAATCAAGAGGGCAAGGTTTGCAAGTTGCTGAAATCTCTGTATGGTCTCAAGCAAGCACCTAAGTAATGGCATAAAAAGTTTGATAGAATTTTAACATCTATGGGCTTTACAATAAACAAAACTAGTAGATGTGTGTACTATCTCTATGGTGGGGATAAAGGAGTTATATTGTGTCTATATGTTGAAAAAACCAATTTTGGCTATCCTGGTGTGTTATGATAATCAAACGATTCTCGTTAAAGTGAACAGTACAAAGGATAACATGAAGTCGTCAAGGCATGTGAAAAGACGATTAAAATCTGTTAGGAAATTGAGAAATTCTAGAGTAATAGCTGTAGATTATATCCCAACAGTTAAGAATCTAGTAAATCCATTTACAAAAGATTTATCACGGAATGTGATAGATCATGCATAAAAGGAGATGGAAATGAGACCTATACGAGTTACACCACAATGGCAACCTAACCTATGCGATCAGAGATCCCGTGAAGTAGGACCTAGTAAAAGGAAATTGTTTGGTTAACTAAAGAAGAGTACATTCTATAACCTACTCCACTAAAGATGTTGTGCTCTCAAATCTGTATGGTAGGATGACTTTGTCTTTAATGTGATCTGTGGCTCTAAATAGCAAAGATTATGTCCTACAGAGTATTCTTGAAAGAACACACTGATAGTCACAATCTGTGAGATGTGGGTGCTCTCTAAGAAGCTCATGAAGAGACACCAAAGTATGACATATACGCTCTACCCGAGGGGAAGCCTATTGGCAGCCTAGTATCAGTCAAGGCTTCAAGCGGAGCTCATTCATGCAAAACTGCCAATGCAAGGCCTAATCCATTGTGTAGTTATGAATGAATGTAGCTTAATGCTCTAGGTGCATGTTCAACACTAACAGGTCTCTATTGAAAAACTAGTATATTAACAGTGCTTTGGAACAATATGCAAACTTTTTGAGCCTCTGGGATCTGGTGGGGGATTATTGGAATAATGGGCTTGGCCTATTATTTTACTAATAATTTCTAGAAAAATCCCAAAAACCCACTCATGTATAGTGGCATGTGGGATACATTAGTCCCTCATTGCTAGCTAAGGTGGAGGGACACCACCTTATAAGGTGGAGCATGTCTAGCCTCGGTGAAGCAAGAGAAAGGAGGGCTACACACGTGTGCTCGCTCGCCTCGCCACGCCAGGGCCAAGCTTCGCAACCGCGCGACGTGTGCATGAATGGTGCAGTTATTTTGGGTTCGGCTGTGGGTCAAGACATAGCTTTCTTTTGTAATTTTGTTTTTGCCATGCACGTGTCAGGATGAAGGAGACATTTAAAAATTGCTCTAATCACGTAGCATTAATTACGATTAATGCACCTTCCATTTCTAAAAAGTGTGATTGAAGATATTTTCTAAGGTCTATAAGAGAGAAACTTTTCCTACTCTCTTGTAACGATTTGAGTGCGAGTTGATTTCCTTGGCACTACGCTGTTATTAGCTACTCTGTCTCTTCGCCGGCATGCACCGGTCGTGGGGAGAGCAGGTCTCTGAAGCCATCGTCCTTGCGATCCTATATGGGGGAGGGCGAATCAGGTTTTTGGGAAGCAACTCGTGCGACTGCTCGTCGTTCTCTGCAGCAACTGCTTCTGCATCTTCATCGGCAACGGTCTCTTCTTCTTCTCCGTGACCCCTTTCATTTCACTTCGGTAAGATCTACTAGTCTATAGTTTTCCTCAATTGTCAGTATGAAAATACATGTTTCGTTGTTCATAATAATACTTATGTTGCTAGTTCATACTCACAAGAGACATATGTGTACCATCTAGTTTATGCTTTTACCTATGTTTAATAGTTATGTTGTTCTGTAGTCATGGTTTATTTACAGAATTATTTAATCACTAAAGTGCTAAATATTCTAACAGTTTCTCTGACCAATCGTCAGGAAGGCTTTGATCATATCTCGGACCCCATTAGCTATGTCAGAAAATTACTTTCCAAATTTTAGCATAAGGCGGCAGTTAGTTTTGGCGTGTTTAAGATTTGCGATTTGATTTACCGTGCAAGCAAACTGTAAATTTGATGAGCCGTGATGTGATTAATTGTGAATGTGATGTGAATCATGATATACATGTAATAAAAACTTGATGGATATCGGTTGGATGGATGGATGGATGGATGGAGTTCTTCGATTTCGTCCGAATTACAAGAAGCTATCGAGAGCCTGGGCCTCAATATTGGGCCCACCTGCAAGATTTGGCCGAAAATAAACGAGTTCTTTTGGGAAGCAAAAGTGGCAAATTTCTTGTTGGGTCAAAACTCAAAAGGCCAACCGGAGGAAGCAGAGGGTTGAGACTTGAACGAAATGGCTAGTGAAATCCTACCAAAAACCTAACATTCGTCTCTCAACTTTGCAAGTCAGAGTCAGGGAGATGGAGAGATCATCAGCCTGGACCAGTACTCTCTACCCACTTGTTAGTACCATTCTGAAGGCCACGCTGATTTGGTTCTTAAAATGGTACATTCTGATACCGGTCCATAACAATGTACCGTTTTAGATTTGATATAATAATACGAGTATATATATTTATAAGTATATAGTTGTTTAATTATATACACACCAAATATCATTTATAATATTATTCCAAATATATATGGTACTATCAAATATAACATATAGTTTAATAGATGATATTATCAATTCCATTGGTACCAACCGGTATTGACTTATATTAAAGCTGGTATGGCCGGTATCAAGCCAGTATTGATCAGAATTGACCAATATTTAGACCGGTATGGAACATAGAGGTACTTTGTATTAGTTCAGGAGTCAGTACAATATATATTGGTCTATACGGATCAAAACAGAATGGAATTGATAACTTTACCGTACGTCCATCCCCATCTGCCATTAATTTGTCTTACGAATCTTCAAAGTAAGATGAGATGCGACAGGTCGACTCCATCCAAAGCGGTCCAATCCCGGCCGCTATTATCTAAGGCTCACTTTGTTATATGGCTTCTTTTTAATTTACAGTTTTTTTCAATAAATAAAATTAACAATTTTTTGCAGTCTTTTTCTCTAAATGAATAAATGAAACAATTTTTTCACTATCTTTTTAAAACAATTTATTAGAATAATTTTTTCAAGACGATTCATCATTATTCAATTTATTTATAAAAATATTTATATTAAAATTAAATGCTGCCAGTCCTAACCGAAAAGAACTTACTCTTCTGATGATGTATCTCATCCCTGATTGACTCACTCACTTGCCTTTTGGTTCGTCGGTTCACCAACTCGGACGAATTGAATGTATGTCTCTCAGCTAACCACGGCGTCCTCTTCAGCCATAACTCGGACGATATCTACAAAATTGTCGCGTTTCAAACAGAGCACAAGTAAGGTGCATAAATGGCACCTGGCTTCTAGTGGTACAGATTACAGTCATTTTTATTCCATTCGTAGTTATCCCTTGATGAGGTGCATCATCATCGTACAGAGAAGCAGCTAGCCAGGCCACCCTTCCTTTTGGGAGGGCACGTACGTCCGTACAAGTACAACGCTAGATTATGTACACACATGCATAAGTAAGGAGCTAGATTATGCATGACGATCGTTAATCAATTGCCGGCGGCGAACGCGTTTATCTGCTCCTGGAACTCCGGCAGGTGCTCCTCCTCGACGCACATGGTCATGACGCGCGCGCCGAGCTTGGGCGCCGGCGGCGCGCCGATGACGGCGACGGCCATGAACGGGTGGTACGAGAAGGGGATGACGTGCGCCGGCTGGCCCCACCCGTAGTCCGCCTCCAGGAAGCCGAGACGCGTCCAGTCGGAGACGAAGAGCGAGTCGTACGTGAAGGTGAGCTCGTAGGGGTCCTGCGGGAAGCCGCCCACCGCGCGAAGTCGGCGGCGAGCCGCGCCTTGGCGTCGCGGATGATGCGCACCACGTCCACGACGTCCGCGCCCTCCACCTCGCCGCTGCCGCTCGTCACCGTCACCGGGTAGAAGCAGTTGCCGTAGAACCCGGCTCCGTCCTTGCCGGCCGCCCGCCAGGCGTTGTGCATGAGGTGGCGCGTGTTGGCGAAGAAGCAGACGTGGACGGGGCGCGCGGCGTCGAGGCGGAGCGCGCGGGTGCGCGCCTGCCACGTCTTGGCGACGCACACGTCAAACGCGGAGCAGCGCTGCCCCGTGGACTCGAAGAACTCCGACTTGACCTTGGCGATGTGGTCCGGGCTCATGTCGACGGTGAAGTAGCGGAGGTCGAGCAGCTCCAGCTTCGGCGCCGGCGCCGGCATCTTGGGCGGGTCGGGGATGAGCTCGCGCGCCCAGATCGGGGCCACGCGGCACCTGGGCAGCCCGCGCGCGTATTCGGCCACCGCGTTGATGAACTGCCCGGCGCCAAGCCCGTCGGCGATGGTGTGCACCGAGATCAGCCCCACCACGAACCCGCCGCAAGTGAACTCCGTCACCTGCACGCACGCACGTCAAATCACCCATCATACCATATATCTCAACTTAATACTACTCCTTGACTCACTCCATGCATACTAAACACCTTAATTAGCAGTTGAGATTACTCATTTTTTCATGAAATTTTAACGTTAGTTCTTGCAACTTCATGACCTAGTTTACACTTGGCCAATTTCAGAGCAGTGCAGTGCAATGCAAGCAAGCGGGTGGTTTAGTAAGAGATCAGATCACTTGCTGGCTGTGAGAGCTACGCGATCGATCGACTCTTATGACCTGTATTACATGACTTGTACAAGTATGTACGTGGCCCGTTACACACACAGTCCATCACATCACGAACAACTACAGATTCTTGCGTGTAGGACCGACTGATCGATCAACGGGGTGATTAAACTTTCCTCTTTTCACTGACCCAACAACTTACGCACTTACACCAACTAGCTTCATGCATGCATCTCCTGTGGTTATCTGCAGTAATATCCCAATTAAGCCATTGTTTTCCTAAATTTACAGGTTGCTTTCAACAACCGGCCACTAGTCAAGGCAGCTCTAGATTCAGTAGAGATTTTGGTGGATTAACATGATCATTACTCATTAGTGGCAATCCCAATCAACAGCCTAAATCAATGTATAATGCATGTAATTAATGAATCATAATTTAACGGAGGGCATATATATACATGTAGTATATAAGTATATAAAAGCATCTAGGAGATATGTATATCATCACACCAACATGACACTATGTAACTACTAGGTTTCCCATGATCAATTTCGAGTGGGCAGTATCTGTTGGCCACACATTCTAATTAACTCACGACGGCCATACATACTTCGGAGTTACTCATCTAACCCGATCAGTCCAGAGAGCATCTCGATCTCTAGGTAGCTAACCGTACAGGTGCACAAGTGATTGTGTTATTAAAGTTAATGCACTTGAACACTCCTCTGGTTACCATAGAGCATCGATCACACTAGAACTAATGTTACCTGCAAAAATAAACTGCTACCTAGATATATTAGCAACAACATCGATCATGTAAACATTGCGTATGCTGCATGTCACCTGATGTTACATGCAGTGGCAGAGTCAAGATTTGGTTACGTCTTAGACTCAGTGAAGCTAAATCATAAAAATATTATTCAGACTGGACTGAATTTACCTGAACTATACATTAAATATTTTTTTCACACCCAAACTGGCTCCGCCCTTGGTTACATGCTATTACATATCAACTTGGTCGATTGCGAGTCTTAGAACTTCAGCGCTCTCTCTCTATATATATAGAAAACATTTTTTTACTCCTAGGTGTAATTACATATACCTCTAATATACTCTGTACTAGTATAAAATTAGGTAGAAATGGTAGGTGCTCGATCGATCTCCAGTCTCCACTACTGCATCTACATGCACTTGTGAAGTGATGATGTATCAGGCAAAAGCTCACCTTCACCTGTCGCAACTTCGCAAGTGCACACGCACTTTATTATTGCGATACTTCCTCTATATATATATATATATATATATGACGAGTGTTTCATGCATCATGGTGCCTAGGCACCCATATCAATACCCGTTGATTTGCTTTGAGATTCGCAACGTTTGATGTGGGTATCTTCATATACCCATAAAAAAGTATATTTGAGATGTCAAACTCCGAAAAAAATTAAATTCAACTTCAGTTTAATTAGTTTGAACTATTTTTATGGTATATACTCACTGTAGTCGCATTGAATTCAAAAGTAGTTCAAACTAGTTTGAACTGAGTTCAAAACTTACTTACCATAAATATATTAAGGGTATAAAACATTTTCATACCCAAACTCAAAAAAATTTATCAATCATACACGTGTATCGGATGTGGGTGCCTAGGCACCATGGTGCCTTACGTAATTTTCCTATATATATATATATATATATATATATATATATAGGACGAGTGTTTCATGCACCATGGTGCCTAGGCACCAATATCAATACCCGTTGATTTGCTTCGAGATTCGCAACGTTTGATGTGGGTATCTTCATATACCTATAAAAAAGTATATTTGAGATGTCAAACTCCGAAAAAATTTAAATTCAACTTCAGTTTAATTAGTTTGAACTATTTTTATGGTATATACTCATCAGTAGTTGCATTGAACTCAAAAGTAGTTCAAACTAATTTGAACTGAGTTCAAAACTTACTTACCATAAATATATCAAGGGTATAAAACATTTTCATACCCAAACTCAAAAAAATTATCAATCATACACGTGTATCGGATGTTGGTGCCTAGGCACCACAGGTGCCTTATGTAATTTTCCTATATATATATATATATATATATATATATATATATATATATATATATATATATATATATATATATATATATATATAAAGCATCTTTTCTACTCCCGGTGTAATTACACCCTATGTCGTATCTCACAACGTAGGGAGTATCTCGCGTAACGAGGAGTATGTACATATAGTATACGAGTATTTAAGACTATATAGGTGGTATGAACAATTTTTCAGAGGTGGTATGTATATTTTTTTCAACATACTCCTTTTTATATACGTATATAAAGGTATTTACAAAATACGCTAAAAACTATGGACTCCCTTGCAATTTTTCATGTGGTTCACATTAAAATATCTTATAATTAGTATATGAGTATACCTAAAGTGATAAAGAAGTATTTCAAATTTATTTAGGTGGTATATTAGAGGTGGGTGTAATTACACCGGGTATAAAAGATATATATATATATATATATATATATATATATATATATATATATATATATATATATATATATATATATATATATATATATATATATATATATATATATATATATATATATATATATATATATATGAAAATTACATAAGGCACCTTGGTGCCTAGGCACCAACATCCGATACACGTGTATGATTGATAATTTTTTTGAGTTTGGGTATGAAAATGTTTTATACTCTTGATATATTTATGGTAAGTAAGTTTTGAACTCAGTTCAAATTAGTTTGAACTACTTTTGAGTTCAATGCAACTACAGTGAGTATATACCATAAAAATAGTTCAAACTAATTAAACTGAAGTTGAATTTAAATTTTTCGAGTTTGACATCTCAAATATACTTTTTATGGGTATATGAAGATACCCACATCAAACGCTATGAATCTCAAGCAAATCAACGGTATTGATATTGGTGCCTAGGCACCATGGTGCATGAAACACTCGTCATATATATATATATATATATATATATATATATATATATATATATATATATATATATATATATATATATATATATATATATATATATATATATTTTCTTTATGAAAATTAAAATTGTTGATATGTATATACGTGTCAATTTCTACACTGTTCTGATATACGTGCGCTCATAATTTGCGAGCGGGCTCATCACCTCACCTACCAGATGGCGACGCATGCTAATATGCTATATGTACGTAGCGTGCGTGTTGCCACCATTTACGAGCAAGCTCATGATCACCTCACCTACAGATCTCCATGGCCTCCCAACTCCGCGTGCGCTTCCAACTGCCATACATGTGTTTATAGGTTACCGCTGTTTTTCTTTTTGTTTTTCAGGAAAATTTATACTGCCGTTCAACGTATTGTTTCTGCTTGCAGCGAGTCAGAAGTAATCTTGTTTAGAAGTAGAAGTAGACATGGTCGAAGGGCGATACAACCATGGTAGAAGGAACTGAATGTGGTCAGGAGGTGCTACGACCACGACAGTGCAAGGTGAACGTGGTCGGTAGGAGTTACGACAACGTTGTGAGGAAGTGAACGTGGTCGGAAGGGTGTTTTGACTACGTTGAACAGTAATCGGTAGAATCACTGCGTGGTCGTAGGGAGCTACGACTATGGTAATTCAAGTAAGGTCGAAGGAAGGGCAGCGCAGCGGCAGAGAATATGGTCGAAACTTCAGCAGAAATTTACGACTACAAAGTTGAAGTGATTGGAGGAACTATAACGTAGTCGAAACGACTGTCTGTGTGATTGTAAGACCGATAGAGTGGTCGTAACGCCACGAGAGGTGATCGTAGCCTCTCATACGTGGTCGTACGGTTGCAGACAGCGGTCGGAAAGGTCCTGGATAAGGATTGCAACACGGGGCACAAAAGTGTAATTTTCTTCTCATGCACAGAGTGGTACCAATATGTACCATACTAACGTAAGAGCTAATCAACGGACGAAGGACGGCCTCGCTGAGTCTACCAATTCAGCATGGAAGACTGCAGAAGGCGACGCGTTTACCCGCTAGCTGCAAGAAGTGAGCTCGCATAGCTTCCAAGGTGAAATGTAATGAACCATCGGTAGAAATTAAAGGGCACAAATCAGATTGTTGAGGAGGTTTGGCCATCATCAAACGAGGCGACGAAGAAGTGGATGAACAAACCATAGACAAATTAATGCTCGGATGTCTTAGGAGGATTCCTTTCGTCTAAGCCTGCTTGTGGCTGTTCTTTGCGGATCAAACAAGGCGCAGGATCCCACGGCGAGCCGTGGAGTATCACGACCTCCGGCGTGTTGTCTTCCGATTTTTTTTTTGCCTGTTGCTACTGGGGTGCCTAGGTGTCAGCAGAGGCGGAGCCACACCTTAAATAGGATAAGCTTCAGCTTGGATGTGAAAAAATATTTAGTGTACAACCCAGGTAAATTCAGACTAGTCTAGGTAATATTTTTATGGTCCAACCCAAATAATCTTGATCATTCTACCACTGAGTCCAAGGCATAACTAAATCCTAACTTCGCCACTGGGTGTCAGGGAAACTCTCCTCTTTTGTTGAGTAGCTAGGTGTTATTAGTGTCGTGATGTGTACCAGTGGTATTTTTATATATGTTGATGTTGTTAGGTGAGGTGTTGCGATGCTCTTTCTCTCGGTTGTGTCCTATCGGCATAGATGTTTGTGATTACAATTATCTTTTCAGTTTTGCTATTGCACAGGTGACTGAAATTTTTTTATCTTTCAGTCACCTGAAATTGCACTCTCAGTCAACTGAAATTGCAGCCTCCCTAAAAAACAGCTGCAACTTTAGGTGATTCAGAGTGCAACTTCAGGTCAACTGAAATTGCAGCCCCCTCAAAAAAATACCTGCAACTTTAGGTGATTCAGATTGTAACTTCAGATGACTAAAAGATAAAAAAAATTTCAATCGCCTGTGCAATAGTCACACCCTTATCTTTTCCCTCTCTAAATGAATGGGCGGAGCTCCTACCATCCGCTAACAAAAAGTTTGTGTCACCTTTTCTCATTCGTCCTCTGGCCAGCCGCGTCCTCCCGGAATATTCTGGTCTTTGTTTATCTGTGTAACTTTTACTTCATTTCATGCATGCATGCACAAGGGAAAAAACTATATATACGAACGTACGCACTTAATTACCTGCATCATGAGCGGCATGTCGAGCGGCGGCACGTCCGGCGCCGGCGCCGGCAGCAGCTCCTCCTTGGGGATGAGCATCGGGTGGTCGAGGTGCTTGACGTCCTCCAGGCTGCACGCCGCCACCGCCTCCACGAACCACGCGCCCTCGCCGGTGCACGCCACCCACAGCTCCCCGGCCTCCCCCTCCACGAACCGCCCGGCGAACGGGTAGTAGTCCACCAGCGCCTTCCCCAGCGCCTTGCGCAGCACCCTCGCCGGCTCGCCACCGCCTCTGCCGCGCGGGCCGTCGAACACGTGCAGCGACCGCACTAGGTGGCGCAGCCCCGCCACGCGGTCGATCACCGATAGCGGCAGCGTCTCCCGCGGCGTCGGCGACGACGGCGCCACCAGCGACTTGCTCGTCCTCGTCACCACGAATCCCATACTAGCTAGGCTGTTCGCTCGATGCACAGCAACTTAGCTTATTTTGCTAGCTGTGAACTAATCGTGATATATATGAAGATGATATATGTATATACACCTTGATCAGCTAGCCTTGCGTGTTGAACGATGTGCGAGGTAGGTGAAGGAGTAAGATCGATGGAGGCCCCCACGAGCGCGCTAGAGACATGGGGATTTGCTTGAGCTCTGCGTGTTGAAGGCAAACTTGCAAAATGTGATCTTAACGACATAACCTTTTGCCGATCCATTTCAAGGTACGCATCACATTCCTTGAAGAAATTAATTAGAAAAGTTGCTTCCTGGTCGATCGATCAGCTTATGGTGAAAGAATTTTCGAAGTCTTCTGGTCCACTCATCACAATGGTGGTTAAGTGATGGTGTAGTAGGTTGTCTCCTAGAGAAATGAGTATTACGGTCGTGACTACGATTGATGTACATCAGTGTACATTTGGACAATGAAAACCTAGCGGCAAACACACGTAGAAGAAGATTCTTAACAAGATTTCGTTGTAACCGTAACATTCATAGGTACGTAAGGAGCATGAAATTCGATGAAACCATTTCGATGAATAAACAAATTATGAAGCCGAAAAGGGAGTGTCTGTACAACAGTCGAGCAAAAAAAAAAAAGAGATTTCAATTAAATTTTGTGACCATTGGATGGAAAACTAAGGACCCAAATTAATCTTCCCCACCCTTCCCCACGCACCACCGCCCCCACCTTGCTAGCGCCGACGAGGCCCACTGGTGACCTCCTCCCCCTGCTGCTGCCGCCTCCTGAAGCCGCCATCGGCGCTGCCCACCACCTCCTCCACTATCGCCTCCATCCTTCTTCCCCATCTCTGACAGCTCACTGCCACCGGATCCACCGCCCCTCTTCGTTCGAGATCATCGACCCAACCACCGACACCACTAGCCACCTGGCCCGCGGCCCACGGCTTCACCGCCTCCACCAACCGAACACAAACCCTAACCTCAGTGAATCCAAACCCTAACCCTGCCGACGCTGTTGCCGGAGATAGGTGGAGAGAGCAGTGCACAAATCTAAGAGAAGATTGAATTGTATGAAATTCGACTGAAAACTATAAAATTTTTACTCGTGATATTTAGCAAATCCGATCTGAAAAGTACAATATTAATTTTGGCTATATTGTACATATTGCTTGGTTGGTTTTCTTCCCTTGAATTTGATGGATGAATAAAAGTCAAGCTGTTTTTTTACACAAAATTCGTACTATCAAGAAAACGAGTGTGTCGACAATTCGGTGCAAAGATATCCACACTTGGTGGTACAGTGGTGTGTGTCTACATGTATGACCAGGACTTTCTTGTTCCACCGTTCCCTTTTTCGATTCAATAACTTCATTTTTTTTGCATTGATTTCTAATCGAATGGAGATTCAGTTACCTCCATTTAATTTGTTTGAAGTGCATTCTCTGAAGCCTTTTAAAAGTGGATTTCTGCAGGTTTGTAGTGGGGGCAACTCTCACTACAAAATTTGATGTTCAAATTCAGAAAATACAGTAGGTAGCTAGGTTACAAGCCCTAGTGCAATCCTCTGTGGGGGAATGCTATGCAAGTCAAAAGTCACCGGAAGTAAAAATGCCCACTGGTTGTGACCCATTTACAATCCTATTGGCTGAATGTGTCTTGCTACGACCTGCACAAGCTAAGACAATGGAAGTGCTTGTACAGCTTATCAGTGCATAAAGTTAATTTGGCACATTCTTTAAACATGTGGTTAATAATAATTTACTCCATCCGGTCACAAAAAAAATATGTTTCAAGTATATGCAATTAAACTTTCTAAATATTGGCTATCATAATCTTTTTTAATATTTATATTGAACATATGAAAATAGTATGCATATATTTATCTCAAAAAGAACTTTCACAAAAAATATAGTTTTATTAGGTTTAATAAATCTATTACAGTAGAAATTAGAGGCCAAAGCTGTATTTTGCCACCGTATCGATGTCTAGAGTGATATTCTTTTGTGACTAAAGAGAGTCTTTTATCTCCCTTTATGATTGGTGATTTGTGTATTATATGAGAGACGAATGTCTATTTGGAACACAATAAACATGAATTTTTACAGGAATTAATAAAACTTCTATAGCAACCCTGCAAAATTCTCGTGGTCCTAACTGGGCAAATCAAAGTAGATGAATCTTTTGAATATTACAAACTATTTACATTACAAAACGATGGCTACAATTCAACCCATGGGTTATGCAATCGAGCCATGCATGGGCGGTTTTCAGCCCTTTTTTTTTCTCGCTGCCTAATAATTTCAACCTATGGGATTGCTGGACAATGACACGGACGCGCGATCGACAAGCTAGGTGGGTAGCACTTCGCACTTGGAGCTGCACGCATCCAAAAGCTAAAAGCCGGCCGGTGAAAGTGCAAGTACATTCTTCAGAAAGCCAACAACAACGACGGGTCCTTATGCTGTGTGCACACTACATTCCATTTCCAACACCAGTTTGTGCACAGTAAAAATCTTAAAACGGCTTGTTGCAATTTGGGTATCATGCAAAGTGAAGAGATTCTTTTGTCTCACCTAATAACATAGAGCTAGCAGTGCAAAAATGTAACACCTCATCCATCTTCTAGGTCTAGAGTGCTACCATCATTGCATAATAATACCTTTTTAAAAAAAACAACTGCTGATCATTTTAAGCAAATTCTACTTTATTAATGAAGCAGCGACCTTTTACACCATTCTATTTTGAAGCAACTACTCTAACTTACTAGTGGAGTTAAACGTACTAACAAAAGATAATATGTGAAGTGTTGCAAGTACATGAAATTATTCATGTGCTACTCCCGCCCGTGCATGTCGTCCTCAACGGTCACCTAAAAAAACAACAACAAAGCAAAGGTAAGTTCAAAGACTCAACAAGTACACAATAGAACAATAAACACTGACCAATCATGTAACCATTCTACCAGCCACAACATATTCCGCATGCATTATCATGTTCATACTTCCATTGACATATTCCAACATTGCTTTACCCGTAGTGCAATGTAACACTACTCCACATGCTCATTTGCTCATCTCATTGCATATACCAGTATTACCGAGTGAACACCTGTCAATGTTCACCAAAATCTTGGGCCCGCCCATATTGGCATAGGGGTCTCTCCACTCCTGTGGAGGCCTACCGAAGTAGGACTTGTGGGATCCACCCAAGCGGATCCCAGTTCTCATTTCATGAATGCACATGATGCGAATGCATATACTCATTGTCAGTCTTGTCAGTATTATTATTGGTAGGGTGGCAACACTGTTCACCCCGTTCCATTTCCATTGTCATCATTAGATAAACATCATCATGTCATGTAAACATTGCAATTCCATATAAACATCATCATATCATGTCAACATAGCATATTTCATAAACTCTATGGTCTACCGCTCTACCATGCACTTGCCTAGTTAGTCTTGGGGACGATGCGTGGACAGCTCTGACCCAGGACCTCCACCTGTACAAACGTCAACCCGACTTAACGCATCAAATCAAAACCAGGACTTAAGCGAACCATCACGCAGGTACCCAATCCCATTTTCTTTTCTTTTCTTTTTTCTCTCTCTTTCTCCCCTTTTCTTTCTCTTTTTCCCTTCCTCTCCTTTATTCAGTTCGGCCAAACGGCCTTAACCACTCCCCCCATTCCTCTCTCTCTCTCTCACGCAACTGCGCCCTAGGCGCTCCTCCAGGCGGCGCGACGACGCGCGGCCGAGCTCGGGCTTGCCGGCTCTGGGCTCACCACCGGCCGACCTCCGCACTCCCCCGCCTTCTCCTCACCCTTCTCCTCTCACTTCCTCTCTCTCTCTCTTGGCAATTTGCAGCGCGGAGGGGATCCGGCTCGTTGGTCGGGAGTGCCGCCGACGACTACTCCCAATCCGACCGACCAGGGCCAGATCCGGCCGTCCCCTACCATCGGCTGCCTCCCCTCCAACCACTCCACCCCCTCCTCACTCTCCGCCTCGGATCCAGCCAACGAAGACAGGATTCGCCACCCCCCTCTGCGCGAACGGCGGTGGGGCGCAGGGTGCCGCCGCTCGGTCGGCACGGCCTTCGGCCATGCCCTCGGCTCTAGCTACGGTCTCTACACCTCCGACCTGGGGCTCCAGCCACACCGCCGCCCCTAGCTTCGGCCGCTCCCTACGGGTTGAGCTCGCCGGCCACGGCTTGCAGCCGACCGGCCACCCCCTACTACAGGACGGTTTGCCCCCATCCTCTTTCTCTACGTGTTCTTCATCTACTATTGTGTGCTATTGTGTTGTGCCATGGGGTTGTGGAGGGAAGGTGGGCGTACTCAATGGTTGGCTTGGCGTGGGTTCAGCGGTCGCCGACGTCCTCTTTTATCATCGATGCCGTTCTCTCATGCTCGCCCTTCTGGGTTCCTTCGGGCCTCCTCTCTTCTTGCCCTTATTCTCCTTGCTCTCTGTCTTGGTTTCAGTTGGCGTCTTGGCTCTCAGTGGGAAGGGTTGAACTGGGAGAAGTGGGCTAAGGCTTGGGTTGGCAGAGCAGTAGAGGGACTGGCTTGTGCTCTCGGCTGGGGAAAAGAAATGGTGTTTGCTCGGCTTTTGTTGGCTTGTCTACTTAAGAGGGCATGGCCATTACTCTGTGAAATACCACTTTTGCCCTTCCCATTTAGCCTTGGCTGGGTATGGGCATCATGGACCTTCTGGTCCAAAGGCATTCTATTTGGGGCTTTTCTACTGCGGCAGGTAAGTTGATAAAAGGTAAGAATGGAATTTCCTGCCGTATGACGAAAACCCATAGGTCCGGGAACCTCTGCGAGCGTTACTTCTTCGGCATTCTAAAAGTCGATGGGTCTGACGGCAAAACTCTCCCTTGGATTATTTCCATTATTAGCATTATTTCTCTTTTGCAATTTAGTGGTATTACAAAAAAAAACTCACTAGTGATAGCCTCATCACATGTGTTATGTGCACTTTGTGTCGATCGATCGATCATTTCAGGATACAAAATCCAGCAACAATTAAAATATATAGCCGGAGTCACATGCACCAAGACACAATGCCTATCACTGCAACATATGTGAGAAAGGGAAATGTGATCTATTGTTCTTTTAAAAAGAAAAAGAAATCGAAATGCGGTCGATGGCTCATGTTGCTTATTAGCTACAAAAGCAGAGATCAATCGATATGGTTGCAAGCACGGTTCTCGTTCAAGGAATGGTCACTAGCTATATATATGCCGGACGGACGGACGGAAAAATCAAAGAGGGAGACGTGTAGTTGGTAAGGGATGGGATCACCTCTCCAGCCAGCTAAGCTGGTGGTCACTTGCTGTTTTACTTGGACATGTAAACGAATGATTTAAGGTGGTGCTTATTTGGGCTTTTTTTTGTGGCTTATGGCTGAAAAATACTGTAGCTGGTTGAAAAAATATTGTAACTGACAGAGACTTATTTAGTATAATTAAATTTAAAAAAATTAAAATATATAAAAAAATATGTTAGCACATTACATATAATACAAACAAAATATGGGAAAAAAAGAACCGGCAAAAAAGCTCAACGAAAAGCCAAAAGTTCAGAAAAAGATGAAATTTATGAATAGTGGAAAATAAACCGAAAGCTAAAAGCTGAAGCCAAAACAAGCACAGCCGAAGTCCCATAAGCTAGCCAGCTATGCCTAGTTTTCTTCGGCTTAGATCTACTTAACATGATTGATCGATTTTTTCTTTTTTCTTTGTGTCTACTTCGAGGTTGTGTATTTTAAGGCGGTAAGATTATGTGGTGGCAATCCATATCGATATTGAGTATTAGACATTGCGATTCTGGTTATTGTGTTATTTGAGTTTGATTTTGTCTGAATTTCCAAAGTTGTGGTTTGTTGTCAGGATTTAAGTGGTCTAACAAGCCTGGCAACGGTGATATGACCGGCGGATATCAAGCAAGCAAACCGGCCATGTAGCTTTTTGGAAAATAGATACCAAACACTTCTGTAGGTATATTTGAGGATATCTTTGCACTTCAAATTAGAGTTCTGAGCTGAAATTCGATAGAGATTAACTAAGATTCCAGGTAGGGTGTTTCTTGATGCTCTTAAATTGTCTGACCGACTTGTGATTGGCGATTAGACCGCCGGTGGTCTGACCGGTGTTGGGCCAGCGTTTAGACTGGTCTTTTATTACTGAGGTTTGATCAGGGTTGACTGAAACAGTACGACCAGTTATTGTTGCAGGAAGTGTCCAGGTTCGCATCAACACATCCACCCAAGGATTTGTTTGACAAGATTGAAAGTTCCGCGATTTAGTTGGGGTTCGAAGTCCAGAGGGGGCATAGCAAGGTCTGTACAGTCTTTTCATAATTAGTACATTGCAGGGCATACCGCCTTCAATGTTTTGAAGGAACTCAGAATGATATGTCTGTGATTTTTCAGCTGAAAGTAATGCGCAACTGCAACGGATCAAAGAACCCTGCATCATTTTTAGTCTGCACGGAGGTAAAATACAACAAACTGCACTGTTTTCGGTTCAGCAGGTGACAAATGGAGACCCTGAATTGTATAGACATGTAAATAAACAGTTGACTTGCCACTGCTGTTGCTTCACTGTAATTGGAGAAGACTAAGTTGTGCAGCGCTGGTGAGTAACTGAGTGATGTGCTTCTTGAAATGTGTATGCAGCTCTGTGAGAGGATCTCCAGTGACCTGGGGATTTGCAAGACGGATCAGATTTTGGGGAATGAGTCGGTCGACGGTGATCTAGCGGGCTTCGACAGCAAGGCGACGACGCCACTGGTTGCTTTGTGACGAATGCTGCCCCCTGCCATGATGTAGGATGCTAGGAAAATCGAAGACGAAGCTGTGCCGTTTGTGATGCAACGAGAGACGATTGTAGGATCATGTTTCGTCAGGAAATGAGAAAAGGAGATGAGGATGTAGGATCATACAGTGTACAAAAACAGGTGGTGAAACCTAGCCACCGACGTAGGACAAGAAAGATGAAATATAAGAACTGGATTGCTTCTTTTTTTTTGGCATCTACCTGGCGTTCCTATCTTTCATCGGTCCCCATTTCTCATAATCCATCATCAACACTGTTAGCAAGAAAGCGTCGGTGAATTGCAGCAAACTCAGCTTTTTGTTTCAGGATAGCAAAAACCAGGGCCCGTTTGGAATGCGTGAATGTTCCTGAATTCCTGTAGAAATTGAGCCATTCCTAGTTGCTCAATTCGTTGCTTGTTTAGTTGGAAGAACCACGTGAAATTCTTTTCGAGAATACGCAGAGGAATGCGCTGCACCTTTCCATTCATAAGATGGAACCGATACAATTCTGACTTTCTGTGAAATTTCCAAAGATGGTGTGAACTAGGACAACTGGACAATCTAGTGAGACTCCGTTTAGAGCACAAAAATTTCACAAGAATTTTACGATAAACAATATAATTATTGCAGAAATTAGAAAAAAAAATTCCTACATTCTGAACAACGTCCGAAGAACAAATGAACTGAGAATCAAGAATTCAGGAGTATATGTTGTAGTCTTGTATCACCTCACCTTTCTTTACACACAAAAACGCTTGCGAACTGACAGGAAATGAAGCCGTTCGGAAGCCATATCTGATGGAAATTACGTGGCCTTTGTTAGAACTTGGAATGGGTAAGGTTCCCAGCATGGTAGAAGGCGGATTTCGATATGACGTAAACATCTGTAGGAGGCGAACTTTGGGGCCCAAACCCAGAACGTGAAGGCAACCTAGCGACACATTAGGTTCCCACTTCCAAACCCCCCTCCCCTCCGCCACCGCGATGCAGCATCAGCTGCGCAGATGCGGCGGCGGCGCCTTCGCCGCGCTCCGGCGGCTCCGCCACTTCCCCGCAGCAGCCGCCGTCGCATCGCCTCCGGCGGCAAGGAGGTGCCCTTTCCCTCCCCGTCTCTACTCCACCGCCGGTGAGCACCTCTCCTCGCTCCATGTAGTTTCTGCAAAAGTTGCGTTTTTTAATCCTCCTGTGGCATTTGCGTCGCTCCAAGAAGAGAAATCTTGCTCACTTTGGGGGAAAAAAGAGAAATCCAGTAGTTCCTCTCGTTCACTTTAAGCACTATTGTTTTTCCCCCCTATTTTGCATCAGAGATGAGCCAGCAGCTGCCTGCAAACCTGGTGGAGACCATGGAGCAGAGAATGAAATTGATCGAGCAGAGGAGCGCGTACCTCCAGGAGCAAATCAACCAGGTAATTTCGGATGGGCAATCTCCTCTTGATGCTTCTTGAACACTTGTGTTCATCGTTATGGTGTATAAGCAAGAATTACTTAGTTCTTAAGCCTCCCGTGAGAATTAAGGTAGCCTTACTGCAATCATCTTGATTTGAGTGTGGTATTAATGAAGTCAGCCGGCCGCCTCGCCCGAGGAATACTCGAGGGCTAACAAGGAGTTCCGCAAGCTGGAGAGCACCATGGAATTGATCAAGGAGCTGCGGTCAAAACAGGAGGTGATAATCACATCGTGTTGTATAATATTCAACCTATGGTATGAAAGATTGTGAGGAGGATGCCTATTGTTTGTAGGAAATTGAGGGTTTGAAATCTTTGGTGACAAACTCCCTTGAAGAGAAAGACATGCGTGAGATGGCAGCTGAGGAGCTCCTTGAGGCTGTTGAGGAGGAGAAACGACTGCAGCATGCGCTGCTCAGATCGTTGCTTCCAAAAGATGAAGCTGATGAGAGGGACTGTATATTGGAGGTGCGAGCAGGTAAGGCAGAGCTTATCCTATCTGTCCATTGACATAATTCATCCTTGTTTGGCTCTAAAAAATAATTCATCCTTTTAGTTTGGATCTGTGTATTTGGGTAACTGGTGATTGATGATGATACGATATTGCAGGAACTGGAGGAGAAGAGGCATCTTTGTTTGCAATGGATATATTCAGAATGTTGGGCTTGCCCCCTTTACTGATGTTGCTCCGGAGCAAATGTCGGTAACTGTCAATCCGTGTAACTAACAAATTTGATTCTATGTTATAGGTATGAGAAGTATTCACAAAAGAACGGGTGGAAATTCGATGTTATTGACATAATGGAGTCTGCTTTGAAAGGATATAAGGTACAACCTTTGTTTGGCAGTACCCAAGGTCTTTCTGTAAATACGCACATGGTTTATCATTGTAGCATAAATACTGTTTAAGTGTTTAGATTTGGAAGCTCTCTCCTAAGAACTAACATGTTTTTTCTATTATTATTCATTTATATGCAGGAAGCTAGCGGAACTATATCAGGTCCTGGGGCATATGGGAAACTCAAGTTTGAGAGTGGCATTCATCGAGTTCAGGTATGGTAATGAGTTACTCTTCTGATATCCATCACATTTACCCACTTGCCTTTTCTATTATTTGACTTGACCCCACCCATGGCAGCGAGTGCCAGTGACTGAGAAATCCGGACGGGTGCACACTAGTGCTGTATCAGTTGCCGTTCTTCCTCAAGCTGATGAGGTTGGTATTGGAAATAGCATTTCAATTGGCCTTTTTTCCCATAAGTTTTTTTTTTTCATCTGTGCAATTTATGGCATGACTAGTAGTTTACAAATCGCTTCTGCAAGTGCAGGTTGATGTCCAACTGCGCAATGAGGACTTGAGAATTGATACCTACAGATCCGGTGGCTCTGGAGGTCAGTCTGTCAACACAACTGATAGTGCTGTTAGGATAACTCATGTTCCAACTGGAACAGTGGTTGCAATACAAGACGAGAGATCACAGCATCAGGTTACAATACACACACTAATTTAGTGTCTGTGCTGCAGTTTTCCCCTTTAAATCCAGAAAGCTAGTGCTTAGATGGCTCAGTTTCACATTTTCATTCTTGTGTTGTTTTGGCACTCGTGGATTTTGTCTCATCTATATTTACTCATTCATTCATAACTTTGTTATTTATAGCATAATCTCAATATCTGTTGCCTTCACTTCCAATGAACTGAGTCCACTTCATTCTTGTCCACCATCTTGATAAAGGAATCTAACCTATGAATGTTATATTTAACTCTCCTTAGAACAAGGCCAAAGCTCTCAAAGTTCTCCGAGCAAGACTATATGAAATGGAAAGGCATAGACTCCATCTGGACCGATCAAAGCTTCGGTCAGAGCAGGTATCTCACAATTCATAAAGCTGATCACATACATAATATATTACTCTGAATATATTCAGAGTGGATATTCCTAAGTTCTAACTTGGTAGTAGATTGGAAGTGGTGATAGGTCTGAGCGTATTCGAACATACAATTTTCCACAAGGACGTGTCACTGACCATCGTGTTGGGATCACGCACCACTCCATAGAAGATGTTATGGAGGGGGAGAGCCTGGATATCTTTATCGATGCGCTCCTGCTGCAAGAAGAGATGGACGTGATTGCTTCATTTGCTTCGTAAGTCCTAATTTTGTGGATTATTGGAGCATCAACCACATCATAAACAAAAGAGAGAAGGAACCATCAGTGTTAATCATGTTTTGCCAGAGATCTACGTTGTAATATCTTACGCATCCTCGTCAATGATGGTTTGGTTTACGACATTCCTCGCGACAGTGTGGTGAACCCTAATTTTCATAGGGCTGGAAGTTTTGTTTACACAACCGTGTGCTTCTGGTCAAGTATGTCACTATGTGGTAATCCTCCATCCATCTATTGTTAGTAGGGGTGAAAAAAAAGCTTGTTAGTAGGGTTCGTTGGTTTGCTTCAAAATTATTTCAATTATCTTTATTAATTAGTTAAACATTGAAATGAGTCGATTATAAATTAATTGAATTTTGCTCTAACTTGGCTCGGTTCAGCTCAATCCTAAAAATATTTCCAAATTATAAAGAAAATGATATCAAATCAACCCGTGTCAATTTCGGGAAAAGTTGGATAAAACAATGATTTGGCTCAATATCCACCCCTAGTTGTCCGAAGTAGTCAATCAAAATCAGTACCAAGATCACCTAGCAGTGACTGAACAAGATTTTCAATTTCACAGTGAAAAAACAGAGAGAACAAGATACAGAACTGAAAACGTGATATAGGACAGCCACATAACTTGCAGGTGGCATCCACTGAAAATGGAGAAAAAGGACAGAAACACTCGGTTGCATTTGTCCAATCTTCTTAATGTCGCAAAAGAACTTGTACATTCACAATGCCATGCCAAGCAGCAAAAATGGAAGAACACATGCACCAGTTGGAAGAATTCGCCTAGGTTTCTAAAACAGGAATGAAGTTCTGTCACCATGTGTTCTCAATCTGGCTCCTTTCATCAAAACCAAAGCCATCAGCGACGCAAATTTAGAAGTTGGAACACCCCGGTCGCATTTCATTGCGCAATATTCATCCACTAGCAACATGTTTTGCTACAAATAACAAAGGATACAGGACGCAAACCAGCTACACAAGATGGAAGGACCATCTGAACAAGATCATCTAGCATGTCAAGACTAGAATTTACTGTGAGGAGACTCCAAAATGGGGATTCATTACATTGGCAAGCAAGCCTGCTATCCCGGAACTTGCGGTTCCTTCTCGGATCGCTTAGTTACATGGAAGAAGAAGCAGCAGATTATGAGGGGAACGAACTGATCGGCGATGGTGGTACCCCCAATCTCATGATTGCAAGGTCCCAAACAGTGCCTTCCGATCATCTTTCGCTGCTCTGTCCGCTGAACCTGCAAAAATCTTAGACCAATCATTGTACAGAACAATTGGCTGCCATTTTTCAATGATTCAATGTATAATTCACCTTGCGCCTCCTGTTTCACCGGCTTCTTGTCCTCCCTGGGTGATGGCATCGACAATGGCATTGAGCTGGCTGCGGCGGCCGCAGCGGCCGCGAATGCCAGCGCCGGCTGCTGTATGGCGTTGAACTTGAGCAGCTTGTCCCTGTCTCTGTTCGCCTCGCTGCTCTTCGGGGTCTTCTTCTTGCGCTGCTGGGCCGCGGCGGGCTTCTTGGCGTGCCTAGCCTCCGCCTCCAGGGTGCGGAAGGCTGCGTCGAGCATGTCCCGCGAACGCTTCCGCGCGACGGCCGCCTCCCGGACGCGGCGCTCCGCCTCCTCGCGTGCCGCCGCGGCGGCGCGCCCGATGGACTCGTGCGCGAGCCGCGCCGCGACGAGGAGGACGCGCGCGGCGCGCTCGTCCAGCGCGGGCCGGCCGCCTCCGGCGGGCGTGTAGGTGAAGGGCTTGTTCTCGGCGGCCGCGGCGCACTGGGGGCAGACGAAGGAGGCGGGGTCTGGGACGCAGGAGACGTGGGCGACGAAGAGGCCGCAGTCGGAGCAGGCGACGGTGGGGCCGGACGGGGAGAGGATGGGGTCGAGGTGGGGCCCCTGGGCGGAGGCGTTGTGGGGGAGGAGGAGGAGGCAGGAGGAGCAGAAGGCGCCGGGGTGGTAGAGGAGGACGCAGGAGGAGCAGAGGCGGCAGAAGACGCCGTCGTGGCGGACATGGTGGAGGGGCCAGGCATCTCGGGCGGACACGCAACGGTCGCCGCCGCAGCCTCGGGGGGCGGAGGGGGACGGGCGGAAGGGAGGCGTCATCGCTGCGGTGGTGGCTTCGGGGAGAGGAGAGGATTAGGGTTTCTACGGGGAGACGCCGCCGCCAAACGGCTCCGCTCCACGAGCAGAGATTTTCTCATTTTTCTCCTCTCGAAAATTCAAACATGAGAGAGAGAGAGAGAAAAAAAAATCTTTTTTAGTGTGTATTTGATATAGGCTAGTCATCTGCTCGTGCGTTGCAACGAAATTTATTAGATATTTAGAAAATCATGCTATGAAGAAGGCTACTCTGATCAGTCAAAAAGTGAAAAGTGATTAGAAATTAAAAATGAGACGGTTGGAAGAGAAGGGAATAGTAATATATACTGCTCGCACTATTCCTATTTATTATGAAAATTTAAGAATAGGAAGATCAAACAAGGGTATGCGTTCAAACCGGATGCCCTGATTTTCTACGTTACGAGTACTGGAGCTATGTTGAAATTCTTGTGGGAGCGAAGGCATATTAAATTTCGCTTACAACCGTAAAGCTGGATAATTTCCATGATTTACATTTCTAAGGTTTGATGATTTTTCTAACTTCGAACATACCCTCCATAATTATCATGTCTATGTATTCATATGGTTGTGATCGGTAGCCGCTAGGTGATCGGTTGGGCTTCAGCTTTTAGCTTCCGGCTTATTTTTCACTATTCATAAATTTCATTTTTTTTTTCTGAACTTTTTGTTTTTTGTTGAGCTTTTTTGCCAATTCTTTTTTCCCTGTATTTGTTTGTATTATATGTAATGGGCTAACATATTTTTTATATTTTTAAATTTAATTATGCTAAATAAACCTCTGTCAGCTATAGTGTTTTTTCAGCTAATTACAGTGCTTTTCAGCCATAGGCCCTGTTTGGATACGCTTAAAATCCGATTCTGGGTAGAATTAAGCGAGAATCCCACCCAAACGCTTTGATTATTTTTCGATTCTTTCAACCGCCGCGGTGGGAAAAATCAGCATTTGCACTGAGAATTCAAAATCTGCATCGCAAGCCCCATCAGGATTATTCAGATTATTCAGATCGCAGATTCTTCAGATCGCGACTTATCAGAAAATCTTGATCAAATTAAAATCGATTCTCAGATAAGCGTATCCAAACAGGGCCATAAATCATCAAAAATAAGCTCAAATGATCACCACATAGTGGCTGCTTATTTATGACGCAAAGATTATAAGTGGACAACATGAAAGGACATACGAAAGTCACAGCTCTACGCAACCTAGGACAAACAATCCACGCCTCTAAAATTTGGAGTCGTCCATTGTCTTATATCTTATTCGTTTGTTGAGATGTCTTGTGCTGGTGATTTGTGTCTCCCTGCTTTCGGACAAGTAGTTGGTTGTTCTTTTTTTCTTTTAAGAAGAACAGGAGGTCCAGTTGGCTCTCTTTTCACAGCTAGGATACATTTGGAATGCTAGAACTTTGAGAGGAATCGGCAGCGATGGATCTACGATTTTCAAGATGAGTGATTCGATTTAACATAATAGTGCTCAGAGAAAAAAAAAGGAAAGGTTCTCAGTGAAATAAATCAAAATACAAATTGTCTTAACCAAAAACATCTCAAAATAATTAAGCAAAATACAATTTTAACTTTACGACCCTTTATGCAATTTTAGGGACAGTTATTTCACTGTTGCTTAGAACCACCTCGCTAACTTGTTCAAGTTTTTATGCTAACCAATTTAAAAGTTCAACGAAATTTCCTTTATTATTTTAATATAACCAATACTATCTACAAAGATTTCAAAACTGCAAACTTCTTCATTTTTGAAGGTTCTACGATCTACATTTCACAAAGGCATAATCATTCAATGAACGATATGGGATTTGCTGATTTCAAAATTGGAAGTGAGAGTGGGAGACCAAATGCAACTCTGGAAATGAGACATTGCCGCAACACCGTGCGTTTCATATCTACTTGCTCGCCACATCGTCACCCAACCGGCCACGTCACTCTCTTGCTTACCCGTATCGCCTCGTGCCCTTACTTGGCTCCTAGAGTGTACCTGTGGACCTAATTTAGGAATTGATTTGCCTTCTCACTGATTCGCCATCGCCAGCCGCCACTGCACGCTGCGCCCTCCTTCTCCCTTTCCTTGGCCACTACCGCGTGCGGCCATTGTGGGTTTGCACCACTGCTGCACTAAAAATCTTTTTTTTAGTGTGTGTTTGATATAGAATACTGCTCGTAATATTCATATTTTCATTACTATTATAAAAGAATGAGTTAGTGGTCGTACGTCTGTTCTACTCCAACCGCTCCATTTCTTCGACTTCTCATCACTTCACTTTTCGACTGATCAAAGTAACCTTTTCTATAACATGATTCTCTATATATCTAATAAATTTCGTTGCAACGCACAGACACATTCCTATTTATTATGAAAATTTAAGAATTCAAACATCAAACAAGAGTATGCGTTCAAACCGGATGTCCTGATTTTCTACGTTACGAGTACTGGAGCTATATTGAAATTCTTGTGGGAGCAAAGGCATAATAAATTCCGCTTACAACCTTAAAGCTGGTTAATTTCCATGATTTACATTTTTAAGGTTTGACGATTTTTCTAACTTCGAACCTACCCTCCATAATCTTTACTATTTAATAAGTTTGAGTTGGTAGTTAGTGCATTCTCCTTCCTCTCTTCTCAACCATCTGATCTGAATACTGAAATCTTGACCATCTATCTAACACTCTCTCCCTCTCTCTTATTTCTAACTACCCATCCTCTCCACTTCCACCAATAGTTACCATCTCCCACCTCCTCTTCTATCCGGCCTCTCTCGCCTCCCTCCCCTCCTCCTGCTTGGACTGTATAATTTTTTATATACCCTATCTTTCTTGGTGATGCAAATCTGTGAAATTTATATAGTTAGAAACTGATGAAAATTAACTCAGCATCATTTGAATTATGCCCCTGATTCCTCTTGCGTTTTGACAATTGACCTGCACTAGCTGAATACCCGTGTGTTGTTACGGATTTAAAAAATTTTAGAATATATTTGTATGCATATTCTAAAAAAATTTTTACCACCTATAAGTTTCTTTTAAAAATTCGTAGCAACGTATGAGGATTTAGCTAGTTATATACATGTCACGATCGGAACGGTTAGTTATCATGTCAATATATTCATATGGTTGTAATCGGTAGCCGCTAGCAGCTGAAAATTTATTTAGTGGCTCCTTATTTATGACGCAAATATTATAAGTGGACAACACGAAGGACATACGGAACGCAACCTAGGACAAACAATCCACGCCTCTAAAATTTGGAGTCGTCCATTGTTGTCTTATATTTGTTTGTTGAGATATCTTGTGCTGGTGATTTATGTCTCCCTGCTTTCGGACATGTAGTTGGTTGTTTTTTTTTTCTTTTAAGAAGAACAGGAGGTCCAGTTGGCTCTCTTTTCACAGCTAGGATACATTTGGAATGCTAGAACTTTGAGAGGAATCGGCAGCGATGGATCTACGATTTTCAAGATGAGTGATCGGAGTTAACAAAATAGTGCTCAAAGAAAAAAGAAAGGAAAGATTCAAGGTGAAAAAAATCAAAGTACAAGTTGTTCTAACGAAAAATATCTCGAAATAATTAAGCAAAATATAATTTTAACTTTACAACCCTTTATGCAATTTTAGGGACAGTTATCGCTAACTTGTTCAAATTTTTATGCTAACCGATTTAAAAGTTCAAGGAAATTTCCTTTATTATTTTAATATAACCAACACTATTTACAAAGTTTTGAAAACTGCAAACTTCTTTATTTTTGAAAGTTCTACTATCTACATTTTACAAAGGCACAATCATTCAATGAACTATATGTGATTTGCTTATTTCAAAATTGGAAGTGAGAGTGGGAGACCAAATGCAACTCTAGAAATGAGACCTTGCCGCAACGCCGTGTGTTTCACATCTACTTGCTCGCCACATCGTCACCCAACCGGCCACGTCACTTTGTTGCTTACCCGCATCGCCTCGCGCCCTTACTTCACTCCTAGAGCGCACCTGTGGACCTAATTTAGGAATTGATTTGCCTTCTCGCAGACTCGTTATCGTCGGCCGCCACTGCACGCCGCGCGCTCCTTCTCCCTTTCCTTGGCCGCTGCCGCGTGCGGCCATTGTGGGTTTGCACCACTGCTGCACTACCTTATGCCTTCCGTCTGGTCGGCTTCCTCATCCTTCACGTGTGCACAGCCGCCGCGATGAGAGAGAAAAATGAACCAATTAGGGTTAGGACTTGGGTGGCCAGTTGGGGCCTTAGAATTTTTGGGTTGTGGTGGGTCTGGTGAGCGTAGAGCTCTAGTGGGCTGAGAGAGATGTGTGGTTATATTAGGCTTATTAATATTTTCTGATACAAATATATAGTATTTTAGCTTAATCTCTATCTTTACTCCTTAATAAGTTTGAGTTGGTGGTAGTTGGTCCGTTCTCTCCCACCCCTCCTCACAAAAAAGCTACACCGACCTGTGGGCCTCTCCCACCCCTCCTCACGAAAACCCTGCGCTAGCTTCTCTCCTCCCCACCGAATCTCTCCCATGTTATCTGCACCGCTCCTCCCCATCAAGTCCTCCTCCGCCGCTCCGCCCTCGCCTCCTCCTCCCCACCCCACGCCGTCTCCTCCTCCTCCCCCCCCCACTCCTCGCTCCTCCGCTGCGCCCTCGCCTCCTCCTCCCCACCCCGCGCCGCCGCCTCCTCCCTCGCTCCTCCACTCTGCCCTTGCCTCCTCCTCCCCACCCCACGCCGCCTTCTCCCCCCACTCCTCCGCTTCGCCCTTGCCTCCTCCCCCACTCCTCCGCTCCGCCCTCACCTCCTCCTCCCCACCCTGCGCCGCCGCCGCCTCCTCCTCCCCCCACTCCTCCGCTCCACCCTCGCCTCCTCCCTCACTCCCCGCTCCGCCCTTGCCTCCTCCTCCCCAACTCCGCTCCAACGCAGCCTCCTCACTCCTTTGCTTCGCCCTCACCTCCTCCTCCCCACCCCGCGCTGCCGCTGCCTCCTCCTCGCCTTACGCCGCCGCCGCCAATGGCCCTCATGGCGACAACAAGCACAACTTCTGTGAGAGCCAGGGCTTCAAGTTCATTGCCTCCATGTCTATGCTGGCGCTGGTGATCCTCACAAAGCGATGAATGAAACAGCATCCTGAACCCTGCCTGTGTAAAGAAGTTTAAATATCCAGTGTAGTTTAAGAAGCCAGTCATGTTCTCGAGTAGCGTTTACATTAGGTGTAGACTGGCATGCTGCAGGATCAGATGTCCAGACCAAATTTGCCGATATCCAGGTTCATGCAAGCTCATAAGCAGTCTTGTAGTTACGGATCTACCTGTGTTGAAATGTGATAGTATAATCTGTTGCCGTATTGAATACATGACCATGTTTGTTTCGGAGTCTGTTTCATGTTGCTAGTTTGATTAGGAGTTTGGATTAGGATTCGTTCTCCGTTTTTCTTTTAGTTACGGTCTTTGTATTTGCATATAAATGAAGAGATCAGGGGTGCAGCAAGCAGCACAGCACCAACAAAAACCTTCTATGTTCTTCACGTTCTTTGTGTGTTCGTGGAAACGAGGCCACTTCGTGTGAGTTGTGAGCGAGAGCGATTGGAGGTATCCATTGCCAACATTTGGTATCAGAGAAAGGCTACTCGATCCCTGCGCAATGTCAGCTCCAGCAAGCGATGGTGACCGAAGTATGTCGTTGCGCTGTGGAGGCCGAGGGCGGCGCTTGGCCTCGCCGATCGTCCCTCGTCATGGTCGCACTCGTGGCTGCGACATGGTGGTCCAGAAGATGGTGCGAAAGGTTGGAGGCGCGTCCTATCCGATGCTCACGCGCGACAACTACACAGATTGCTCGCTCATAATGAAGGTCATGCTCCAAGCGAGGGGCTTGTGGGACGCCGTCGAGTATGGCGACGCCGATCTGCAGGAGGATCGTGCGGCGCTCGAGGCGCTCCTCAAGGCGATCCCGCAGGAGATGATTCGCGCGCTTACCATTAAGCGATCGGCTAAGGAAGCATGGGACTACATCAAGTCCATGCGAATTGGCTTCGATCATATCCGCAAGTCAAAACTCCAGAAGCTGCGCATCGAGTTCAAGACGCTCGCATTCAAGGAAGGTGAAGATCCTGAGGATTTCGCGCTTCGCTTGAGCTGCCTGGTCGGCCAGCTTTCGGAGTACGGCGAACCCGTCGACGAGCAGAAGGCCATCGAAAAATACCTTCGCGTCGTCCCGCCCCGGTTTGGTCATGTCGTCTACACCATAGAGACCATGCTCGATCTCTCCAAGCTATCCATTGAGGAGGTCACCGGGCGTCCGAAAGGCGCCGATGATCGTTGCATCCCGCAACCGGCGCCACCAACTACTACCTCGGAAGCTAAACTCTTGCTGACCGAGGAGTAGGGCTGTAAAAAAAGCTCGAAGCTCGCGAGCTACTCGAGTTCGGCTCGTTCTAGGCTCGATTCGAGCTCGGTTCGAACTTTAAACGAGCCGAACTCGAGCTTGATCTCGAGCTCGCGAGCTTCACCGAGCCGAGCTCGAATAGTTCGCGAGCCTCGATTCGAGCTTAAATAGTAATATATATTTATTCTTACCGAGCTTTCTCGAGCCGAATTCGAGCTCGAGCTTTTCTTATTATTAAAAATTAGTGTGTATTTGAATTATTTTGACTGTTATCGAGCTTATTAGAGCCGAGCTCGAACTTAAAATTTTTTTATTATTGAAAAATAGTGCATAATAAATTATTTTAATTGTTATCGAGCTTCAACGAGCCGAACTCGAGCCTACTCGAGCTTAGACCGAGCCGAGCTCGAGCCCAGGTTCGGGCTTGAGCCCCAACTCGAGCTCGGCTCGAGCTCGGCTCGAGCTTCTACCGAGCTCGAGCTCGGCTCGTTTACATCCCTACCGAGGAGGAATGGATGGCTCGCCTCAAGGAGAAGAAGAGCGGCGAGAGATCGTCGAGCAAGCCTGGTGGCAGCGGCCGTCGCCGTGGCAAGGATAACCGGCGCCGTGACGCCGGGCATGACGGGCGCGAACCAGGGCGCGAGCGCAACATCAGTCGTGACAAGTGCCGTAACTGCGGCAAGATTGGCCACTGGGCCAAGGATTGTCAGCAGCCACAGCGCGAGTAGATCCATCTCACCCGGGAGGATGATGAAGATTAGACGCTGCTCATGGTGCAGGTGTGCGCCCTCACTGACGACGTCGAGCAGATGCCGCCAAACTTCGTCAAGCTCGACGACACGCACGCCCAAGTGAATCTGGGGTGCGATGGAGAACAGCGGAGCGACGTGTGGTACCTGGACACTGGGGCCAGTAACCACATGACCGGTTGCGACAACCTCTTCGTGGAATTAGACACGGGCGTCATCGGATCGGTGAACTTCGACGACGGCTCAGTGGTCGACATCCACGGGCGTGGCACGGTGCTGTTCACTTGCCAGAACGGTGAACACTGGGCGATCAGCAACATCTACTACATTCCCAGGCTCAAGAGCAATATTATCAGCATCGACCAGCTCGATGAGCGTGGCTGCCAGGTGCTGATTGACGGGGGAGTGCTGCGGATTCACGATCGGCAACGTCAATTGCTTGCCAAGGTGAAGCGCGCTAAAAATTGCCTGTACATGCTCAATTGAACATTGTGAGGCTGGTGTGCTTAATGGCGCGGCAAGATGATGAGGCTTGGCTATGGCATGCACGCTACGGCCACCTCGGGATGGTGCGTGGACACCCGGTGATCAATCATCTTGGTGAGATCTGCGACAGCTGTCTCATTGGCAAGCAAAGGTGTGCTTCGTTTCCAGCGGCGGTCCACTATCGTGCCGAGGGACTACTCGACCTCGTGCACGGTGACCTATGTGGACCCATCTCACCGGCAACTCATGGTGGCCGGCGCTACTTTCTCCTTCTCGTCGATGATTATAGCCGCTACATGTGGCTTCGCCTCCTGACGAGCAAGGATCAGGCACCTACCATCATCAAGCAGTTCAAGACCAGTGTCGAGGTCGAGACTGGGTGTCGTTTGTGCATTCTGCGAACTGATCGAGGGGGAGTTCACCTCGATCGAGTTCGAGCAGTATTGCGCAGATCAGGGAGTTGCACAGCGGCTCACAGCACCATACTCGCCGCAACAGAACGCCGTCGTTGAGCGGCGCAACTAGACAATCGTCGGCATGGCGCGCTGCTTGCTCAAGGCGAAGGGGATGCCGTCTGAGTTTTGGGGGGGAGGCGGTGACCACCGCTGTCTTTCTCCTGAACCGTGCACCCACCAAGAGCTTGGACGGCATGACGCCGTTCAAGGCCTGGTACGGGAGGAAACCCGACGTCTCCTTCCTACGCACGTTCGGATGCATCGCTCACGCCAAGGTAACTCACCAAAATATGAAGAAGCTCAATGATCACAGCGTGAAGATGGTGCTCCTCGGATTCGAGTCGGGATCGAAAGCTTATCGGTTGTTCGACCCGGTTGCGCGCCGCGTCCATGTCTCCCGTGACGTGGTGTTCGACGAGAAGGCCAGCTGGGATTGGGCGAATCCCGACGAGCTAGAAAAGATGGCCAGCGCTGGCACGTTCGTTTTCGAGCACGAGATCGTCACTGGTCCAGTGGAGGTCCCTGTCCCAGGGGAGCAGCCGCATACGCCATCACCTTGCTAGGACTCGCCACCACCTGGCGCTCCGGATCACGCACCGGGTGGGCGGTTCGTGTCGCCAACGGCTGAGGCGCTTGCAGAGCTCGATCACGACGACGGCGGCGGCGCACAACACCGGTTCAGGACGCTGCGGGACATCATCGGTCCAGCACCGCTAGTGCCCCGATACGGTTCCTGGAGCCAGAACCAGTCGCCCCTGCCGAGTTGCACATGGTGAGTGCAGAAGAGCCGGCCACGTTTGGTGCAGCGGAACGCGACCCATCTTGGCATCTGGCAATGCTGGAGGAGATGAAAGCTATCGAGGAGAACAACACTTGGGACCTCGTTGAGCTTCGTGCCGGGCATCACGCGATCGGGCTTAAATGGGTCTTTAAGGTGAAACGAGATGAGCAAGGCGCCATCACCAAACACAAGGCGCGTCTCGTGGTGAAAGGGTATGTGTAGCGCAAAGGGATCGCCTTCGAGGAGGTCTTTGCCCCTGTCGCGCGAATTGAGTCGGTGCGGCTACTGCTGGCTCTGGCGGCACAACAAGGATGGTCCGTGCACCACATGGATGTGAAGTCTGCGTTCTTGAACGGAGACCTTGCTGAGGAGGTCTACGTCAAACAGCCACCGGGTTTCATCGTCGACAAGCAGGAGCACAAAGGTGCTCAAGCTGCGCAAGGCGTTGTATGGGATGCGCCAAGCCCCGCGCGCTTGGAACGCCAAGCTGGACGCCAGCCTCTAGGAGCTGGGTTTCAGCAAGTGCATGGATGAGCACGTGTTGTACATGCGGCGGACGCCCGAAGGAACATTGATCATCGGTGTCTACGTCGACGTCCTGATCATCATCCGGACAACTCAAGCAGGCATTGACAAATTCAAGCGCGAGATGATGTCCATGTTTCGCATGAGCAACTTGGGACTGCTCACCTACTATCTCGGCATTGAGGTATGTCAAAGCGATAGCTGGATCACGCTCTGTCAAAGCGCCTATGCTGGAAAGCTCCTGGAGTAGAATGGCATGGCAGAGTGCAATCCTTGTCACACGCCGATGGAAGAGAGGCTCAAGCTGTCCAAGGCGTCAACGGCACCGCCTGTGGACGCAACCCACTACCGAAGCATTGTAGGGAGCCTACGTTATCTGACTCATACCCAGCCAGACATCATGTTCGCCGTAGGGTATGTGAGTCGGTTCATGGAGGATCCGCGGGAAGATCACCTCGCCGCGATGAAGCACATCTTCCGGTACATCGCCGGGACACGGGGGTTCGGCGTCATCTACCCAAGAGGAGGAGACAAGCTGGCCTTGTTGGGTTACAACGATAGTGACATGGCCGGTGACCTTGATGGGCGGAAGAGCACCACTGGCATCCTCTTCTTCCTCGGCACAAGCCCAGTCTCCTGACAGTCGCAAAAACAGTGGGTTGTGGCTCTCTCCTCGTGCGAAGCAGAGTACATCGCCGCTGCGACAGCAGCTTGTCAGGGCATTTGTCTTCACCAGCTGCTGCAGGAGCTCTTGGAACAGAAGCTTCCGGCGCCGGAACTCAGGGTGGACAACAAGTCTGCCATCGCTCTTAGCAAGAATCCAGTCCTCCATGACAGAAGCAAACACATCGATACTCGATATCACTTTATCCATGAGGCAGTCGATGGAGGAAAAATTATTCTCGAGTTCACTGAAACCGGACGGCAGCTCGCGGACATCCTGACGAAGCCACTCGGCCGCGTTCGATTCCTGGAGCTCCGCGACAGTATCAGCGTAATTGGGATCAAGTGAAGGCAACATGATTAGGGGGAGTTTGATAGTATAATCTGTTGCCGTATTGAATACGTGACCATGTTTGTTTCGGAGTCTGTTTCATGTTGCTAGTTTGATTAGGAGTTTGGATTAGGATTCGTTCTCCATTTTTCTTTCAGTTACGGTCTTTGTATTTGCATATAAATGAAGAGATCAGGGGTGCAGCAAGCAGCACAGCACCAACAAAAACCTTCTGTGTTCTTCACGTTCGTGGAAACAAGGCCACTTTGTGTGAATTGTGAGCGAGAGTGATTGGAGGTATCCATTGCCAACATGGTAGCTGCTGCAGTCGTCGCTGCGGTTTGTTAATGTTGTTCTGCTTTGCTTCTAGTCTTCAGTATCTACATGGCTAATAGTACGTGCTTCTGGAGTTCTGTATGCAATTGCAAGCAGAATGCACTGGTTCTCCAGAATTGTACCAATCGGCAATTTTGTCTAATCGGTAATGGGGGGAACAAACTGGTCAAATTCGGATGGAACCTCTACACATCAGATACACCATCAAGATTATAAGGTTGATTGATAACCAATCTCGAATCTGAATCCACTTGTTTAATAAAGATCGAAGAAAGCAAAGCAATGCGAAACAGGGTTCTCCAGCCATTGCGTGAAGACAACTGAAGCAAATGGCATAGTTAACGCTGCAGAAGTTCTTTTTCTCAAGAGTAGGTACATGCATGCCACCAATAGGCAAGTCATCTTGCAACCGATAAAAAGAATAAAAATATTGTGGATGCTAGAATCTTGATTACAACTTGGGAAGAATAATCACGAATGTACGCATTGCCAGCCAGCCGGCCACACGCCCGCAAGAACAACATCGATCAGTGATGACTCGTATTTCTTACTTATCTATCATACAAAAGGTGGACTGGAGCTTATGATCCGGCATTTTCTCCGGGATTAGATGCTCGCGCGTTCAGCAGGGGTTGGAGCGCCTTGACGACAATGCTCATGTTTGGTCGGAAGTCTGCTTCATATTGAACACACAATGCGGAAACAGCTGCAAACTGTTTCATACAAAAAGAACAAATGGTGTTAAAAGTGGCTCAACAAAGAATACCTGAACTTCCATATAAATTATCGATGAACTCGAGCATGCTTCAAGAATGATCTTAATAACAGTAGTGGGTTAAATTCTATGAGCACAATACTAGCTATAGACATTCTAACCATAGATGACAGCAGAAACAGTTTCTGGAAGGTAAACCATAGATGACACTACCAACTTTATAAGTTTGAGGTGCAAACAGAAATTTAATCTTCAGTTCTCATCTTTCTTTGGCGCTTTGTCAAAATAGTTGTGAGAGCCTACCTATCATGCATAGATTCAAATAGATGAGGGGTTATCACTGATACCTTCGCAACAGCTTTAGGAGGATAGTCCCCTCCAAGTCTCGAGTCAACACATTGCCTAACCTTATCTTCACTAAGTCTTGGGGTGGCCTGCCATTGTTGAACAAACCTTTATTAATTTGATCCACCAAACAGAATATAGGTAAAAATAATCTAAGTGCAAACTGCAGTGCGAGGATTAAAACTTACCCATGTCACAAGGCTCTGCTGTCCCCTTGGAAGTGTATGGTCGACAGGTTTCCTTCCAGTCAATAGCTCAAGAAGAACAACTCCAAAACTGTAGACATCACTCTTAGAGCTAAGTTGTCCTGTCATTGCATACCTGACCCAAAATTTGTAAACAATGTTAAGATCAAGTTATTCAAAATCTTTGTTGAACTGAAAGAGAACGGCAACGTACTCAGGTGCATGATATCCAAATGTTCCAAGAACCCTAGTCGAGTGAAGCCGAGCCGCCATGTCAGGAGCTTGGTTTGACAAATCAAAATCAGCTATTTTAGCTACATCATCATCAAAAAGAAGAACATTGCTGGACTTTATGTCTCGGTGTATGATATGAGGCTGTGCTTTCTCATGAAGATATTCGAGGCCTTTTGCTGCCCCGACAGCTATCTTCACACGTTGTGCCCACGATAAAACTGGACCAGGTTGAGCTCCTTTAACACCTTTCCTACCTGTAAACAGTTACATTCCACATTTGTTACACACAGAAAGTAAAAAGGTTTATATCATGTGTTTGTATAACTACCAAGCGATGAATAAACAAAATATTGCACAGATGTTAAAGTTGTACAAAACCATACCATGAAGCATATCATGAAGAGAACCCATAGTAGCGAACTCATAAGCAAGGACACGGAGGCTCCCATCAACACAGTAACCAAGCAACTCAACAACATTTTCATGCTTAAGCCTTGACACCATAGACACCTGTAGATGCATTGTGTAATGAGTTGAAAGACAAAACAAAATGCAAATTCATAAACAGAGACAATCACGGACCTGTGCCAAAAATTCTTGGTCTGGCTGCTTACTGGAATCCAACTTTTTGACCGCTGCACTTCTACCATTTCTGAGAACACCAAAATATACTCTGCCAAATGATCCTTCACCAATCAAAGCTTCATCACCAAAACCCTTGGTAACCTCCCTAATTTCATCCACAGGAATGGTGGGGACTGCAATTGGTTGCACTTTCACAGGTTGAGGACCCTTGGGAGTTGGATCGGCAGCGCGATATGCATCACTCCCTGAAGATTGGTTGCAGTTCATTAGAAATTTATTATCAAGCACCATAAGCAAATATAGCATAATAAATGGGGCTATGCATAGAGTTGTAACCCCCAACCCAAAAAAAACCCAGTGCTATTACTTGCTGGATGACTTCCTGGGTATGGATTCCTCTGGTCTGGTGCCCCTTGAGTATCTTCATCACCACAGCATGCAAAGCACGACATATTCTTTTGAAAAAACAGACCTGGAATCAAGCATCTTTCTATTAGAACCAGCAACATGAACATAGCATCGGTCATGCAAAAACAAATGAATGGACAATCAGTTGGAAAACATAAGCAGAACTATAGCTGTAGTTTTGTGGTCCCATATCTGACAAGTAAAAACTCGGCCTGCGGGGGGTAAGACAGCCCCCGGGCATTTCATTAAGAAGAAGATCTTCTCACGCAGATCGAGAAAATCCCCGAACCCTTACCCCACCCTGACACAGCGGCATCAACCTATGTGAGAACAACCAGGGTGATCCCTAGACCAACGACCTGGCGCGACCAACGACTTGGGCGAGCCTTAGACCTGTGCTTTGGCTTATGGGGCAAGCGAGGGGATTTTTTTCCCTCAGCCTGAAATTCGCTCCCACTGGGAGTCGAACCCAGGACCTGAGGGGTGCTACTAGAGCGCTCTAACCGCTATGCTAGAGGCCCGTTCGCACTGCTGTTGAAGTAACATATCTGACAAGTAACATAGCTACGCACTGCTGTTGAAGTGATATCAGAGCTCTAGGTTTAATCCCGATCCGCTGCCCCTAAGAAGATCCCAACTCCCGGGGGCGGCACGCATGGCAGCGTGTGCGCGGCATCAAGTCAACTTCCATGTCTCGTTTTTGCGGCGTTTTCCGAGTCAGTTGCTGTCTTTCGTCTCCGAGCCGGAGTCCAAGCCAAGCGATAAAAGCAGAGCACGTTTTCTTCCCTCGGTCCGCACGCCGCCATAGGACCGCGCCTTTCCTTCAGTCCAAGCATTGTTCGGCGGCAGCACCAGCACGTGAAGGCAAGGAGCATGGGACCCGAGGCGGTACAGAAATTTTCTTGGCACCAGGAAAGTGAGTTTGTTTCGGTCCAGGCGAAGGACAGCAGAGCCTGGTTCCCCTTCGGTCCGGTCAAAAGGCTGGCCTTTGGTCACCTTCTTCTGTTGGCGCCAACAAAGGACAGAGAGCAGACCAGCCAGCGACCAGTGCAAGGAAAAAAAGAAAAGAAAAGGGCACGCAGTCTGGGAGAGAAAAAAGGAGTTGAAAATAATCAATGTCAGTTATAGGGACAATTGAATTTGGTGTTTCAATCACCGTTTGGGTATGTTGCAATGTAGATCACTTACGCGACCGTTATGAGGCTTTGGCAACATTGATTCTTAGGAATTTGATAACACCCTAATGGTAGCCAGCGTGATACTCTTCAGAGTTTCGCTGTTTGAAAGTGAAGGTTTTTGCTCTAATTTCAGTTTGAGATAAAGGATTTAAGTGCAAGGAGTTTATTTCTACATGGATACTACAACGTTCTCCAGTTGTCGCAACTCGATACAAGGGGTCCATTGCAATTTATACTTCAATGGCAGCACAAGAGTTCCTTTCATCTGGACAGTTTTATAGGAACAATTTCAACCATGTCATGAAATTTAATTACTTTTGAAGCCGGCAATTTGATGCACGTGATGGCCACACATGCAAGTTGCTCTTTCAATGAGCGTTATTTGTCGCGTTTTGTATTCCAGATAGAGCATATCAGATTCCATGAGATGAGTTCTTCGCTATCTATCCAACGCCACAGGTGATGTTTTGGCTTATGCCGTTTGACGATTGAGCATTTGTTTCAGCAAGTCAATTGCACAGACTTAGACTTTGTTGGAGTTATGAATTGTTGAAGATCTAGATTTGTTCATCGATTTTATTGATAGCTGTGTGTTTAGATCTGTTGATGGTTTGCTCAATTTTGCTTCGCGAGAAGCGTTCTGATAAGACTGTTCCAATCTTTCTTGTTGAAGATTAATCCGATAGACTTTCGGTACACAAGGTGTTTATCCTTATTTAATTGGCGGAGTTTATTGTGTTTTTCGATTACTAGAGGGAATTCGGCACAAGGTGGAGATTGTTGAAGTTTGATCCGAATTTATACTGTGTCCATTTAGGACACTGCACCACCTCATGTCAGATGTGGCATGACCGGTGCCAAGGCCATGAGCAAACTATATCAGATGTGGTGTCAACCTGTAGCAACTGACTTTGATTCGGTTCTCTCCGTGTAGGGCTCGTTTCTCTTACCCTATATATGTATCCTAGTAGTTCATGGGAAGAGCAAGAACCTCATTGTAATATCTACTCGAACAGTGAATTTTGTCCTCGTGCATTCCTGGTTTTTCCCGCAAGGGTTTTCCACGGTAAATCCATGTCTCCCATTCTTTTGATCCTATACTTTTGCCGTACGTTTTACAACAACTGCAATTAGCACGAGACATTCATATAGAAAACAAGATTGACCTAGTTTATACTGTCCGTTTGGACACAGGACTAGTGGAGAGAAATGGAAGGTGGCTGAAAGAAATAAGTTCCGCAATTTTGATTCATACTTTATAGTGAAGATAGCGGAATGGGGAAAAAAGGATGAAATTTGGGAAAATATGTGAAGTGAGTGCTCAAAGATGTATAAGTAATTTCTCCTGTTCATTCATTCTCCCACTATTTGCATCTTTTTTCTTACTTTCTCTGCTTGTATGTACACAAATGGAGCAAACAAGTCCATAAGTGATTGATGACTTGCTGGCAGGTGCCACGTGTTGATTGCATGGTGCATGGAATAATGGAACTACAAAAACCGCTTACAAATTCTCTCCTGCACCTCTTCTCCCATGTTGTTCTGCATTCAACTTATCTACTGCAGTTTTTGGCTAACACAGTTCACAGCAACTAAATTTACCCGTATGTTGCAAACAATTTCTATAAAGAAAAATCCTAAAATTGGGGGGCATTCCTCTGGCTTTGTTGTTTCTCAATTGCCTAGGTAGGATTAGAATCTACCTGGAAGGCTGGAATTAACAACCACCTTTTGCTATTAAAGCTGATCAAAGGACAGCTCATTCTGCATTGATATCCTTGATAATTCTCAATATCCTACAGCTTTCATACCACATTAGTCCCAGACCCCAATTATACACAGCCTTTGGAAATCTATTTACTACTTAGAGTATTCATCCAGCCTTGAGTGGATGGGCCATTGCACCACTGGACGCATACTTGCAAACTATGCATTCTTTTTTGAAAACCAGGGCAAAATTTGTGAGTTAGCTATGATATTGATAATTGAGAAACCGAGACTACATTACTTTCACTTGGTCTATCACTTGATCTTAATCATAACTGCTTCAAAACCTGTACTAAATTAAACTGAAATAGCACTGAAGAACGGCATGCAAACAATCTTTGCATGCGCTACACTGCTCCTGCTTAACACCAACCATCCAGTCCCAATAACTCAGGTCTTCACTCTTGCCCACAGCTCATTCAGTCATGTGATTCATTCTCACACCACACCAATTCTGGATGCACGCCAAGGAAACTGGGTCAATGCAAAAGGCTAATCACATCTCGTTCACTAGCTCTAGCACGGTCCTAAATCTCCAATTCCAACATCACTGAGACATCATCTTGCTATACCACCGGTTCATCATGCTACACTATGATTGTAAACATTGCGCTTAAAAAAAATATCCAAATTCCAGACGAGATACTGCCGTTACCCCCAAATACCCGCATTTAACTACTCGCAAGAACTGATTGATAAACTAGAACACAGCCATGTTTCCTTCAAACTATCGAAAGGGGAAAAAAGGAGAGGATAAACAGTAAAGAAGAAGCTACACAACCTTCTTTTTTTCCCCAAGCGCTGCCTACAAAATTCGCGCGGAATTACAACCACCACCTAATCAAACAAAGCACGAGAACTATACGAAAAACGAAAGGGCTAGTTCACACCAAGAAAAAGAGATACCACAAGCAAATTGACCACCAAGAAAGGGAAACCGCCGCCGTTCAGATTCAGAGCTCCAAACAACGAAAAACCACAACCAAACCATTCAACCCCCATCCCCCCAAAGCAGCTGGCCAAGAAACCACCCCAAAAAAGAGATCACAAGTTATTCCAGAAACGGGGACAGATCAGAGCAAAGGCAGCGAGTTTCGGGGGCAGGGGAGCGAGGGGGAGCCGAATCCGGCGTCAAGATCGCACCTTGGCGTGTCCCGGCGGCGGAGGCGGGCAGGCGCGGCGCAAGGGAGGACGAAGGCGGAGGATTGGTCACTGTACGGTGACGGGAAGCAGCGGAAGTAGGCGAGAAGGAAGCGAGGACCAGCCTCTCTGAGCTGTCTGCTCACCCGCGGTGATCTTATATATCGCAACTACTGGTCTTGCGCTGCTTCCTCTCTCTCCGTGTGTTCGTCGGAACGCGTGTGGTAGAAGAGGAAATGGCAAAAAGCCATGTGATTTTCTTCTCTTTTTCTTTTCTTTCTTTTCTTTCTTTGGACAGAAGGGCAAAGCAATGTCCAGCGTGGGTGCCATTGATCAACATATTGTTGAGACAAGTGTAATATAAGTGGCAGTATATGATTTTGTTTTCTCTGTAATTCGTTTAAGTAGGAGTCGGCGTATCATTTTGTCCGGGATTTCTGCAGAATTCTTACGCGTTTTAGTTTATGGTTTTCTTTAAATAAATAAATAGGATGGTTTTTCACGTTGTTTCGAAACAGCTTATTGAAATAACTTTTTTGAAACGGCTTATCGGTATTCGATTTGTTCACATAAGAGCTCATATTAGGACTAAAAAACATAAGGTGTACCTGAACAAAACCAGCCTATACAGAGTGTAGCTTTAAGATAGTACGTTTTACGTGATACAGTATGCGGTGATACATCGAACCTTGCGGTGGGAGATACTGTATGTTGGAGTTTTTGGCCCATTTGGCGGCTTTGTGAGCGATAATTACAAAAATAGCGTCCACCATGAAGAAATAGTGGATTTGGCAAGAAGTCCACACGGCCACCGTGCAGAAACACCTCCCTACCGACATGCACCCCGGCCGCATGGCTGCCATGCAGTGGAGGCAAATCCGAATGGCCACTGTGCAGTGGTGGCCAGTGGCCACTTAGCCAGGGCCATTAGCCGTGTTAATTCGTGATTAGCGAATTCATTTAGGTATACTATTTGTAGCACTTTTTACATATAGTAAATGAGCTCAAAAAATTACAAAATTTTTTGTGGAGCCTCTCGACATAGCGTACTTGATGTGTATTTTTATAATTTTATCCATTGTAAATTTCTTTTGAATTTTACTCAAAAATTCATATAATTTAATGAATTTTCAAGCAAAATTCAGAATGGATGAAATTATTAAAAAATATACAATAAAGTACGTTGTGTCAGGAGACTTCACAAAAAAAATTCGTAATGTTTTGAGCTCATTTTCTATATGTAAAATTTGCTATAAACAATACACCTAAATAAATTTGCTAATCATAAATTAACACGGCTAATTGGCCACCTCACAGTGGCTGTGCGGGACTAGCCACCACCGCGCGGTGGCCTTGTGGATTTGCCTCCACCGCACGGTGGCCGTGCAGCTGGGGTGCATATCGGTCGGGAGGCGCCTCCGTACGATGGCCGTGCGGACTTCTTGTCAAATCTGCTAGTTCTTCATGGCGGGTGCTACTTTTATAATTACCGCTCACAATACTGTTAAATCAGCCAAAAACTCGTGTATGTTGCATTTGGTCTTGATTGAATTATGTAATTGTTGAATCGGTCTAATTAAGAACATGGAAGATTGGGGCCATCAACAGCGTTGACTCGATGAGGCTTAGACCAACATCCAAAGAGAGTTATTCTTGCAAATCGGTGGAGACCATTTCTAGTGTCCTTTTAGATATGGATGAGCACGTGTCAAGGATTCGGATGAGATTGATCTCTTAATATGCTGAATCGAGAAGGAAATCTCACAATATATGTCACAAAAGTAGCTGTCCATAGTCAATTGTACTTGAAGTCTTCAGCTTAAAATTTACTCACGACGTCCTGCGTTTTTTTCAGTTGGATGTGATGACCCGTTTTTGAGGCTATCGGATTTGCCCGAGTGTGCATCAAATCTGATGATACTTTAATTATAAAAATTAAAATTTTATTATAAAAGAGTACGACTTAGCAATCGAGTTTTATTTTATATTTTTATTAAGGGCATTCAAGCCCAAAATGATACAACAAAAGATCTTTCAAAAACTACAGGCACTTTTGATCATAATCAAGACCTAGAACCAGTGTTCGTCACATTCTAGGGAATCATGGAAATCTTTCTTCAAAGGTTTCTCGGTATCCTCCTAGGCTCCTTCTAATGATGATTAAGTAATTACGAGTATAACCATACTTAACAAGGCGCACAATAACACCTACTTAACTGCTTGCCAGGATTTCAATAAAACAAGGTATGGATGATCTATTATTACAGATATAAAATGCATGTTTGTTTGCAAAGATCTTTAAATTTAAAATATCAAAAATATTTTATTAAGAGAAAAGAGAATTTAATAGTCTTACTTATTATCCTAAAATCATCTAAATCTTACTTATGCCTTATTGTTGGAATTATCCATTAAACATAGCTCCATTGACTAGAAGACAACGTATCCGAATACTATATAATACTCTGCAGAGTTACTTAGTTTTACCCACAAGATATCCCAAACTCAAAATGTCATGCAATAGATACACAATAATAGTGTGTGACTAAGCTGAGATAACAAGTCTGTTTTACTGCTCTTTTCTTTCTAGTCTCTACTCGGTAGGTCTAGGCCATTCAATTACAATCAGGAATCCATTGGCCAGTGCATAAATTGTGGTCCAGCATTGAATGGATCTACCAATGTGAAGAATGGCAAGTGTCATAAAAATGCACATCTTCTATCTCACCCCTATTACATGCAACATCCTGAAACTTTGGGATATCGGTTTCTCCTGTAGATATTTGATTGAATCAAGTAGCATACTAAGCCAAGCTGACAAGTCAAACTTATGGTTAAGCAAGATCTGTGTCCTTTACTTGGTATAATTGTCTAGTCTTTACTTGCCACAAACAAGGCTATCATTCACATATCATGTGCATCACAGCACAATACTACCAAAATCATACTAAAGCCTTAATCCTTACATGAGATCATGGGCTGCAACCATCTAGGTGTTTTTTTTTTAAAAAAAATGCAGAGCCGATTAATCCTTATTAGTATAAATAAATCATTTTAGTTGTCCAACCTGATTACTAGCTACTTGTAAGATGATTAAATACCATTACAGTCTATACCAAAGTTGTCAAGGCGAAAATGGCCTTCAAGAATATGACCAGGTTATTCGGTGGTAGGATATAACTATTTATTATATCATTCTAAACTATTATTTTGTGTGAATAAAAGTGCATAATTAATGTAAATGAAGATAAAGGTACTTAGGTAATATGGGATTAACATGATCAAGGCATGCAAATTGCCTTTCTACTTGCAGTCTTCGACCGGGCCTACTTCTTCAATGTCTTGATCAGCTCCTTCGATAATCTGCTCAACAAATCTGGGTGTTATTGCAAAGGGAAAAAGAATCAAATAAGTCCAGGCTCGAAAGAAAACGAGCTTAGAACACAATAAAAGAGAAAATTCTAGAAAATGGTTTAAATATAGGAGGGTTTGGGTGGTTAGGGTCTAAACAGTATTTGGTTGGGTCGAATGGAGTTGAAAATGGACTAGACGGGCTGAAGATAGTTGAAACGTGTATAAATAGAATTAATGGGGGTTGAATAGTAATGGGTTAGATGAACAGTACTAGGTTGGTACTATTCCTAGTATGTCGACTTTGAGGCTAAAATTACTTGGTTGCATAGTGCTGGGCTGGATTATGAATAGTGTTGGGTTACACAGTACGAGCTGGCCTAGTTTGACCGATTGGGCCAAGAGTTGGCTCGGGCTGGTTTTGCTAGCCCACCTTAGTGACCCAAGGAGCTTGTGGTCCAATTCGCTAGCATGGTAGCCGAGACAGGGGAAACGACGATGGCACCAAATTCGACGACGACGAATGGTGACAAGCGGTAGTGCGGCGAGCAAACATAGGATGCAAGCAACACATTTTGGGCACACGTGCAAACGGTGGTGGCTTGGAGATGGTTAGCGATAGTGGAGCTTGACCAGAATAAAGGGATGACACGACGGAGCTGGAGTAGAGTTTTGCCCAATTAGCGGTGGTTCGAGCATCTAGGAGGTCAAGGAGCTCTGTGGTGATGATGGTTTGGCTTGGGATAGTCTAAGTAGGTCTGACGATGGGGACCGTGCGCGACGGAGCAATGACACACGACGACGATGAGCTAGGGGTGGAGAGGTTAGGTGGGACATTAAGGGATAGCTTTGTGGTGGTGAGAAGATGCTAAGGACATGAACAATTGGACTAGAAAGAAGTGGAGATGACAATTGGAGTTGAGCTCATCGATGGCGATTTGGGCGTCGGTGGTTGCGGCATAGTGTGGCTGAAGCTAAGGAAGGAAGGGTGGTAGTGGGTGTGGGGCAGTGCAGTGCGGGAAGTGTGTGAGGGAGTCGCAAGGCTTAGTTATTGTCGGACTCGGATTTGACAATCCAAAATCCTCTGTGATTCCACCGCACTATTCCTTGAATCAGTAGACAGTTCGGATATCCTCTATTTTTAGCCAACTATTTTTCAGATAATGCTCAGTTAAAGTGGACACTCCAACTTAAACATTTTTAATGTTATGATTATTTGGTGCACCCTAATTGATCATCATTTGCCTAAGCACACTTGATTATCATTTAGTTATACAAGCTTACATTTTACTATTTTTATCCACTAAATCCTATTAGCTTCTAGCTAAATTGTTCCTTAATTAAAAATGGGCCCATATCCTTACACAACTACACATACTTGATACTAATAGCAACACCTAGGAAATCAACACCTAGGGAAAACAAATAGGGGAGGCCTTCGGGCATACAGGGGAGGTGGCTCGCCAGTGGTGAGTGGCGGCCGGAGGGGCAATGGTAACCCGAAAATGGAACTAGGGAAGGTCAATGAAGCTATTAGAGGTGACACCAGGGCTCGCGGTAGCATGGAGACGGCTCAGTAGGGCGCGCGGCGACCGGAGCTGGGAGAGGAATGGGGTAGCATCGCTGGAGTGCAGGAGAGGACAAAGTGGCCAGTGCATGAGCACGAGTAAGGTAGGGAGAAACTCATTGTGTGGCTGGCCGAGTCGGAGAGAGGTCGTGGCGGGTTGATGGCAGTGGCATGTGGCGGCGCGGGCATGCACACAGCACCAGAGAGGTACAAGTGGCAAGGGCTTTGGCCAAGGACGGGCTTGGGATTGCAGTGCTCTAGAGACACACTGGCCAAGAGCAATTGGTCTTAGGTGGTCTCGATCAGTGGATCACCGATTCGCTGGAGCTAAAGAAGATGGGTAGCCGACAAGCTGTGAGGCTCTAAGGGACAATTCCTCGAGGTGGGAGTGAGAGGGGGATGAGGCGAGGTTGGCAAGAGCATGCATACACCTTTATAGGAGCTGAGTCGGCCGAGCGACGTGGGGGCTTTGAACAGAGCATGGTGGCAGGCCATGGGCGACAAGATGGCCGATGCAGGGCATGGTGTCTCCACTGCAGGGTGTGGTGGTCAAAGCGTTGGTGCAGTGATGTGGATGTGGACGTGCAGGCACCAGCGCAAGGATGGCCGTGGCGTGGTGAGGGCGACGGCATGGCCATTGGTGCAGCACCGTGGCGTGCGATAGGGCATGGCCGTGTCAGGACCTACGTAGTAGGGTACGGCGAAGTGATGGTTGATAGAGGTAGGGCATGGCGTCAGCCAGGGCACACCTAAGGGACAGCCAAGTTATGGGCTGGCGTAGGGGCGATGTGGGCACCAGGCTTGGCGTGGGCGTGATTGTGCTTGCGACGTGGGAGGCATGGCCATGGTAGGGCATGGGTGCGGAGGCGATAGACGCTAGGAAAGCCACAGGGGGAAGAAAGAAGAATAGGAGGGAGGAAAAGAAAGGAGAAAGAAAAGAGAAGAAATGCAGGCCCGCATGGAAGGGAGAGAAATAAGAATAAAGAAAGGAATAGAGAATTGCTGAATTTCAAAATTGGGATTTTAACTTTTTCATATTAGAATCCATATTCTTGACTCTTCACTTTGAACTAAGTTTTGTTTTAATAAATTAATTTTGAATTAGGTTCTTAGAGTTTGAACTCACCCCTCATTATTTAAATTTTTAGGTTGCACTTTCCTTCCTTAAACTTTTAGTTAATTTTATGTTTAGAATTAGTGACTTAAATTTGAATTTAGTTTTTATATTTATAATTACTTGCCTTAATTTATTCTGTGTATTTTATTGTTATGAGTATTACTTGTATTTGGGAATTATCCCTAGTCATTAACTTGCATTGCACGAAATTCAGAAAATCCCAAATAAAATTACAGAAGAAATTCAAATGCCAAACAAACGCAACAAACAGTTTTTAAATTTCCCTCATTTTTGAACATTCGAATTTCAGGATGTTACAACTATGTAGGCATCGAAGGCGGTAGCACCGATAGTGACGCGAGAGTATGCTTAGCACATGGACGACAATGTGAACGGGCGTGCGGCTTTCATACTACAATAGTGAAGTTGGAGAGTGTGTTGGTGATGGGAGAGGCGCTACTTCTTACTGGCATGAGCACGCAAAGTGGCACAGTGAGTAGCAATGCACGCTATGGTGCGTGTCAAGCAACTGGCGGTGTGAGGTTACAGCGACGCAAATCGACGATGGAGCTGCGCGGCGCATGGTCAATGGTAGTGTTAAAGTCATATACGGGCGGTCAGCAAGGTGGCATAGAGCTGTGCGACTTTTGGTGCAAGTGTTGGTGATGGGCGAGCAAGACAGTGTGCTACGGCAGGAGCAAGGTGATGGTGTAGCAGCTTGAGAGCGCCTCCGCACTTGGAAGGTATAATTCCAGAAAGGGAAAGCAATTTTTTTGTTGGAATTTCTGGATTTGCTAAACACTTCAAATTCAAATAAATTCAAAATTATTAGGGCTATTTTAGGGGACTTCTGGGCTAGGGACCAAGCTGGTCATGATCCTTTTTCCCTATCATCATATGACAGCACAACCTAGGTGCAATTCTTGGAACCTAAACACGGTGCACGGAATCGTGCGTGGGTTCACATCCACTCATGCTTTGGTTTTTTTAACTTGCTGCTATAATAACTAACTTTTAAATAGTGTGTCTTTTGAAGACAAGGTTTACATGTAGATTATAGTAGACACTGTACCGAGTTTAGTTATACCAACCAAAATCGTGTATGACTTTTCCCTCTACGTACTATCTCTCGCAAACAACTAAAACTTAAAAACCGTAAGCCAAAAATTAAAACCACATCCCAAAAAAATCCACCCAGTATCATTTCACATGTAATGTTGTACATCCGAATATTTTAAGAAGGTAAGGAGAGATGCAAGAACATATACATTGACACGGCCATTTAATATGTATATATGATAGAGCCCCTGCGTATACCTTACTTTCAATGAGTTCCTTTTTTTTTGCGTCTCATTGGTTCCTTTGTTTGTGGACAAGAAATTTTTGTTTTCATCTCAGCACGTACAAAGAGAAAACTATAAAAAAAACATGTCTGCACGTAAAACCTGCAAATATACAAACAAGGTTCCAAATAATTTTTTTCGGTGAAGGTTCCAAATATTTTCATTTATGAATCTTCTTGGGAGAGCTAGCTAGCCGCCGGATTGGTTGGGTATAATACGGGTGAGGTGGCAGGCAGGTTGAGCCGTTGAGGCGGTAAGCATACCGGTGCTGGCACCCGGTTTTATTTGACCGACCAAACGCGCCGTCAGGTCAGGTCGCCTTGGTTCGTTCACATGCCACTGCTCTGCTCTGCTCTGCTGTCCCTGCGCTCCAATTCCCTCGACGACAAGGTCCAAATGAAAAGCTCTTACAATTATGGCTCTGTTTTTTCCCTGAAGTTTATAGTTTTTAACCGTGTCTTACAGTTTTTAGACTGTTCGTATAAGAGATTATATAGTAATACAAACCCACGTGCGATTTTTCCCGATATAAATGAAATCGGCATAGTATATACTACAATTAATTAGTAGATCCTATTTTGAAAAGATACTCTGTTTAAAAACTGATTACTATAGAAAAACCGAAAAGCAGCTTTTAAAAACTGAAAAGAACACGTCTATATATTTTCGTTCCAGATGTACTAGATCAATAAACTCCTCCCAAACAACGGAAAAATTCCACCCCTGCCTATGCTTTTCAAGCTTTGATGTGAATATTCGATGTTAATAACTGCTTATGCCTGTTTCTTCAGACTGAAACGACATATTTGACAAATCTGTCTAGTACTTAATCATTCGTTCTTCCCACTCACAAATAGTACTCCATGAGAATATATGGTAGCTTATGCTTTTGTAGTTTAGATGTAAATATTCCATGTTAATAACTAACTAGTTGCGCTTGTAATTTGGTCTATTCTCTGTATATGCATGCGTGTTTCTTCAGGTAGAAACGGCATATTTGACAAATCTGTGTAGTGCTCGCTCTTCCACTCTTCCCCATTCTCACCATTGTTCTCGAAAATAGTACTCCATTTTGTATGAGAGGATATGGTGTTCTCTTTGGTTAGTTGCACGCTTTGGATGGTAAGGCCAACAAACATAGGTAGGATGAAATTGTGTTGGAAATGATAGGCAGAAATGAGTTGGCAACGGCTCAGCTAATCATGATCTGCATGTGGTTTAGCTCTCCAGATTCTGTGATATATTAATCAACTCTTACTCTAACAAAGCTTGAAGAGAATGTCCTTCAGTCGATACGGTGTAATACCAATGGAATGCAAAAGAAAAAGAAAAGCGAGGAATAAAAACAATATAAGGAAAAATAAAAGAAAATGAAAAGGGTTTTGCCGTCAGACCCTTCGGCTTTAAAAATGTCGAATGAATTAGCGCTCACAGAGCTTCCCAGACCGTCCGGGGCTGAACGACGCCTCTCGCTTATATGGGCATCGTCATCCAGCAGTAGAGAAATCCAACACCCCATTTTATTGACTTACCGTCCATAGTAGAAAAAGGCACTAAACAATATAGAGCCCACCCTTTGGACCAAAATACCCTTGAGGCAAACAGCCACATGTGAAGGGAATGAGGATAAGGGAGGGGCGGCTAGGGCATTTTACAAGCCAATATAGAGAGAGCGCCACCATGGCCGAAGCGGTACAATAGACCAACAGTTCACAGAAGACATTTCCCCAAGCATTCTCTTGCATTCAGCCTCAACCAAGAGCCAAAGCAAAAGAGCCATCCATCATTTTTTTCAAGCCAACCACAAGGTTGCACCAGCACCACCCCAAAAACCCCACGGCCACCACAAAGAGGCAGAGAGACATAGGAGAGGAGCTCTAAAGAGTTGAAGAAGACAGTGGAGCAAGGACGACGATCATGAAGACTTATGACGTCCACGACCACCGGGAACCTCGACCCTCATCATCGCCCTATTTCTTTTCTAGCCTGATATAAGCAAGTAGGTCCTCTTATACAAGCACACTGTAGCCACGATACACCATCGGTGATGAGCCCGTAGGGTCACCGTGCGCCCTTAGTCGGAGGAACATGCTCCCGGCACATGTCCCCCCGCCAAGTCCCATCGCGGCAACGCCTCTAGGCATTCCCAAGGCTGGGTATAAGCACGAATAGAGCAAGACAAAAAAATAGAGGCTAAACAAATGCACAAAAGTAAAGATGGGAGAAAGGGTGAACCAGTGATGCCCCTAGGGCTCACGGTGGCGGTAGACGGAGGCCGAGCCACGGTGTTGGCATTTTGGCTAGAGGCTAAGGGGGCGATGACGTGTAGATGACCAGAGCCAATAGTGAGCTCCGGGCCGACGCGGTGTAGCTACCGCCCCCGAAGGGAGTGTCGGTGTCCGGTGGTGAGGGGAGTCCAGCGGCGACACAGGCTCCCGAGCCCAAAGGAGGCGGCAATGAATGAGGTGGTCGGCACAGGTTAGGAGCCGAGTTTGAGCCGCTAGGGGAGTAGTAGCCGACACTGAGAGGATCTCAAGAGGTGATCATGGTGAGTTATATCGGTGGGCTGTCGATGGACAATTGAAGCACAAGAGCCCCAAAGTAGGGTAACGTCGCCAGTGAGGGCCCAGGGCCGACCGTGTGTTTGATCGAGGAGGCCGACTAGAGGAGGTGAATATACGGTCTAAAAAATTCTTCTCTAATTAATTATCAATTTCTATTTGGTTAAACCAAGCAAATAATGCGAAAACTTAACTCAAAAGGGTTTAGCTCAAATAACGTCTAGAACAACCGGGTTCACCTAAGTGCACCAACAAGATAAATCTATATCAAGATTTGTAATCATAGGATGACAAACTATCAATTTAATTCTATGAATGTAAATTGTTTGAATGTAAATTGAGCACAAGAAAACAAACCACAATTGACACAGTTGCTTTTTACCATGGTATTCGGAGACTTACCGGTCTTTCTTAGTCCACGTTGAGATTAGCCCAAACGAATTGGACCGGCTCCACGAACTAAGCTAAAACACCTCAATCCACTAGTTGTATCTCTTTCCCGCTCCAAGTAGGTGAGCTCCAACCTTCACAGCTTTCCCATGTCTTTTTACAAATTTCTTCAAGAAGATCACCGCACATGACGCCTCCAATGCCGTCTAGGAGTCAGTAAACTCCAAAAGTAATAAGTCAAGCCCCTTACTTGACTCTCACCGCGTGCAATGAGTACACAAGCTCGAGTGGATACCACAGCATCAAAAGTACCACATCACTCGTTAGGAACTACTGATTTCCTTGGGGACGAAAAGACTCCACACAGGTGTCTCTCTAGAAAAAACATACTGCTACACAAGCCGGACATTCCACAAATCAGAAATACAGCTCACACAGAGCCGGTAGTACCTCTCGCTAATCGGACCGCTCACACAGAGCTGATCAGACTGCTCACACAGAGCTGGTCAAAAGTACCGATCGTCGACTACTCTGGTCTCTAATCACGTCAGATGGTTTGACCACTCATGTTTCTGACCACGTTGATCTCCAACCACATTGTCCAGTCGACCACACAGGTCTCCAACTATGTTAGTCTCTAACCACGCTGGTCTTCGACCACATTATCCAAATCAACCACACAGGTTTTCGACTACGCTGGTCTTTGACCACATTGGTTTTGACCACTCAAGTCTTGACCACATCAACCATGTCGATTTTCAACCACGTCAATCTTCGATCACACAGACCTCCAACCACCACGTCGATCTTCGACCATGTTGTATCAATCACATCAGTTCAACCACGTCGATTACGACCACACAGGTCTTGACCACGTCGGTTCGCCCACGCTGGTTTTGACCACACTGGTTTTGATCACACATATCTCAACTACGTTGGTTTTGACCACGCTGGTTTTGATCACACAGATCTCGACCACGTCAGATCCGACCGTTTTTGTTTGACCATGCTGGTCTTCGATCACACAGATCCTGACCACTTCGGTTTTGACCACACTAGTTTTGATCACACAGATATTCAACCACATTGGTTCGACCACAATGGTTCTCGATCACACAGGTCTTCCTACCACCAACAGACGCTATAGTTCTATAATTACAACACTGGTAGTTCTAACTAGCCGGAACTAGCGGTAGTACCGTAGAATGACTACTGGCTAGTACTACTAGTTCTGGCTAGTCAGAACTACCGACATTGTAATCACGAAACTACCATGTCTATTGGTGGTCGGAAGACCTATGTGGTTGAGAACCATTGTGGTCAAACCAATGTGGTCGAAGACCATCAATGTGGTCAGGAACCAGCATGGTTAAAGCCGACGTAGTTGAACCAATGTAGTCGAAGATCAACGTGATCGATGACCTGTGTGGTCGAAGATCGACGTGGTCAAAGATCGAAGTGGTCGAAACCAACATGGTTGGAACCGACTTGATCGAGATCTGTGTGATCAAAACTAGTGTGGTCGAAACCAATGTGGTCAAGATCTGTGTGATCGAAGACCAGCGTGGTCGAACCAAGACGGTTGGATCCGACATGGTCGAGATCTGTGTAATTGAAACCAGCATGGTCGAAACCGACGTGGTCGAGGTTTGTGTGATCGAAACCAGTGTGGTCGAAACCAGCGTGGTCGAACCGACGTGGTCGAGACCTGTGTGGTCGCAACGCATGGTTGAACTGACGTGATTGATACAACATGGTCGAAGATCGACATGGTGGTCGGAGATCTGTGTGATCGAAAATTAACGTGGTCAAAAATCGATATGATTGACGTGGTCGAGACTTGAGTAGCCAAAACTAATGTGGTCAAAGAACAGCATAGTTGGAGACCTGTGTGGTTGATCTGGACAACGTGGTTGAAGACCAGCGTGGTCAAAAACCAGAGTAGTCGACGATCAGTACTTTCGATCAACTCTATGTGAGCAGTCCGATTAGCGAGCTGTACTACTAGCTCTGTGTGAGCGGTACTTTTGGCTCTGTGTGAGCGATACTTCTAATTTGTGAAATGTTCGGCTTGTGTAGCAGTATATTTTTCCAAGGAGACACCTGTGTGGAGTATTCTCGTTCCCGAGGAAATTGGTAGTTCCTAACAAGTGCTGCGATACTTTCGATGATCTGTAGTATCAGACTTTGCACGACTGAACTATCGAATTTGTTTGCAATGGCTAGTTTTCTGACCATTGCTTAGGGGAGCCGAAGTACCGGTCGTTTGCCTGCAGTACTTCTAGAAATCCTGTTTTCTGTCTCAACGGCTAGTTTCGAGGTGTGGGGTATATATACCCCCCTTGTGGCCGGTTGGAGTATAACTTTTGGCACTCTATTTCACTCTCTTGAGCTAGTGTGAGGTCCTCCTCTCAATTGTGCATGTGTTGTACCTTGAGAGTAAGGAGAAAGACTTTAGATTGCATGCGTTGTATCTAGAGGTGGATTATGTATCCACTAGAACTTGTGCATTTATTGCACATGGATTGTGTCGAGTATAACTTAATACTCTTGGTGTTTGCCGACTCCTAGACGGCGTTAGAGGCGTTATGCATAGCGATCTTCTCAAAGAAGATTGTGAGAAGACCCAATAAAGTTGTGAATGTTAAAACTCACCTACCCGAAGCGGGAAATAATTACCACTAGTGGATTGAGGTATTTCAGCTTAATTCATGGAGCCGGTCCAATTTATTTGGGCTAACCTCAACGTGGATTAGGGGAGACCAGTAAGTCCCCAAACACCACGTTAAAAAGCAACCGTGTCAATTGTTTTTTTTGCTCAATTTACATTCAAGCAATTCACATTTATAGAATTAAATTGATTGCTTGTTATCCTAGGATTGCAAATCTTGACATAGACTTATCTTGTTAATGCACTTAGGTGAACCCGGTTGTTTTATGCGTTATTTCTGCTAAAGCCTTTTGAGTTAAGCTTCCACATTTTTTTTGCTTAGTTTAGCCAAATAGAAATTGATAATTAATTAGAGAAGAATTTTTAGACCACCTATTCACCCCCTCTAGTCAGTCTCCTCGATCAAACAATGGCGCCGCAAGGTGTTGAGCCATGGGAGGAAGCCGGAGGAGGGCTCCAAGCCGACGATGAGTAGGTGGCCGGTGGTCAGAGGCATGAGGGTAGGCCGCATCAATGGGCTAGATCAGAGGGGCGGTGTCGGCAGCCCGGTAGTAGAGCCAAGGGGAAGCCATGGGGGAGTAGTCAACACTGAGTCCAGCATTGGCTTAGAGCTGACCGTGCACATCAGAGGGAGAAGGTGAGGCCATTTGGCCAAATGAGGAAGAGAGGAAGAGGGAGAAATGAGAGAAAAGAAGAGATAAGGAGAGGAGGAGGCGTTCGCCTGAATGAAAGAGGAGAGAGATAGAGAGAGAGAGAAAATGGTAGCCGGGCAATAAAGAAAAAATAGGGAGAAAAAAGAAACAAAAGGAAGGAAAACAAAGGAGAAAAAGAAAAGATGGGGGTTTTACGTCGTGCACGTCGAATCCTCGTCCTTACACGCTTTTATGCTGATATTGGCCTTTGCGCGTAGAATCAGTGACGTGCGTATAAGCACATGTATATCGCTATACTGTATTGAGTCGGGTAGACGCTTGTACAGGTGGAGGTCCTAGTTCGGAGCTGTCCACTCATCGTCGTCGAGGCTAACCAGGCAAGTATGCAGTAGACGATAATTGTTGTGAAATATGTGATGTTTACATTATTTGATGTTGCTTTATTGGTGATGATAATTATGATACATGATAAATGATTAAGCATAGCATTCATGATATGACATATGCAGTACAAGTTAGGGCGGTGAGAAAGTCAATAGCTACGAGTAAAGCTATCTTACTAATCCAGCACGTTCTTGAGAAAGACCTACTTCGGTAGGCATCTCCACGGGATAGAGGGAAAGACATACTTCGGTAAGCACCTCCACAGGATGGAGGTAGAGGATGACATCGACGGGTGTGTCTTCCGCTTTACCGGTATAAGTTACATATGGAGAACGAGATTGATTATGAGCATTGCATTGTTTTACGAATGATTGAGATGTGATATCGAGACATGTGGAGATGATCGTGTTATGGTATGCTTGTGTTTATGTTAATGTTGAAATAGGTGGAAAAGACATGGTGTTATTGTTGCATGTATTTATGGTAGTGTTTATCAGTCTATTATGTGTTTGCTGAGTCTACATAATCACCCTTGTTTTCTTTGTTTTTTTAAGTGATCATTGAAGATGTCATACACAGGCGGGAGTAGCACATAAATAATTTTATGTACCTGCAGTACTTCGCATATCAACTTTTGTTAGTATGTTTAGACCTTACTAGTAAACTAAAGTAGTTAGAGTTAAAAATGGTATGATATTTATCTAGTTACTGCAATATAAATAAAATAGTGTTTGATTAAAATCATGAGCAGTGGTTGAAAATGGTAAATTATGCAATAATAGTAGCATTTCAGATCCAAAGAATGAGCGGGGTGTTACAGGCGGCGGTGATTATTGTGATTGGATCTTTTTGCTAGCAGTATTTCCTAGCTTGACTGATTGGTTTTCCTATCGAAATAATCCAATTCGCCTGGTAGTTGGCGGTTCCTTGTAGGTTGTTGGGAGTTTTGTGTTACGTGGACGTTTCCTGGAAGCAAAACTGATTGATTGATAAGTGACAATGTACTTTGCTCACTGATATGGAACCAAAGGAAGCATGAGAAGCAAGTGTGCTAGTAGTACAATGCTTGTACACACTACAAAAAAAGACAAAAAGAAAAAAAGAAAAACTCAAAGCAAATTGGGAGAAAACAATTGATGATTAGGCATGTCCTTGAATATGTGGAATTTTTCTTATAGCATTCTTGAAAACATATTTCCAAGCATACCACTGGATTGCTTGATGCTTCTTGCAAGGTTCGGCAAAGTCCCTGCGCTCCTCCACCAACTTGTTCTTGATAGTGATCTCCACCTTTCTGCCCTTGCACCTTTGGCGTCTGCAAGTGTGCCAGCCTCTACTTAAATTTGTCACCCAATACCCAGAGTTGCTTGCACACTAACAAATTAGTGGTTGGCAGGTAAATTCCTGTTTGCTTTTGTGGCAGTACTAAGTAAGGCCATTGCTGTCAATTCAGTGGTATGCTTGTAAGATCAGCGGCTTGTCATGTTCTTACATGGGCAATGGAAACCTGAATATTACCTCACACACACACACACACACACACACAGAGAGGGAGAGAGAGAGAGAGAGAGAGAGAGAGAACGAGCTCGATATGTTAAGTTAGAATTGGTTCTGGGTGTCTAGTTGATGCGGAAGCCATTTGTTGACAATCTGGAAATTTTGCAGTTCAGTTTGCTGTACAAGTAGCTTGTAATGCTTGATGCCCAGCCTGAAATTCAGTCGCATCTTTGGCCTAAAGCAGACTTTTGCTTGCTGAGTACGAGATACAAAGTCAAAACAGGTTTAGGTCATTTCAAACATGAGCAGCAGCAGATGAAATCTTCTGCATCAAAATGCGCTGTCATCTCTAGGGCATTCTCAATTATCATAGACACATACAGATTTGAGCAACGATTAGAAGCAACAAGGTGACCGGAACAAACCAGAACCGATAAGATTCATGCAAACTTTAACAGGGTGGCTGACCAAACAACTACTGATAAGATTCAGATAGCTCAGCATGGTTGTTAAACGAACCATCGATTTATTTCATCACTCTTATGGGAAGGAGGTTGGATAGCTAGTGACATGGGACAACTGACCCGGGATGCGCTCTGAGTTTGTCAGTGAAATTGACAGCTGACCATGGAAGCACTCTGAGCTGTTAGTGGTATCAAACCCTTGTCTAGTTGCTCTCGAACTACCACCTAATGTCAACAATTAACAGGTGTGTAATATCAGTCCACAAGTCAGTTGGACTGCGCAAAACAAGAGCTTTGATGGTGTAGGAGACAGTAGAAGGTTGCATCATGAAACCAAGATGCACTAGGCACAAGTCGCTTGCAGCTTCACCAAACACATACACTGACCATTAATCACATATCACCACTGTCCAAGGAATAATGCTGCACATGACAAGATATAACCAAAAAGTAGGAGGTTCCATTTCTTCTCAAAGTAGCGGTAGCTTCTTTCTTTCACCATTACATAAGCAGCAAAACCAGCAATAACAGTTAACAGGCAACAAATCCTCCTCCTCTGGGTAAATAACCAAACACAATACCCGTATAAGTAATTATTATTAGGAGAGTAGCGTAAAAGAGGGGTCGTAAAAGACGGGTAAATGGTAGCCAGGGGCAGATTAAGAATCACAACGCAGTGCGGAGACACCACAAAACATCATAATGAGATAGAGCAAAAGCTTCCGAAAGGGTGCCTTAGGCAGAAGGCTTCTCCCACTTGAGGGGCTTCACCACCTCCCAGGTGAAGTCGGGGTCGTCCCTTCCGAAGTGACCGTAAGCCGCCGTCTTGAGGTAGCGCCCATTGCCGCCTTTCTTGAGGTCAAGGTTGATGATGATCATGCCAGGCCTGAAGTCGAAGTTCTCCTTCACAATCTTGAGGATCTCCCTGTCGGGGATCCTGCCTGTGCCATAAGTGTCAACAAACACGGAGAGTGGCTCAGGGACACCAATGGCGTATGAGACTTGGACAATGCAGCGGCGAGCAAGGCCGTTAGCAACAATGCTCTTGGCAGCCTGCCTTGCGATGTATGCTCCGCTACGGTCAACCTTGGTTGGGTCCTTGCCAGAGAACGCACCACCACCGTGGGCCCCCCAACCACCATAAGTGTCGATGATGATCTTCCGGCCAGTGAGACCAGCATCACCATGAGGTCCACCAATGACGAAGCGACCAGATGGGTTAAGATGGAAGATTGTCTTCTCATCAAGGTACTGCTCAGGGATGACAGGCTTGATGACATGTTCCTTCAGGTCAGCGGCGATCTCATCGTTGGTGACTGTCTCATCATGCTGGGTTGAGATGAGGACAGTGTGGACGCGGACAGGGACCATGGCACCACTCTCATTGCGGTACTCAACAGTCACTTGGGTCTTCCCATCGGGCCTCAACCAGGGGCAGGTCCCATTCTTGCGGACCTCGGTCAGACGAGCACCAAGCTTGGTGGCAAGGACGTGGCTGAGGGGCATCAACTCAGGGGTTTCATCAGTTGCATATCCAAACATGTGTCCCTGGTCACCAGCGCCAATCTCCTCAGGGCGCTTGGTGAAGTGGCCATGCACACCCTGGGCGATGTCAGGGGACTGCTGCTCAATGTACATGAGCACCTTGCAGTGGTCAGCGTCGAGCCCAACATCATTTGACACAAAACCAATGTTACGGCAGGTCTCCCTGACAATCCTCTCGTAGTTGACATTGGCCTTGGTGGTGATCTCGCCAAAGACCATGACCATGTCAGTTTTGGTGCATGTCTCACAAGCAACCTTGCTGTCAGGGTCCTCGGCAAGGCAAGCATCAAGCACAGCATCAGAGACTTGGTCGCAGAGCTTGTCTGGGTGGCCCTCATTCACGGACTCCGAGGTGAAGAGGAAGGTCTCGACTGCGGCCATCTTCTCTGATCTGTGTGAAATAGTACTGCACATATTTCAGATACAAGACATATCATAAATAGAATGACCGAGAGGAAACAAGAATGCTTATGAACAAACAGATTGCACAATCGACGCAACCAAGTTGGATTTACTCCTAAAAAACCAATAACAAAGTGGAAATTCTTAGATAGAATACTGACGTGACAACCCGGATTCCCAGCTAATATTCTGCTCCTTTATGGGGGGCAAGAATGCTTCAAGGACCAAGACTTGTCCTGTAGACGACAGGAGGTAATAAGCACAAAAGGTTTCCTATATAACTCATGCAAGCCAAACCGCTGTTTTGTTGGCACTTGACAAGACCAAAATTTGGGCTGAAATATTATATTATTCATGCATAGAGTTAGTTAATTCACTAAATTCCTCAGATAAATGCTTGGCATTTCTAATTCACTGACACAAATGATATTCTCCACAAGCATGACAAGTGGACAGAGAGCACAAGGAATGTACCATGTTTCTACAGGAATCAGCATAAGTCTAATAGGATTCCAACAACAAACGAATCAATCAATTCTGCCTCCACTACCTAGTGTTACTATCACCGAGTTCGTTTTAGGGAAAAACATATCGGATAATAAAAGCGTAAAATCAAGGAGAGCATAAAATATCTGTACCATATTAATATTTTTTTTATAAGCATTCCAAGAACAATAGAATGAATCACTATTGCGTCAGAGTTTTCGACAGCTACCACTACCATTACTAATCCACACCTTAACTAGTTCATCAGAAAGTAATTTCATAGCATGAAAGCATAAAAAATAACCACTTGAGCTAACAACTAGAGAAAGGAATCAGCATTACACTGCATAAAAGCACCCCAAAATCACCAGCTTTACTATCTCCCTCGGGTGAGACAAGATTCCAACAAGAATCCCTATTATTCCAATGGTTACTCTTTACTCGCACCGTTACCAACGGTCCAAACCACCCGTAATCTGCTGTTTGGCGAAAGAATTTCGCACCATAAAGCATCAAATTTGTCATATTTTTTTTTCAACAACAGAAGCATCGACGATGCAAGCCTTTTTTTTCGCGGATGGCACATGACGCGTTTCCAAGTCCAATCCTGAATGACTTGCGTTCAAACCCTGATTAAAGAACAAAAATCCTACCGAGCAAACACCGCAAGGGTCGAAGCAAGACTCAAGGCACGCATAGCTAGCTAGTTCTAGGACCAACCCAACCCACGACGCGTGCGAGAACCGTCGAGGGAAAAGTAAAACCTGAACGCGGAGGCAGAGCACAGCAGCACACCACTCACCCGCGGCCTCGCGGCCCGAGGCCGCGCGAGAAGAGGAAGGGAAGGAATGGCGGAGGGGCGGCTCACCTGCGGCGGCGGCGGCGGAGGGGGAAGTTGGGGCCGGGCCGGGCCGATCGGATCGAGGGGAGGGGAACGGAGGCGAGGGAGGAGGATAAGGAGATGCTCGGATGAGAATGAGATCCGACCCGGCAATCCACGGCGAGCTGGGCCTGGCTCGCGGCGGCCCATTTATAGACCCGGCAAGGTCGCGGGATGGGTCTCACGGCCGTCGGATGGGATTTGGTTGGATCGGACGGCTGGTAGGGCGCAGTATCAGGTGGAGTTGGGTGGGGGACAGCGACCCGTACCCACCAAGCTGAGGTGGTTGCTGCTGCCGCTGGGTGGTGGGCCCGGGCCCAGCGAGCTGCTGCCGCTGCACTGCGTGCTTCACCCCGCCCGCTCACCAACCGCCGGCGAGGTGAAAGTGGCCATGTCGGTCATCAGTCCGGCTACGTCCACATCAGCCGTAAGACGGTTTACGAACAATACTATAGACCTATCCTTTACGGTTTTTAAAAATAACTTTTAATTTTTACTATAGTACTTAACTTTTAAATAGAGTATTTTCTGAAGACGACATCTACAAGTTAATTATAATACACGTTAAAAACCTAACATCTATATCAACCAAAATTGTAAGCGAGTATATCTCTTCGTAATTTCTATCGTAAATAGCCAAAATTTAAAATTTTCAGCTAAAAGTCATAAGCCGCAGCTAAAAAAAACTTCATCACACTATATGCGTTGACGGATCTTACAGATTACCACTGGCCACACGCGCAAGTAGAAAAACCTCGTCAAAATTTGGAAGCACGGTCTGTTAACAACATGAGTTAAGACTACTTGCAGCAAGTCCATCAGTAGACCATGTTCTGGATTAACAGTCGCTAGTACTTCGAAGTCGGCAAAGGGTAAAAAGCTACAAAAGCAGCTGGCTTGAACTGATGCATATTTAGAATTTGCTTGAACTGATGCATATTTAGAATTTTAGCTACAGACCTCATAAATCATAATAACTGAAAAATAAATGGAACGTAGTAAGGTTAAGGAAACTAGATCGTAAACAAAACGTAGTAAACGGTGGTCAGCATCCAGCGCCGACGCACCCGTGGTCGGCTGTTGGGTTCCACGCGCAGCTTGATTTTTGTTCGTCGCCATTGATTCGGTGAGAAAGCATGAACCACGCAGAGTTGGGCATTCTCCGGTGCATCTTTACCGGACACCGTCGGTCTGTCTTGAGGTAGGGTGCGTATGATGGAACATGTTAGTAGCCTATAAATCTATGCCGTATAGAAATTTAGATAATATAAAAGAGGGATTGATGATATCAACTATCTAATAAAATGGTTTTATTGATAGTTTTCTACTATATAGATAACTTATAAACAGTCTATTAATTGTATGAGACTATTACAGATAACTATATAAATAATGTATTATATGAGTTGTCCTTAATTTTATTTATTGATAATATAGAGATGTATTAGGTGGGTTCTTTTGAACTGTAGCTTATGGTTTATGGCTTAAATTTTGAAATCTGTATGTTCGTGAGAGGCAGTACGCAAAAAAAGTCACATGCGATTTTGGTCGGTACAGCTGAACTCAGTATATTTTTTACTACAATATTCCTGTTAACATCGTCTTAAAAAACACACCGTTTAAAATGTAGTTACTATAATATAAATTTTAAGTTATAAGCTACAAGTTATAAATGGAAAAGAACCGGGCCGGATTCACAGCCGTAGTGAAGTTGCGTTTTAACCGTCCGCGTCTTAGTGGAACTCCGACGGTCTGCGTTAGGTCGATAAGAAAGTAAAATACCGGCATCATTAGCATGTTTGACTGTTTCATTTTATGAGCATTGACCTTTGATCAAAAGGCTAAAAATACATATCGTGAAGGACATGCGTTAGGAAAGTCAAAAGTTAATACAACATCTAAAATTTTAAAATTATTTTCTCTACTTCTTTCACTACCGTCTAGCTTTAGAGATGAAATAGGGAGTCATGGGTGCATCATGCATCCCACTTCTCTTGCCCTCTGCTCGTGCTCTATTTCTTAAAATCGCTTTTTTAGCTACTAGTATTTATTTTTATCCAAAAATTGTAGACCACAGTAAAAAAAATATTAGCAAAATTCAATATAAACGTCACTTAAATGTCGTGAAGGACACGTATTCCATTAAAAGTCACAGAACATATTTATCCTTTGAATGACGCATAGCTTAGTTCTTTTTTACATGAAAAGTTAAGAGGTGTCTCTACCACATGACCATTATATTGCAGTCAAACGGGGCTAGTGTTCAGTAGTAAGTAAAAACGAAAACAAGCCCATTGAAAGTCAGAGAACAAATTATGCATTGAATGGGCACCAGCTCGGTCATTTTCGTAGAATTGCATAACACAGGGTTGTGCTTAAGCTCCATGCATCATGCATTCTATGCTACAAAGAGTACGGTTCCGGGTAAAGAGCCTGAATAAACAAAATTACTATGCTGCTCTAATCTTCTCTAGTTACCTCTAGGGGTAGATATCGAGCCAACTTCTCATGTTATCGAGCTTTTTCTAAAAATGACATAGTTTGATTTTATATCATTTTACATATAATTTAAAAGTATTTTTAGAAACAAGCTAACGAGCCGAGCTGAGCTTGAGCAAAATTCAAATTCATTTGAAATCAACTCATTTTAATATTTAATTAATTAACAAGTATAATTGAAATAATTTTGAACCGAGACAATAAGCTCCACTAATAAGCTTTTTTTCACCCCTAGTTACCTCATCCGGCAATGTCAGGCAAGCATTTTCTTTTCTTTTCTTTTCCTTTTTTTTCGAGAGGAGGGTCAAACAGGCAATTTGATTCTACATCAGACGGCTATAAGGTTTGAATAGCGCATCTGCAGAAAATTGTACTCGCCATGGAAAATTATGCCTTTCTTATCTCATATACATTCGTTCCTTCGTCCAGTCAAAAGGTTTCAGAGTTCAGTTCTTCTCCTGCGTAGTATTTGATATCTGATACAAGTATACGGTCCTGTTCTGTGTGACTTTTGGCTTCAGCTTTTGACTCTTCTACAGTAATTAGCTTTTAAACGAAATGTATTTTCAAGATAAGGTCTACTAGTTAATTGTAGTACATATTGTACTGACTTCATTTATATCAGCAAAAATCGTACGTGAATTTCAGTTACTCTGTAATCTCACACAAACAACAAAAAACTACAAACCGAAGCCAAAAGACATAAGCCGTAACCACAAAAGAACAGTCCCGGTCCTAGCGATTTGAGCTTACCGATCTGCCATGGATGTATATCCATCCAGATCACGTGCTTCGCGAGGCGAGGGCACCCCATTTTCTTGTCACGATCATCGATCTGCAGATCAACTTGGCGTGCTGCAGTGCGCTCGATCGCGAGATGAAGACCGCGCGTCTCTCAAGTTAGTTATTCCCCTTGATTCGTCAAATATGAGATGGACTCGACATGAATTGATATGGGCTTGCAAGTGTTAGTTCAGTTCAGTCCTGCCGCGTTGTGCTTTTCGTTTGTTCAAGCAGCTGAGACCAGCAGATCGAGCAAGTCTGAAAGATGCACTTGTCTATTTAATTTCTTCTTCCAACTATATAATTAAGACTGAATCTCTGGTTAGTCAGACTTAACATTTATTCATCCTGCCGTTTCCAAGAGGCTAAGACTACTAGCAGATCAAAGAAGCAAGACAAACACACTCCAGCGCTGAGATCTCCTTGTGCTTTCTATCAGAGCGCACAATAAAGCGTGCATATGATTGAATGCGTCTGTGCATGATTGCTGTGACTCGGCTCACACGTTTGATCATTTGCTCATTATTTGATCACTAGAAGAACTGTATGTATTTTAATTTATCAATTACCAGCATATATATTTCATCAGGTTGGTCAATGCACACGCTTTTCACAACCTGTTCCTGATTAATTAATTACAGGGAAAGAAAGCAATGCATTCAGAGCCTAAAACTGATGGTGCCAGCAAATTATACTTTTTGATTTTTTAGCATCCTTATTGCTATTATGAGCTTTACAGGCCATGGCTCTCACTGATTGAAGTTAATTAACAGTCATGCATGCTCTCTCGGAATACCCTTGCTATTGCAGATGACATGATGCCATGTGTGCATCCACTTATGCGTGTGATGAGTCATTGTGCATCTTAACCATCTTGCATTTGCTGCAAATATTAAATATGTATGCATGATGCAATGCATAATTATTTGTAGGCCCAAAGAAGACGATATATTGTTCAGTTTGTATAACATAAATTTCACTCCACCAGCGCACAGTGATGTAGCATCAATCACATCGATCACTCCAGGAATTTATTGTTTTAGTATAGGAGATGCTACCAGAAATACGATTATTTAGAAGGTGAAAAGATATTAATCTGGATTGATCTGGTAACCACAAGAGATTGCACCACACATACAGTTCTCTGCTTAATTACGTACACCACACCCTGATCAGTTCAGATCATGTTCCTTTCAAGTCGTCTCCACGCTAAGCTAATCAATCTGGTGACTGGTGTTGCGTAGCTAGGTTAGGTAGCAGGACAGAAGAACAAGAAAAATCTGCACAGAAGCAGTCAAGTCTACTACACAGACACCCAACAGCAAGTTCACCTACCAAACCAACTCAAGCTTTTCTATACCAACAACAGGTGCCTGATTAGAGGTGGGAATTGGGCCGTGCCGTGCCGGCACGGTCCAGGCCCACCGTGCTTCGGGCCGCTTCGTGTTGTACCGGTTCGGCCCAGTCATTCCGTCGTGCCGTGCCGTGCCGGCCCGCCTCGTCTTCGGCCAGGCCCAAGCACGGCCCAAAGCCCACCGTGCCGGCGTTCGTGCCGTGCCAGCCCAAGCCCAGCCCAAAGTAACTATACACGACAAAAACGACGGCGACAATGGTAGCGGTGGCCGCTATCTTCCTTTCTCTTGTATCCGCCTTATTAAAAACCTACTTAAAATTTGATTCTATTGTCTCATGTCATTCCACCTTCGAACTTGGTCATCTAGTCCAATGGAATGCATATCTTGGTGCAAATTGGACTATGGCGTACGTGGACATTGCCCGACAATCTAGCATAGGCCTACCCAACTAGTCAAATAGAAAAACTCAAGGAGAGTCATGAGTACAACTTACTATAGTTAAGAAATCAATTTTAAATAGTTTCTAACCAACCGTGCTCTTCGTGCCGTGCCGGCCCGAGCACGGCCCAATCTGTCGTGCCGTGCCGTGCCGCCCACCGTGCCGGATTTTGAAGCCCAGCCCGGCCCACCGTTCGTGCCGTGCGCAGACGGCCCGCCACGTGTCGGGCGGGCCGTGCTTGGCCGGCCGTCCGCCGTGTGCGATCGCCCAAAGAAGCCCGGCCCAAGTCCCACCTCTATGCCTGATGTTGTATGAAAAGGCATTTTGGGAATTTTCAATTTATTTTATTAAAAAAGAGAGGGGTGTGGGTCGCAGATGGAAGAGGTAGGGAGAGGAGATAAGGCCTTCAGCTTGAATGGTTCGGCCACACGCACGAGATGGAGATCGTGTTGATCCCCACTCCGACATCTCCAACGATTTTGTAGCAGCCGTTGGCACCGCCACCCTCATCTCCTTCCTCTTATATTCGGTCAACCTCTTCTCTTTTTGGTAGATCTAATCCCTATCTTTCTTCCCTACTTTCCATCTTCACCGGTTGCTTTTCCCGATTGAATCTGGTTGTTATTGAGCTCTTCTTTTTTTAATGCGGCGGTGGCGGTGTCCTCAGTCCGGTCCTCTCCTCCTACAACTTGGATCCGTTCCTCTCAAGTGGACACCGACAGTGCCAGTGCTCTAAAGAAGGCAGAGCTATGAATGGCTAGTCCTAGGTGGTTGTTGTGTCGGTGCTTCGCTAGGCATCTGGGGCTCCTCCTGTGAGGTGGAGGTGCTATGGTGGTGGTGTAAGGAGGTGCTGTGATTTTCAGCCTCTGTTGGCTATGGTTGGGTGTTGGCTCTAGTTCATACAAGTGCTTGCAGGCGCTCAGTTGGTATTGTATTGTGTGGCATTCTCTAAACCTCGTCTTTGCGTTCTTGGTGAATCCTAGTACGTGAAGGCAGCTTTGTATCTCCAATAACCATGCCGGTTATCATAGTTCAAGCGGTGGCAATAGGGTTTTTGGGTTGATGTCGTCCTCGATGTGCCTAGCCGAGTTTCCTCTAGATAGCTTTGAGTGCTATCTCAGTTGTGAGTACTTCTAGTGCCTTTTGGTTGACTATTGGTTAATCTTTATATCATGCCATACTAGTGTAGTTATATATCTATTCTAATCGGTTGGTTAAGCACTAGTATCGAGGTAATTGACATGATTATCAGTGAGCTCATGATTGCTCGATGACGATTAGGCAAAGTGAAAGTGTGATGGTGTAATTGTGCTCTAGCCTTTGAGCTGTTTCTATCATTATCTCACTTTCGGCTCTGTTGACAGTCGACTGTTTATTACTGACAGCCAACTATTTATTGTCTCTATTAGAACAATTAATCCAGTGTAGATAATTAACTAGGTGTTGTTCATTTACTACTACTTGCATATTAATCAAGCTTGCTAGGTATTTGCCTGCTAACTATTATTTTGTAGTTAGTTATCTAGTTGATTCATTGTTTAATGGAGTAGAACATCTCATTTTCTAGTTTTGGAGTACTATTGTTACACTATTAGTGATTTAGAGGCCTTTGTGTCGAGGTGGCCTTGTTCCATCAACAAGTGCAGTCGATATCTGAGAGCAATAAAATTTAAATTAAACTCAATTTGAGCATTATGTTAATTGAGTTTTGTCTATCACTGGCTCAAGTTGATATGATTTCGATGATACATGACTTGAGAATAGATTATTATCATACGATGATTTTATTTAGAAATAGGTATAGTTTACCCCCCTGAACTCTTATGATTGTCTAACTTTTAACCTGAAAGTGCAAAATCAGATATTTTAAAGCCCTTAGCTATCAATACAATTTATTTTGCCCCCCCTCGAGACTGATTGAAGTGGTTTTAGCTGACATGCCATCGATGTGGCAGTGGTTTTTTTGACACGTGAGTTGGTTTTGGGATGACATGTCAACCAGTCAGCAAAATCATCAAACAAAAAAATATGGTGGAGGAGGAGGTCGGATCTAGGGCAGGAGGTTAGAGATTGTATTCGGTGGAGGAGGAGGTGGCCACCACCAGATCTAGCAGTCAGCTATTGAGGCGATAGATTTGGTATTCTTCCTTTCGTTTGGTCGTTGACTCTATACGCCTTCTTCCTCATGACCGGCGATGGTCGATTGGACCCTCTTTCTTGCCACCGCCACTCATCACCGTCAAACCCGGCCTCACCGCCTTCGTCAAACACGAGCTCGCCACCACCGATCAGGATTGAGAGAGAGACATCGGTTGGGAGCAAGAGAGATGAGAGAGATTGCATATTGTTAGAAATTAGGTCCATATGAGTGTGAGGCTCATTTTCTATATTCTAAAATATGAATGGTTTAATACCATATTGCCTAGCTAAGTAGAGGAAAAATAATTTATAAGCTAGAGTCCTTGCTACTCCTTGAAACATATGACATATAGATGAGGATGGCATAAGGAGGATTTTGGCGAAACACATATGCGTGTACGCACATGTGAGTGTTTTTGCGTATTTTCACGTGAAAAATCGCACACTGTGACGTGGAGCACCACTTGGCAGACTAAGTCCACCTTTTCTTTTGCAAACCATGTATTTCTCTCTCCTTTTGAACTATTTAGGAGCTGATAAATACTACATAAATATCATTATATGGTTTGATGAGGTAGTTACCAATGTTTAATTCTGTTTAATGGTGTCAGTTATTAGTGAGTGATTGCAGTGCCCTTAAAAGGACTTGGAGAAGTCCACGAGAACACACACATAATTCCTCCTTCATTCTTCCACCTTCTCTCTAGATAGTTATGCTATAGTATCAAGTTGCTCAACCACGCCAACCTTTTTTCTCGATGTGCACCGAGAAGGAAGGGGAGCGGGATGTCTGAATCATTTCCGTAGAGAGAATCTACACAGGGCGACAATTATGGTTTCTAGGTAGCGCACACCTGCGCGATCGCTCGCTTCACTGTTACGTCTACGTTCTGCATTTCATCGAGTCTGTGCTGCTTTTTGTTCTTCATTAGGCCCCACTGTAAGTCGTTCGTGTAACCAATCGACTTTGATATAATTATGTTTTTATGTATATTTGAAGTACAATATGATTTGCTTGCGTATTTTCCGATTGCCCATTTCAGAGGAAGCATACCAAGAATATCTGCAGCTACTACATCTCACAAATGAAGTTGTGATCAACCAAAACACCCCAGACTAGTGGACTTATATTTGGGGGAACTCCTTGTACTCCTTACAGAAATGGTATACTTACCAACACAAGCAACTAAACACCTCACCGGTCTTCCCGCTCATCTGGAAGAACGGATGCCATATGAAGCACATGTTTTTGTTTGGCTCCTTCTAAAGGAAAAACTCAACACTAAGGATATACTAAGAAGGAAAAACTTCAACATTGATGGCAATATTCATTGTGTGCTTTGTGATGCTGAAATTGCTGAGACCCTTAGTCATTTCTTCTTTGAGTGCACATTTTCATTGCAATGTTGGAATGAGATTGGGTTTCAGGGGGACCTTGATTCGGACACCCCAACAAGAGTTCTAAACACAAAATCAGCTTTCATAGGGCAACTCTTCATGGAGAAGTTTATCCTAGTGGCTTGGATAATTTAGAAAATTAGAAATGAGTTTATCATCCAGCAGCAGCACCACAGTCTCACAGATTGAAAATCTAGGCTCAAATTAGGGGCTTCCTTGCTGTTGCCTAGAGTCAAGCCGGTTGTCCATCTTTTGCTCTCCTCTTGGATTACTTCTATTTGATTTTCCAGTTCCCTTTTCCTTCTCTTCTCTTTCTCTTACTTTCTTCCTATTTGTACATTATTATTTATTTAATATAGTGCAGTAGGAGCCTCTCCTACTATTTCCCGTCGAAAAAATATGATTTCCTTGCTACTGTTAATTATGATCTTTGCATCACTAGTATTTTGTGATATTTGCTTCATAGTCAAATCTAGAATTAAAATATTACCCACTTTTCTAACATTTCAGAAACTTTATTGTGAACTTTGTTACAATATAGCAATAGCTGATGCTTATGATGCTATGAAATCTGAGAGGTTTCTGGTCAGAACTTTCGTAGATGGCAGACTAGAGCTAAGTATTGGCTCATGTCTTTGGGACTATGGTGGGTTATCCACCTGTAGTATCCATTTACGATTGAACAACACATGCAATTCAATAATGCGAAAACACCACTCTTGGTTGCATTTTGACCATTTTGGCAGATCAGCTCTATGATGTGTACATGGACTACAAGTCCGCCACAGAGTCATAGGATACACTAGAGCATAAGTATGCAGAGGTAAAGCAGGTCACTGTCTTTACATGTGTGAGCAATTCTTCAACAATTATTCAACTTTAGTATGGATGAGGCTAAGTCTTAGCTGGACAAGCTCATGACCTCCAGCTACTGGTTGGTGAGATTACCCACCTAGGCTATATGTTGTCTCCTAAGTTTGTGGCTGCGCGTATTGTTACCAAACTTCCTACTAGTTAGCAGGATTTTACCACTAGCTCAAAACACAAGAGAGAAGAGGTTTCTGTTGAGGATCTCACTACTACCCTCGATGTGGAAGAAAAGGCTAGAGCAAAATATGCACCTACCACTTCTGGTCAGAACAATATTAATATCGTAGATAAAAAGACAGCTGGAAAAATGTATAAATTCAATAAACTAAATAAGATAACTAGATTTAAGAAGAACAAAACTAAGGAAAAGGATTTAAGAGATATCACCTCCTTTGTGTGCGAAAAAGACATTCATATAGTGAAAGACTATCGCTTCCGCAAGAGCAAGGATAGTGAACAACCAAAGAAGAAGGTTGTTAATGTGATCATAGGCGAGACCTCAACTTCAGGAGGGTATGGTAATTCTCCTATTGTTTTTTCAACATGTCAATCAACTAATTGGTGGGTTGATATTCTTGCTAATGTTTACGTATGTTCTGATATTTTCTTGTTTTCTTGTTATCAGATAGCAAGGGATTCCTCTGTTCTAATAGGAAACAAATCGCATGCTTCTGTTCTTGGTGTTGACACAGTGGATTTAAAGTTTACTTTAGGAAAGATTGTCCACTTAAAGAATGTGCAGCATGTTCCTACAATAAAGAAGAACCTCATTAGTGCTTCTCTCCTATGCAATGATGGTTATAAGCTAATCTTTGAGTCAAATAAAGTTTTAATGTCTATTTTTGAGAACTTTGTTGGTAAAGACTATGAGTAGAGGCTTGTTATGTCTAAGTATTTTTGAGTCTTGTTATAATTTGAATGTTACAACTAATTTAAATAAATATGAGACTAATATTTGGTATTCTCATTTCTGTCATATTGGTTTTGATAGTATTACTAGAATGTCCAGATTAGATTTAATTCTAAAATATGAAATTATCAACGGATCAAAGTGTCAATCATGTGTGCAAACAAAGCAGCATCGAAAACCCTTTAAGAGATTAGAGGATGAAAAGAACTTGTCGCAATTAGATCTTGTTCATTCAGATTTGTGTGAAATGAATGGATTATTAACAAAAGGAGACAAAAGATATTTTCTGACTTTTATTGATGATGCAACAAGCTACTGCTATGTTTATTTGCTAAAAACTAAGAATAAAGATTTAAACCACTTTAAGGTTTATAAGGCCGATGTTGAGAACCAACCAGAGAACAAAATAAAAAGGCTAATGTCTAATTGTGGAGGAGAGTACATCTCTCATGAATTCTGCCAATTTTGTTCTCAGCATGGAATAGTCCACGAATTTACACCACCATATTCATCCCAATCAAATGGGGTAGCTGAGAGGAAAAATAGGACATTAACAGACTTGGTTAATGTCATGTTAGAGAGTGCTGTGTAGAGACCCAAATATTAATATCCGGATTCCTCTGTGATTCCACTGCACTATTCCCTGGATCAGTAGATAGTGCTCACAGATTACAGTTCTGAATATCAAAATACATATCATGCGGAAGCGTAATTAAAATAATAGACTTACTCATGGGCCGGATAGGCCAAAATCATAAAATTGCAGCAGCGGAAGAACGAAGCACACAGGTGGGACCTTCAGGACATGCCCACAGGCAGCCAACTGGAGGTTCGCGACCTAGCCCTTAACATCTTCATCTTCTCTGTCAGCTTGTCCAGTCTTGTTGCTGAGGCGAGGCGATTTGATTCCTGTTTCTGAATTTTATCGCAAAAGTGAGTGTGAGCACTCCAACCCCGTGCTCCGCGAGCCAATACACAGAATGCAAATAAATAGTATGCATGGCTTATCAAAGGAGATGCTTGGGTTATTTTATTTGTCAAAAATCGCTTTTAGTAGCATTATCGTTATCACATCATAGTGTTATTATTCCTACCTAAACTCCACACGGCGATTGCCATAATTGACTTAATCCACCAAAGACACACTTCCCTTACCGATTGCTATCTAAGACTCCAAACAGCGAGTGTCATCATTTAACTAATCCACCGACCTGATTCCTTTTATATTGAATACTGTCTAATACTCTAAACTGAGAGCGACATCATTTAATTAATCCACCAATCATACACTCTCTATATGGTTTGCTGTCTACAACTCCAAACAGCGAATATCATCAATTGTTCAATCCACCAATCAAATGCTGCCTAATCCTCAAACAGTGAGTATCATAATCTATATAATCCACCGAGCAAGTACTGCCTAAAACTCCAAGCAGCTAGTAACATTATTTATCTAATATCACTTATTTGATCCACCAATATCTTTTGTATTCTAATCCCTAACAGTCCAATCCTTTTTGTTACTGATCCACAACCATAATTTGCTCTTCCACTTATCACGTTATAACCCATCTCTAACTACTTCATTATTGTACCTCCACCAAGAATATCATTGATCAAGTCTACGAATCGCTAGTATACATCCACCAAAAATGTCATTGATCAGATCTAGAATTCTCTAATAAATATCCACCAAGAATATCCTTGATCAGGTCTATGATTCACTAATATATATCCACCAAGATTATCATTGATCAAGATTAATCTCCCATAGTTATTTTCATACCTCCAAATTCCCAAGGTTCAAATTATCCATCTAATATTTGATCACATCATATTAATCCCATCATTGTCAACATCTTCCAAGAATTTATACTAAGTATTAGTGTGGTAATCCAACAATTACCTTTATACTCCCTAATTCTCCAAAGATCATTTAAATCATCTATCTAGCCTATATATTCATTTTTGACTCCACCAATTTATTTTTCCCAGAATTCACACTATCATTATCCCTATTATGATCAACATAAATCCACCAACTTCTTTATGCAATTACCATAAACAGCCATCTTCTTTTCTTACGACTCTATTTATTCTTCCCATATTTTATTTTGTAAGAATAGAAATGCCACTATTTGAAATACAATATAAAATTTCCTGAGACCTAGCAGCTTCGGAACAAAACATAATGTTCAAGGAATATTAACATGATTTTCCATACATATGGCATCACACCATATGCCTAATATCACCATAATTTCTCCATACATACGACATCACACCGTATAACATCTTCAGCGTTATAGCCGCTTAACTTACCACTGGGGCGACACCCAGGACAACTCAAATCAGGGCTTTCCACTGCCCTCCACTTTTCCATTCTCATTTTCCAAACATTTTTAAATAGAACTATATCTAGTTAAGTTCCCATGTCCGCCCTTGACCGTGGGCACGGCTATTCGAATAGTTTTGACTCTGCAGAGTTTGTACACTTTCACCACAAGAGACAATCAACTCGTTGCCCCACATGATTCCTTAGTCATGTGGTTGAGCAGACCATCACAGTGACTATTCAAAGTACCTCACCCCTTCCATCATTTCACCCTATGGGTCGTTTCCACTTGCGATGGGTCCCATACGTTGTGCGGGATGTTCTCCTTCTGAACGTCTAGCAGCTGGCTACGTCCCCTGCTAGCCCGCCACAGCAGAACTTCACCCTCCGCGGGTGTCCCATTCAAGCCGTCACACAGACTGCCGCTTGCACTACTTCACACCTCCTCTTGCGAGGATGACTTTCAGGGTCCGGTAAATCTACTAGGCCAAGTTGTACTTTACAGACTTGTGGTTGTACTGTTTTACACAGGAGGTCATGACAAGATTCAGTCCTTAGTGGTATCTGGGCGGTCTACCACTAACCCACTTTGTGCTTCCACCGCACCACACATACATACCCTCGAACCATCCCGCCCAGATATTTAAGCAAGTTGGGGATTTTGTGATACGGGGAGGGGTCCCGATCTTCTCAGTGAGGAACTGTAGATTGTTGATGCGAAGTAGACGATGTCGGCGTGTCGCTAGTTGAACACTCGCGCCAATGCACGAACCCTCAACTCTTCGGAATACGCCCAAAACACACCGGATAATTGTTCGTCGCGAGACCACAAGCGACGAACGCCAAGTCCCCAATTCCCAATGGAACGACGGCTTGACCTTGAATTGCAGAACGAACAATGGATCGCCTAGTTCTCTCTCAAAGTCCTCGCATGAACCCTGGTGTTGAAAGAACAAGCAATAGCTATGTTTCAATCTTATGCAAAAACTTCGTTCCCTTTACAATGGGGGTCTACCCCTCAATATATAGTCTCAGTCTAAGACCATTCAACACTAAAATCTCCATGTGGTACTATTCACCCACAAGTACTGTAGCGCTACTGTTCACGGGCCGTACTGTAGCGTACTGTTCATGGGCCGTACTGTAGCGTTACTGTTCACAGGCCGGACTGTAGTGGTACTGTTCACGGGGCGTACTGTATCGGGGTACTATTCATGGTCTGGATGCTGTTCGTGGGCCGATCGTTGCTCATGACGTGGACTTGTGCTTTCTTGGATGACGGCCACATATTCTTGATCTCCATCCTTCGCTGACTCTTCAAATCTGAGCACAAGTAAAACATTGTTTTTAGGTAGTATTAAATTCTCATTAAAATTAATGACATATTCATTAAGGAGCAGGTTCACCTGAGATTGTAGTTTCTTAGCTCGTACTCTTGTTATTGGTCCTGTTATTGAAGTCTCATTACTCGCTTTAGCATTACTAGCGATGTCCTCATCAGTATGTGCATGACCACCAATAGGAGAAGATGTATAAGTGTTAGGGATGCCCTCATGATCCTCCCCCTCTTGAAAAGGCGTCGTCCTCGATGCTGGGTCGTCACCACCAAAGAAAGGTGATAAATCAGCGACATTGAACGTAGAGCTCACACCATAGTCATCGCCGGAAAGCTCGATCTTGTAGGCATTGTCGTTGATCTTTGCAAACACCTTGAAAGGCCCATCACCTTGCGGCAGCAATTTAGACTTGCGGCGTTCTGGAAAACGATCCTTGCGGTAGTGTACCCAAACCAAATCGCCTGGTTGAAAAACCATCTTCTTCCTTTTCTTGTTCGCCTTGTCAGCATAGTACTTGACCTTGCGCTCTATTTCTTCTTTTGTCTTGAGATGCAATTTCTTCACATATTCAGCTTGCTTGGACGCCTCCATATGAGTATGGTGTTGATTGGGAAGCGGCAACAAATCAAGCGGCGTAAAAGGCTTGAAACCATAAACTACCTCAAATGGACACATCTGCATAGTGGAATGCACGGCCCGATTATAAGCGAATTCCACGTGCGGCAAACAATCCTCCCACTCGCGTAGATTCTTCTTGATCATGGTCCGGAGTAGCATCGAAAGTGTGCGGTTCACCACCTCTGTTTGACCATCGGTTTGGGGATGACAAGTTGTGCTGAATAACAACCGTCCCCGCTTACCCCAAAGCGTCTTCCGAGTAGCTCATGAACTTCACGTCGCGATCGACACAATAGTACGGGCACGCCATGTAGTCTCACGATCTCCCGAGAAACAAGTCAGCAATATGCGACGCATTGTCGCTCTTGTGGCACGGAATAAAGTGTGCCATCTTCAAAAACGATCCACAACGACAAAAACAGAATCACTCCCCTCTTAGTTCTAGGCGGTCCTAAAACAAAATCCATACTAATATCCTCCCATGGGGCATTGGGAACAGGTAAAGGGGTATACAAACCGTGTGGATTCAACTTCGATTTCGCTTTGTGGCAAGTAATGCATCGCTGCACATACCTCTCCACATCTCGCCTCATCTTAGGCCAATAAAAGTGATCGCTCAGCATAGACAACGTCTTCTCACGTCCAAAATGTCCCATCAATCCACCTGCATGTGATTCCTGCAGTAATAGCAAACGCACGGAGGATTCTGGAACGCATAATTTGTTAGTGCGAAACAAAAACCCATCATGGATGTGAAATTTATCCCAGCCTTTTCCCTCTGTGCAATGTGCAAAAGGAACGGAAAAATCATGGTCATGAGCATATAAATCACGCAAACTCGCTAAACCAAAGACGTGCACTCCTAATTGAGTTAAAAGCACACTTTTCCTAGAAAGAGCATCAGCTACCACATTTTCCTTTCCTTTCTTATATTTCACAATATAAGGAAATGACTCAATGAATTCGACCCATTTGGCATGTCTACGGTTTAGGTTTGCTTGGCCCTTTAAATACTTCAATGCCTCATGATCAGAATGAATAATAAACTCTTTAGGCCATAAATAGTGTTGCCAAGTTTCTAATGCACGAACTAACGCATAAAGCTCTTTGTCATAGACCGGATAATTCAATTGAGCACCATTCAGTTTCTCACTAAAATAAGCTACCGGTCTACCCTCTTGCAATAAAACACCGCCAATACCCAATCCACTAGCATCACATTCAATTGCAAAATTTTTAGTGAAATCAGGTAAAACAAGCAACGGTGCTTCAGTCAAGCGTCTCTTAAGTTCAGTAAAGCATTTTCTTGCGCTACCCCCACACAAATTCAACACCCTTTTAGTAAGTTCATTCAAAGGGCAGCGACGGTGCTAAAATCCTTCACAAAACGCCGATAAAAACCAGCGAGACCATGAAAGCTCCTAACCCGACTTACGTTCACGGAGTTGGCCAATTTTTAATTGCTTCAATTTTAGACTCATCTACTTCAACCCCATGCGAAACAACATAGCCCAAAAAGATGACACGATCTTTGCAAAACGTGCACTTATCTAGGTTACCAAATAACCTATTCTCACGCAAAACTTGAAGAACTTGTCTAAGATGGTCTATGTGTTCAGATTCAGCATGATGTAAATCAGAATATCATCAAAGTACACAACCACAAATTTACCAATGAAATGCCTTAAAACATGATTCATCAAGCGCATGAATGTATGGGTGCATTAGTCAAACCAAAAGGCATGACTAACCACTTGTACAACCCAAATTTCGTTTTAAAGGCTGTTTTCCACTCATCCCCTTCATGCATTCTAATTTGATGGTAACCATCACGCAAATCTATCTTAGAGAAAATAACAGCACCACTCAATTCGTCTAGCATATCATCTAAGCGAGGTATAGGATGACGATATCGAATTGTGGTATTATTAATCGCTCGACAATCTACGCACATACGCCATGAACCATCTTTCTTAGGAACTAAAATAACAGGAACAACACAAGGGCTTAAGCTTTCACGTACATACCCTTTGGAGAGAAGCTCTTGTACTTGTTTCTGAATTTCCTTTGTTTCCTCGGATTGGTGCGATACGGTGGTCGGTTCGGCAATGACGCTCCCGGAATGAAGTCGATCTTATGTTCTATCCCGCGATTGGTGGTAACCCACTAGTACCTCCTCCGAAAGACGTCGCTGAAAACCGCAAAACGAAACAACACCACTAGGAATAGAAGTTAAGTCGTTAGTCGAAAGCAATGCATCTTTGTACAGCAGCACCACGTGCACCAAATTAGGGTCCTCGCTGAATTCTCGCATCTCTGATTTGGTGGCTAACATCACTAAATTCTTCTCTCCCTCACGTTTCTTGTTACGACTCAAAATGTTCTCCCGCTCTTGTGCACTCTCAACGTGCAACTCAATTTTCTGCATGGAGGAATTGACAATTTGTTGCGGTGTAAGCGGCTTCAAGATGACATCCATATTGTGCCATCGAAATGTGTAGCGATTTGTACGCCCATCGTGAACAATGAGACGGTCATATTGCCATGGCCGTCCCAAGAGCAAGTGACAAACCGTCATAGGCACAACATCACATCCACGATATCGGTGTACTTCCCAATAGAAAACGCCACACGCACCATATAGTTCACCTTCACTTCCTCTTTGTCGCTCAACCATTGCACATGATAAGGACGCGGATGCGCAAATACTTCAAACCCAACTTATGACACATATCCTTGCTAGCCGATTGTGACAACTCCCGCCATCAATGATCACTTTGCACACCTTACCCTTATCAAGCTTTGCCCAAGTCTGAAACAAATTGCACTGCTGTTCGAGTGATGGCGATGGCATCACACTAAGCACCTTGGACGTGCAAACAATGGAATACCGCTCGGTGTTAGGAAACTCGGATCGCACTCACATTGTTCTATGTCATCGCGCAAGACGCTTGTGCATCGAGCGACTCATCATCATCACTAGCTGAAACATAACCGCCATCCTCTGTGATAAGCATAGTTCGACATTTGGGCGTCCCTCCGAAAATGGCCAACACCCTTGCACTTGTGGCAAATAATGTCACGTGAACGGCCGGTCGAACCCATAGACGAGGTCGCACTAGCAATGGTGCCATAGGTCGACGCACCGGTGATGGTGTATTCTCCACTTCTTACTTGCGAATTGCGCATCGCCGAATTGCTTGCAGCCGAAGTGCTCTTGTTTGGTTGGTTGTTGTTATATGTCTGTCCGGACTAGTTGAAGAACGTGACCGGCAAAGGAACCGTCGTCGTCAATCACTTGTCGCTCGGCCGCGTGCTTGGTGCAGCAACTCAATCATATCATTATAGGGATGGTGATTGACAATGCGCTGACAAAGATGATTCATACCACTAGAAATCTTGCCATGGCCTGTTCTTCATTCTCGTGGACATCCGCATGTATCATGATAGTCTCCATTTCCTTATGATATTCATCAATTGATTTCATACCTTGTCGCACTTCATCAACTTCTCAAATAGGGATCGCTTGTAGTGGCGAGGTACAAAGCGTGCCCGCAAATGCCGCTTCATCCGCTCCCGGTGATAATCGGCAACTCATGGCGCTCCATGCGCTTACGGATGAATTGCTCCCACCAATGTGTGGCATAATCATCCAAGCCATTGGATGCAAGCAACAGCTTCTTCTCATTGGAATAGTTGTTCATCCGAAACAACTTATCAACTTTCAGCTCCCAAGTGAGGTATTGTTCCACATCTGTACCACCTGAAAATATAGGAAGATTAAATTTGGGCTTAGCGACAAAATCCTCGGCGTCGTCGTGGCGAGGACGCTGCACGTTGTTGCGGTGGTGGCGCTGTCGGTCATCGTAGTCGTCGACGGGGAAATCGTTATCCCAGCGCTCGTCCGCATCAGCCCAGCTACGAGGTGCACGATGCACACCTCCTTCGTGGGCACCCTGTGGTGCACCTCCTCCTTGGCCACCGTTGCCTCGGCCAGGCCCATGTGCCTGAGGGCGTGCCGCGGTTGCCATCCCGACGTTTGGTGGCACTGCCATGCGACGCGCCTGTCCCTGATGTCGCTCCTCATCCAGACGAATAGCACGCTCCTCATCGGTCTCATTGTGCAAAACGACAGGAGGGCCGTGCACACTTGTGTCATCAGCTAGTGCACCCCCACGTAAAGTGTGGTGTGCGAACATGGCACGTAGCTCCAGAAAATTATTGTTGATGGTCGTACGCAATTGTGTGACCTCCTCCCGAGGGTGTTCACCCATCGAACTTCCCGAGCTCATCGCGCACGCCATTGTCACCATCATGAAGTTGTTTTGTAGCATCTCGCGCAACCGAGTGTACTCGGTCCATGTGACCGGCGCCTCCGGATGAGGTGGATTCTCCTCGTGACCTGCCGTAGGAACGACTCACAAACAAGAAACGAGGTTATATCCAGGTTAGTAAAACAAAAGCTCTCTCTAGCTTGCAACTCACTGTCCTGAAAACAAGACAAGCTTACTGCTCCAAAGTGAAACAAGGACGGCAAATCGACACTTGTGACAAATAACGACCTCAACCCGGTAATGTATGAGCGTAACCAAGAGCAAGGGAGTACACAGACGGGTGTAGGTGGAGCTTGGACAGGTATGTGGATATCCTAAGCAATCTGATATTCAAGGTATTGTAAAGCTAAGTAATGATCCAAGCTAGAGTATTTTGCCTTTGTGCTGAACCAATTGGTTTAAGCGAGTGTAAGAACGCACACGCAACGATAAATGGGACTTAATGCAAACAAAGGAATGAGCTAGGGAGAATCAATCGGAAACAGAGATGAAACTAGCTCGTTTTGCACCAAGTACTAAGAAAGACGCTAGCCAATTGCAACTGAATATACGAGGGCACAAGATTGCTCAAAGAAAGATTGAAAACACAACTGCACGTTGAACACGGAGTTTGGAAGCTCAAAAAGTTGCTGCGCGTGTGCTGGCGGCTCACGCGGATCTAAAATCTCCAGATTTCTCTGACTTCTCGTTTTTTTTGGGTCTATCTTCTCGTTTCCTTTCCAACGGAGCAAGAAACGCCTCAATCGGAGGTCGTATGCAAAAGTTACGTGCTTCTCTCTCGTTTTTTTACTCCGCGGCTCTTGCTAACTGCGGCTGCCTTTTCCTTCTTTTCTCTCTACTTTGCTCCCCGCGGAAGTGTACAATTCTCACAACCAGCAAGGTGTAATCAAGATGAATGAGCAGCCCTAAATGCAATGTCGATAGCTAGTCTCAAGATAAAAGGATATAAGATGGAGGCTTTGTTCGTTTTGGTTGCTAATTGAGGGAATCAACCAGCAATTTTGTAGAGTTTATGTGAACACAACGATTAAGCAACGCGAAAGGAAATACACGGATCAACACTAAAACAAAACTCTAATGGACGAAAACTTAACAAAACGCACAAGAAATAACAGATTAAACTACGGTTTTGGTATTGCAATTTTCGGTTCAATAGACGATAGGACAGAAAATGAATCTAGCTATGGGTAAAGAAATTCTCACCGAGTAAACCTAGAATCTGATACCACATGATACGGGAGGGTCCCGATCTTCTCGAGGAGGAAGCGAGATTGTTGATGCGAAGTAGACGATGTCGCTAGTTGAACACTCGCGCCAATGCACGAACCCTCAACTCTTGAATACGCCCAAAACACACCGGATAATTGTTCGTCGCGAGACCACAAGCGACGAACGCCAAGTCCCCAATTCCCAATGGAACGACGGCTTGACCTTGAATTGCGAACGAACAATGGATCGCCTAGTTCTCTCTCAAAGTCCTCGCATGAACCACGGTGTTGAAAGAACAAGCAATAGCTATGTTTCAATCTTATGCAAAAACTTCCCCTTTACAATGGGGTCTACCCTCAATATATAGTCTCGTCTAAGACCATTCAACACTAAAATCTCCATGTGGTACTATTCACCCACAAGTACTGTAGCGCTACTGTTCACAGGCCGTACTGTAGCGTATTGTTCATGGGACGTACTGTAGCGTTACTGTTCACAGGCCGGACTGTAGTGGTACTGTTCACGGGCGTCTCAGAGCGGGTACTATTCATGGTCCGGATGTCGTTCGTGGGCCGATCGTTGCTCATGCCGTGGACTTGTGCTTTCTTGGATGACGGCCACATATTCTTGATCTCCATCCTTCGCTGACTCTTCAAACCTGAGCACAAGTAAAACATTGTTTTTAGGTAGTATTAAATTCTCATTAAAATTAATGACATATTCATTAAGGAGCAGGTTCACCTGAGATTGTAGTTTCTTAGCTCGTGCTCTTGTTATTGGTCCTGTTATTGAAGTCTCATTACTCGCTTTAGCATTACTAGCGATGTCCTCATCAGTATGTGCATGACCACCAATAGGAGAAGATGTATAAGTGTTAGGGATGCCCTCATCATTTTGGAAACATAAAATAATCATAGCCAACATATACCAGCATTACCACCATGACTGCCCAACCAAATTTTCTCATGATTAAAGTGATGCTTGGGCGTTCTCGCGCCCATAAATACCTAAGCGATACTAAGCATGGCATATAAATTACGGACTTATTTTCGAAAGGTTACTATTATAATTTTGCTAGGGCGACAAGGTTCTCATAATCAAGTAATCTAAAGGAGGTGTGATATTATTCAAGACAAACAATGGGCATATATCTAGAATCTTAAATTAACATGTATTTGCATATAAAGTAACAGCATGCAATTTGATAATTTAAACAAAAATAGTTTGCAGAAAATGTAAGTTCAACATGATCAAAGTATTGACTCGCCTGGCGCGGTTTACCGCAGTCTTGAGCTCACACGATGCTTTCACTTGAGCTTCTATTCTTTATCTTCTCTTGACTTCGCTTGATCCATGGAGTCTTCAGGACTCTAGTCTCTAATTACGCGATAAACGACTGAATCCAAATAAGAGCAAATAACTCAAAGATCCAGTTAAATTCGAATAAACTCAATTTAGTTTTATTATGAGTTAATGGTTGCTTCGGGTGATTTGAGATAAGGCTGGTGGTAGAATTACGGTGATTCGATCTTTGTATTAATGATATCTTTTACTATTTTTGGTATTTATCAAGGGAATTCCATGAGTTAGGTTAGGCCTATGAGCGGAGCATTCTTTTGTCGGACGCTAATATTCAGGGTATAGGCTATATAGAGAAGTGTTATATACAATTTTTAGCTAACCGAATTAATTCTAGAGCCCGGGTTCTTAGCATTTTATGGTGGGATTTTTATGTGCACTTAGTTTTTACTAAGCCTGTTTCAACTTAAATTAGGATTCAGCTGTATGTGCCATATCTTGTTATTTCATGCTCATCATTATTATTTACTAAGTCTAATGTTATGGTTTAATCACTGGCACTATTATCATTTTGTCTACACCTTTATTATTATTAAGCTTAGCGTTATTTTTAGTCAAATTTATTTATCAAGGCTTGTCATACGAGTTCATATATTAACATGGCTATTTAATTAACTCTACCATGGAGATTTGTTTAACGATGATATGTTAAATGTTAGGGCATACATTACAACTAAGTGTAATCTTTATTAAGGTTGAATATTTTACCAGAGGCATATTTCTTTACTATTGCTTGGAATTAACATTTAGTCTCCTAGGTGATTGCTCAAACCATATTAGTTATGCATACATGAATTAGCCCAAATATAAATATTAAATAGTCTCATTTACATCCTAGTTAGTTTTTATTAGATTCTCTAAATTAATTTGAGTATTATAGTCTACAAAAGAATTCTCATCGTTACTAGGGCATAGTGTTAACATTTATGTTTTAACTATGTGGCAGCTAGTTCTATCTCTTTTATTAAAATACATGGGTGTATGGTTTGCTCTTTTAGAAAGTTTTCATTTGCTAAATCATTATTCTATGAGAGCATAACGTAAACAAGATTTTACCTAATTTCTTAATATGCCATTTATAGTTAAGCTTTAAAATAGGCATTCAAAACACATTAGTTACTAACATATGTTGTTTGACCTATGATTACACATTTATTAAGCTCATTTATATCCTAATAAATTTTGTACCTTTTATGGAATTATTTTGATTTTTCTAGTTTTCCTCCTAACTGCAGTTGGCCAACAAAATAACAAAACCTAAACTACTACAGGGGCGGGCTGGGGATCGAACCCAGGTCGGCAAGTGGGGAGTGTGTGCTAGTAACCAGTCGACCGCCAGTGTTTCTCGACTTACCAGAGAGGAGAAATCCAGATGAGCCGAGGTGGTGACGTCAAGAAACAGAGGAGTACGCGGGGGGGGGGGCGGTGGCGCCGCCGGCGAGGGAGGGTCGGGGAGGTACCGGCGGTGGGCAAAACGGATCCTTGGCGTCGCGTGGAAGCTGCTGGGGGTGTCGGTGGGGACCGAGAAACACGGTGGCAGGCTGGCGGCGTGCGGCAGCGGCGACTCAGGGAAGGGCTTTGGCGCCAGCGAAATACAGCCCATGGGAAGCGCGGGGAAGGTCGGAGTTAAGCTCACGGCACTCCGGAGATGGTGTGGGAGGCGGGAATCGGGTTTTTATGGCGGGAATCAGCGAGACTCGATGTGGCCGGAGTTGGGGGAGATGGGGGCGCTGGCGAGCTACGTGCGATGGGCGCCCGATTGCAAGCTGTGGGAGGAAGTAGAGAGCTCGAGGAAGGGTTTAGCGGGCTCGGCAGCTCTTAAAGACGGGCGGATAGGGCTGGCTTCGAGAGGCGATTCGTTGGGTCATGTTGGCGAGCGGCGGGAGCAGAGGCGGTTACAGGCGGCGGGCAGAGCAGAAGATATGGCGAGATTTAGCATGATGCTCTGGCGCCGTGTGTGGAGTGGCAGAGAGAGCTGGCGCCGCGCGCGTGACGAGACCGGGCGAGGCGGGGTGAGAAAAAGAGGCGGCGCGGTGGGGACCGTCTGGCGTGGTCGGAAGAGCGACCACCGGTCCGAAGCCGGCAACCATCTGTCCGGCACGGCGCGGGCGGCGGCGGCTGCAGCGAGGCGAGCGAGGCGCAAGGTTGCGGCTCGGGAAGGGAGAGAAAGAGAGGAATTTGGGGGAGAAGAAGAACAGTGGCCAGGGGGAGAAGAGAGCTGGGCCGGCGAGAGCAACAAAAGGGGAACGGGGCTGGGTCGGCTGGGCTGATGGGTTGGCCTGGCTGGCCGCATGGCTCTCCTCTCTTTGTTTTTTTATTTAGGTGGTTTGTATATTTGGGTATACATTCTTATACTTGTTCGTTTGGCTTGCTCCCTAAATTTTAACATTACTAGACCTTTTTCTTGCACATGCACATCTTCTATACATACATGCATATGTATATATATATATATATATATATATATATATATATATATATATGTTTGTGTTTTATTAATTTATTTTTATTGCTATTATTATTTTCCAAAATAAGATTTTATGTTTTAATTCAAGTTCCTCCCTCCTTATGCTGAATCATCTTTTCAGATTCATTTTTAAAATTTTAAGTTTCTATCATTTGCATATATCCCTCATGGTCTTATTATGATAAATTTTATTTTCATGACTCTCTTCCATTTTTGAAACCTCACAAAAAGTTAAGAAACACCAAAGAAGATTTAAATTCCAAGAGAATATATTGTAAAATATTTTAAAACCTTTATATTTTCAAATTCGAATTTTTCATACTAAACAGAGTAATCACTAAAAAGAGTGGGATTACTCCATATAAGGGATGGAAGGGGAGAAAACCTAATTTCAATTTTCTACAATTTTGGGGTGTTTGGCAAAAGTCAATATAATATTGCAGGAAAAGGGAAAGCTTGGACCTAAAATAGTCAATTATATCTTTTTACGATATGCTCGTAATAGCACAACCTATAGATTTTTAGTAGTTAAATTAGAAACTCTTGAGATTATTGCTAACATAATAATGGAGTTTAGAGGTACTTCATTCTTTGAGGATATTTATCCAGTGAGAGCTGCAGACAGTACTTCACAAACAGAGAATGTTTAAACTAAAAATATTGAAAATGGGAATAATCAAACTTCTAAACTTCCCACCATTTCTGAACAATATGTGATATCCCTAAGGAGGATAATAATCTAATCGCAGAGGCTCCTCGCAGGAGCAAGGGATAAAGGGTTGAAAAAAATCTTTGGTGGCCACTTTATTGTATACCTTGTGGATGATGTGCTAAAGACTCTTTCAGAGACTTATGCATTTCATGATGGGCAGTCCATAGCGAGATGAACTCTATCATAGCTAATGGGACATATGAGATCACCGATTGTCCTAGCAAATGCAAACCTATAGGGTGCAAATGGGTCTTTAAAAAGAAACTAAGGCATAATGTTACTATTAAGAAGAACAAGGCAAGACTTATGGTCAAGGGTTACATCCAGAAAGAGAGAAGATTTTCTTAATACCTATTCTCCTATTGCCAAACTAACCACCATCAGAGTACTCCTTGCGTTAGCATCTTTTTATGGTCTACATGTCCATCAAACGAACATGAAGATAACTTTCTTTAATGGAGAGTTGGTGGAAAAAATCTATATGGATCAATCAAATGGTTTTGTGATTTCTGGATAGGAAAACAATGTATGCAGATTATTTAAATCCTTGTATGGCCTAAAAAAAGCATCTAAACAATGGCATGAGAAGTTAGACAAAACATTGATATCCATTTACTTTGTTGTGAATGAAGCTAATAAATATGTATATTACCATTATGGTTGGGGTAAAGGAGTGATCTTGTATTTGTATGTGGATTACATAATTATTTTTTGGAACAAATACTGTCGCAATTGACGAAATCAAATATTTCTTATCTCGATGCTTTGATATGATAGACTTGGGAGAGGTAGATGTCATTCTGAATATTAAATTGATCAAGAACGAGGATGGGATCACATTGAACCAATTCCATTATGATGAGAAAATATTGACCCAGTTCAATGTTGAGAATTACAAAACCTCTCAACGCCCTATGATGCGAGATTAAGCTATGAAAGAACTAAAGGCTAGGAAAGATCAGTTGATATATTTATAAATTATTGGATGACTTATGTATTTAACTAGTGCCACAAGACCTGATATTCATTTGCTATGAGCAAACTGAGTCAGTTTGCATCTAATCTAGGAGATGAATACTGGGAAACACTTGAAAGAGTGCTGCATTACTTGAGAGGCACAACATCTTTTAACATTCATTATACTGGATACCCTTCTATATTAGAAGTATACGATGATTTCAATTTGATTTCTGATACGGATGAGATCAAAGTACAATTAGTTATGTGCTTACTTTAGTTTGTGCTGCAGTTTCATAGAGGTTGTGTAAATAGGCTATATTGACGAGGTCAACCATAGAAGCAGAACTTGTAACACTTAACACAGCCACTATTAAGGCTAAATGGCTGAGAAAACTTCTGTTAGACTTACCATTGGTTAGGAAACTAATACTGGCAATCCTAATGTACTGTGATAATCAAACAGTGTTGATTAAAGTCACAAGTACTAAGGATAATATGAAGTTCTCCAGACATCTAAAGTATAGGCTTAAATATATCAATAAACTAAACTAAGAAACTCCATAATGATTGTTGTGAATTATATTCGCACCGAGAAAAATATGGCAGACCTTTTACAAAGGGGTTAGCACAGAAGCAGTTTTCGTTACATCTATGGACATGGGAATGAGACCCATTTGAGTTACATCACAATAGTAACACATACCTTCTTGATCAAAGATCCTGTGACTTAGGCAATGAAAAAAGTAAATTGATATTGTAACAAGAGAGTACATATTTATTGTACTCATGTCCTAATAGATATAGTACTCTCGACTTTATGTAAGATTGCCATAAAGTCTTAATGTATTCTATTGTCCAAATGAGAATAAGGTATTAGCCTACAGAATACCTAGAAACAATACACCTACTTGAGCATAACTGTGTGGTCATAGTTCACGAGAGTAGGGCATATTATCTAGAAAGCTCATGAGTAGATCAGGGAGCATGATTGTTTTAACGCTTCATTTAGGTGTGATTATTTGGCAGCGTAGTATCAGTTGAGATTTGAAGTGAAATCTGATCACGAAAAACTGTGAATTCAAGGCATAGTCTATTCATCAGCTGTGGAAAAATGAATCTTGTCATTTCAGGTGCAAGTTCAACACGTACGGGACTTACACTCAAAGACTAGTATATTAACAGTACTTCAGCACAATATTTTTGACATATTTTTGCTATTTACTTTGGAATTGGTGGGGATTGTTAGAAATTTGGCCCATATGAGTGTGAGCCCCATTTTCTATAATTCTAAAGCATGCATGATTTAGTACGATATTACCCAGCTAAGTAAAGGGAAATAATTTATAAGGTAGAGTCCTTGTCACTCCTTAAAATATGTGACACATGCATGGGGATGGCGTGAGGAGGACTTTGGCTAAATACACATGCACGCACGTACGCGCATGCATATTCGCATGACTTGTGACTTGCGACCATGTCGTAACGTAGAGTGCCACTTGGCAGACCAAGTCCACCTTTTCTTTTGCGAACCATGAATTTATCTCTCCTTTTGAACTATCCAAGAGCTGGTAAACACTGCATAAATATCATTATGTGGTTTGATGAGGCAGTTACCAGTGTTTTAATTCTGTTTAATAGTTGCAATTATTCCTGGAGACATCCAGGAGAACACACATAATTCCTCCTCCATGCTTCCACCTTCTCTCTGGATAGTTGTGCTATAGTGGGATCTCTAAACTATTGTCGTCGAGAGAACCTACACGGGGCGGCAATAACATTTCTGGGCAGCGTACCTGTGCGACCGCTCGTGTCAGACCCAGATTTTACAATCCGGAATCTACTGTGTTTAACTGCACTATTCACTGGATCAGTATATAGTGCACACAGTTACAATTCTGAATATCAAAGTACATATCATGCGGAAACGTAAATATAATAGTAGACTTACTCATGGGCCGATTAGGCCGAAATCAATAAATTGCAACAACGGAAGAACGAAGCACACAGGTGGGACCTTCAGGACATGCCCACAGACAGCCAACTGGAGGTTCGGGACCTAGTTCTCGACATCTTCATCCTCTTCACCATCGTGATCCAAAAGTATTATTAAAGCGTAGTGATCCGATTCATGCTTCTGAATTTGTCGCAAAAGCGAGCGTGAGCACTCCGACCCCGTGCTCCGCGAGTCAACACATAGAATGCAATATTTAACATGTATGGTTAATCAAAGGAAAGTTTGAGGCTCATTTTAGTTTTGCGTAGAGTGCTTTTGAATACAATTACTAAAAAAATCCCTAATACCTAGCATTCTGAACAAAAGCATAATGTTCAAGAATATGCAATAATATTAGCGATCCAGATTCCATCCACCATTACATGGCATCTGTACCATATAGCAATTCTTCAGCGTTATAGCCGCTTACATTACCACTGGGACGACACCCAGGTCAATTCCAAACTAGGGCAGTCCTTCGCCCTCCAAGTCTTTTCATACCCAGTTTTCAATATTTTAAAACAAAACTATATCCAGTTACGTTCCCATGTCCGCCTCGACTGTAAGCACGACTATTCGAATAGTTTTAGACTCTGCAGAGTTTGTACACTTTCACCACAAGAGATAATCAACTCATTGCCCCACATGATACCTTAGACATGTGGTCGAGCAGACCATCACAGTGACTTTTCAAAGTATCTAGACCCTTTTTGTCATCTCACCTTATGGGAAACTGCCCACTTGCGGTGGGTCCCATCTGTGCGCGGGATGTTTCCCACAGCCACTACGCAGCTCGGGCTTCTACCTCCCCGCAACGTAGGACAGCTGGGAAACTTCACCCCACCGGTGTCCCTTCAGGCCCCCTTGCCATAGCGTAACCCCTTCAAACCCCTACCAGTGAGATGAGTCCGGAGTTTCGATAAATTTACTTAGCCAAGTTGTATTTTATAGACTTGTGGTTGTACTGTTTTACACATGAGGTCGTGACAAGATTCGGTCCTTAGTGGTATCTGGGCGGTCTACCACTAACCCACTTTGTGCATCCACTGCACCACACTCACACCCTCAAACCAAGCCGCCCAGATATTTAAGCAAGTTGGGGATTTTGAGAGTATAAAATAGTCATGTCCAAAATATACCAGTCATTCCCATCATGACTGCCCAAACCATTTTCTCATGATTAAAAGCGACAATGATGTTTGGGGCATTTCAGCGCCCCCTGAGTACCTATGCAGAGCTAAGCATAGCATATAGCTAGGGACTTATTTTCAAAACATTATTATTATAATTTTGCTAGGGCGACAAGGTTCACACATTCGAATATTCCAAAGGAGAGGGTAATATTATTCAAAGTAAACAATGGACATATAACTAGAATATTAAATTTAACATGCATTTGCATATAAAATAACAGCATGCAATTTGATAATTTAAAACAAAGTAATTTGCAGAAATGTAGGTTCAACATGATCAAAGTATTGACTCACCTTGGTCACAGTGGTCTGGTGCTTGATTATCTGGAGCTTCTAGGGCTGCAGCTTCTGCGTCTTCCTCCTGAGCCTCGTACGCTATTTTAACGTGCACGAAAATTTGGATAAAATAAAAATCAACAAATCAAACAAATAACACCAGAAATCCAAATGAACTTCAAAAATTATGATTTCAGTTCCATTGGACAGATCTTGATTTTAGATGAATTTAGAAATTTGTCTTACTCAATTTGGAATTAAAATGAATAAGTTATGCCTATTTGAAGATTTCAGTTCAATTAAACCCCAAAATTAATAAATTTCTGACAGTGGGTCACATATGTCATATTTTTCCATTTTGTCTTTTTCTTTTATCATTTTTCCTCTGTCTCTATGGCCAGTAGGGCCCACATGTCAGCGTGTACGGTCACTGACATGTGGGACCCTCCCTATCAGTGACCAGGGTTGTGCTGAGCCACTGACAGGTGGGACCCTGGGGCCCTAGACCCATCTGCCAGTGAGTGGCGCCGACAGGCGGGGCCCAGAAGTCAGCCGGCCCTCCGGCCGACAGCGGCTGACGGGCGGGGCCTAGCTGTCAGCGGAGAAAAATAAAAGAAATGCTCGACCGCAACGCGCGGAGCCAGAGGCTCGAACGCGCGCCGCGGGAGCAGGAGGGAGGAAGAGACGAGCGGTGGTAACCAAGTGAGCGGGGAGGCGTTGCCTACCCTATATGGATAAGTTATCCCTTTGAGCTAGCTCGCGGAGGGGCCGGGCAGAGGAAGTCGAGGACGGTGGTGGGGTCGCGGTGCCGCCAACGAGTGGCTATCGTAGAGGCTCGGGTGAACGCGGAAATGCGTTGCCCGAGTTCTGGTGAGCCGGATGCGGGGGTCGCGGCGGGGGGCGCGGTGGCGGCCGGCGTCGTCCGGTGGTGGTGGTTCGGGCGGGAGCTCCGGTGACAGCGAGGTACGGGCTTCGGGAGGTGCGGGTGAGACCGGGGATAGCTTCACAACGCTCCGGAGATGGTTCAAGAGAGGGGAATCGGGCTCTGGTGGCTCGGTTTGGCGGATCGGTGATCGCCGGAGTTGGGGAAGGAAGTAGGCTCGCCGGCGATTTAGGGGCTCTCGGTTCAATTGCTTGCAGGGGAGGGGAGAGGGAAGTATTGCGGCGCGATTGCGGCTCCCAGGCGGGGCTTTTATAGCCAGAGAGAGGCGCGCAGCGAGGGCGACATTTGGCCTCGCTCTGTTTACGCGGGGAAGGGGGGATGAACTCAATCTCCTCCGGGATTGCGTAGGAGGGAGGTGGCGGGGGTTCTTTGAACTTGCCCGTGGGTGAGAGAGAGAGAGAGAGGGAGATTTGCTGCGGCAGAGGGAGCAAGCGCGAGAGGGGGAAAGAATGGCGATGCTGGAGCGTGGAGAAGAGAGGAGCCGGGGAGAAGAGAGCGTGGCGCGGGAGGGCTACCGGCCAGAGGGAGAGGGCCTGGCGTGTGGGGCTCGCGCGGCAGTGAGAGAAGGCGTGGGTGGAGGCGGTCCACTGCGCAGGCGCGGCCGGAATAACGCGGGAGGGCCGTGCGGCCACGCGGCAGCGGGAGGAGAGGCGCAGGCAGGGGTGCGGGCCCGCGGCGCAGTGAGGAGTGGGGGCGCGGTTGGCGTGGTGGCCGGATTTGATGGCCACCGCCCAAATTCCTCTCTCTTTTCATTTTTCTTTTTCCTTTTTGTTTTTATTTTAAGAGTATTCATTTGGGTATGTATTTGTGTGCATATTTATATATATCTCTACCTATATTTTTCTGGCTTCATTTATTTCCCCTTCTTGCTAACCTAGCTTTTATATTTATGTTTATATATACATGTATTTATATTTTCTTCAGGCCTATATTTTGTATCACTATATTTTATGTCTTGCTCATCTTTCTAGACCTTTGTATGCATACTTGTTTAGGCTCTATTTATTATACTTTTTTTTGTTTCCCTTTATATACTATTATCTTCAAAATGATATTTTATAATTCATTAACCCAGATTTCTCTCCCCTTATATTGGATCATCTTTTCAGATTCGTATTTAAATTCTAAATTTTCCAATATTTAAATATGCTTGTTTCCCCCTTGGTCCTTTTAACTTTTTAGAACCTTCATTAAATTATTCAGAAAAAACACCATAAACTCCAAATTCAAATAAATCACATTTGCAAAAGAAATTCAAAAACTTTATATTTTCATATTTCAAATTTTCAGGACGTTACAAATCTACCCCCCTTAAATGAATCTCGACCCCGAGATTCCGGTAGAGCAGAAAGAAGCAAGTGGGCCGAATTGGTTAGCAACAGGTTTGCTCGTTGCAACGGTCTTGCAAATTTCTCAGTCTGATCTGCTTAAATCTAATACAGCATCATTGCACCTCCAAAATATTCATACATCAGTTTGATACTTCCAAAAGTACTTATACACCATAGTAGTCCCCCGACTTTCTTTTCTATTCTTGCTACCCCCCTTAAAATAAGCGACGTCTGATATTAGTCTTCCTTTCCAACTTCAGGCCTGACAAGTCTTGCTTTACCACATTCTACACATATGTTATTTAAGGAAGTTTCCTGGTCGGGTGGCGGCACTTTTGTAGTTGCAGCTTGTTCCTCTTTGAAGTCGAGAGGGTTTCCTTTGGCAGAGTTGGAGCTAAGGGTGACGGCATCCATCATTTGCTTGTTCGATTTCCGTTGAGGGCAGTCTCTCACATAATGTCCTGGGTCACTGCATATGAAACAGTTGAACCCATGACCCGGCTTCCTCTGAGGGCCTTGATTGGTGGTGATAGCATTCCCGGCTAATCTTTCTAGATTCCTTTTCTCAGGGCACCTACGCATATCATGTCCTTTTTCTCCGCAATAGAAGCAGATGGTATTCTTTCAGGGTCCGCCTAATGTAGTGATGCGGTTGCCCATCATGCGGCGACTTGTTCTTAGTTGTTTTTGTGAAGTGGATCTGAGCGAACACTTGGACGAGCGGTAGGGACCAAAGTGAGTAAAAACCATTGGTTCCTGCTTCTTGCTTTTAGCCTTATTCTTGGCCATTGAGGATGCCTTGACGCTGACTGGAATAGTGAGTCCACCGCGGTATAGAGACTTGAGTCTTGATCCTCTTGTAGGCTAAGGCTTCTTAGTTGTTATCCTTTTCAGAGATGTTGCCTCTTTCCACTTCAGAGCTTCAAGTGTGTTGACTTGGTTATCTGCTATCTCTTGCCTGCAGACCTGACAAGGTTTTCAGCAATAGGGTGAGGGGGAATTAGCATGGGGTGAGTATTAATCGTAGAGATAAGATATTCTAAACCCATTCAAATTTTTAAGAGAATATACCCCGGAAGCTGGGGTGATATATAACCACGCAAACTTTTAAAGCAAGCTCTTCCCGTGACTGCGAGATAGAACGCCTGAGGGCAAAAAGGCAGTGCACAGGACCCAATGAGAACCTTGCGGCAGTACAAAAGGGTGCAGGGTTTATCGGCATAGTCTGTTTTAGAACGGAACCGCCTTAGCTTCATGACCGTCTTCGACAATCCTAATCTTAAATTTTTGAAGCGAAGGTAAGAAAAAGTGAGTTAAATTTTCTCTTGAAATCCATAGAAGGAAGAGGAAGGCATTGGGAGGTTAGTAGTACTCGTTCTTGTAATTGTTTTGAAAACACGCAACCTTGCAATACCCCCTTTTTTTGTTTTTTTTATACGTGTACAATCTCACCAGTATTCATCAATGATTTGATTCACTTCAATCTTCATACATAAGGCCTAAAATCCCACCGCCTCGATCAGTCAACTTCCATTTTTGCAATTTGCTCGTAAGCTATCTTCCTTCAGCATTTAGTCACAATATTATTGCCGTCTGAAACTCCAAACAGCGGGTATCATCATTTATTCAATCCACCGTTCATACTCTTCCTGTTGTGCCTTTTCAATTCTATTAATTCTGTTATGGGTATCTAACCCCCACATAAATCCTAACTTCCACCATAGATTTATAATTCAAATATCATGTTTCACTGTGTCCCTATAATCCCAATTTCAGATCTATTATTCGCCAACTTAATCAGCTCAATCCAAAGGGAAGTCTAGTATCCTTTATCTTAGTTCCACCGATGATCTTATACCAAGACTTTCTAATAACCCAGTCTGGTGTTATTGATTCAAATCCATAAGTTGCTCCTCTAGAGATCAACCTAAATATTCACTATCTCCAATCGGATTCATTGTTTTATATTGTCAATTAGGTTTATACTCCAATAATTGTTATCACATCTCTAATTTTTAAATATTTCAGTCAATCCATCCAGCTATCGATCATATCCTATTATTCCATTGTTATAAACATCTTCCAGGGATTTTTCAATTCATCTGTGTTGCAATCCTTTAATTAGTTTCGCACTCTCTATTTCTTCTAGAATCTCTTATTTATCTGTCTGATCAATCTATTCATTTGAGCTCCACCGATTCATTTATCCAAATTCCCACTATAGGTATCTAATCTTCACGTACATCCTATTTCTGCAAAATCACTTAATTCATCTATCTAGGCAATCTAATTATTTAAGCTCCATCCATTTATTTATCCCAAATTCACTCCATTGTTTCATCCCAGATTAAAACAATTAAGTCTCACGGGTAGGCTTCATAATTCTTGGCCTAAGTCGTGTTTTCATAAAGTGTTTACAAGAGGAGTACTGGATTTTTACCACTTTGAAGTCGGGATAAGAGAGCTTCAGAAACAAATTAGCCAGGTCAGCACATAGATGAGGGAGAAGCATCTAAGAGAGTTGAGATTGAGCAATATAACTTATATTTGTGAAAATAAATATTGAGGAAATAGTTCTAACTATGAACTAGCAGCCAGGCTATCTAGGTCACGACCTGCAGTCGATATGCACTGATACCATGCCCGCGGACCAGATTTTACAATCCGAATCATCAGGTTTAATCGCACTATTCCTGGATCGAGAGATAGTGCACACAGTTACAATTCTGAATATCAAAGTACATATCATGCGGAAACGTAAATATAATAGTAGACTTACTCATGTGCCGATTAGGCCGAAATCAATAAATTGCAACAACGGAAGAACGAAGCACACAGGTGGGACCTTCAGGACATGCCCACAGGCAGCCAACTGGAGGTTCGCGACCTAGTTCTCGACATCTTCATCCTCTTCGCCATCGTGATCCAAAAGTATTATTGAAGCGTAGTGATCCGATTCATGCTTCTGAATTTGTCGCAAAAGCGAGCGTGAGCACTCCGACCCCGTGCTCCGCGAGTCAACACATAGAATGCAATATTTAACATGTATGGTTAATCAAAGGAAAGGTTGAGGCTCATTTTAGTTTTATGTAGAGTGCTTTTGAATACAATTACTAAAAATCCTAATACCTAGCATTCTGAACAAAAGCATAATGTTCAAGAATATGCAATAATATTAGCGATCCAGATTCCATCCACCATTACATGGCATCTGTACCATATAGCAATTCTTCAGCGTTATAGCCGCTTACATTACCACTGGGACGACACCCAGGTCAATTCCAAACTAGGGCAGTCCTTCGCCCTCCAAGTCTTTTCATACCCAGTTTTCAATATTTTAAAACAAAACTATATCCAGTTACGTTCCCATGTCCGCCCCTGACCGTGGGCACGGCTATTCGAATAGTTTTAGACTCTGCAGAGTTTGTACACTTTCACCACAAGAGATAATCAACTCATTGCCCCACATGATACCTTAGACATGTGGTCGAGCAGACCATCACAGTGACTTTTCAAAGTATCTAGACCCTTTTTGTCATCTCACCTTATGGGAAACTGCCCACTTGCGGTGGGTCCCATCTGTGCGCGGGATGTTTCCCACAGCCACTACGCAGCTCGGGCTTCTACCTCCCCGCAACGTAGGACAGCTGGGAAACTTCACCCCCCACTGGTGTCCCTTCAGGCCCCCTTGCCATAGCGTAACCCCTTCAAACCCCTACCAGTGAGATGAGTCCGGAGTTTCGATAAATTTACTTAGCCAAGTTGTATTTTACAGACTTGTGGTTGTACTGTTTTACACATGAGGTCGTGACAAGATTCGGTCCTTAGTGGTATCTGGGTGGTCTACCACTAACCCACTTTGTGCATCCACTGCACCACACTCACACCCTCAAACCAAGCCGCCCAGATATTTAAGCAAGTTGGGGATTTTGAGAGTATAAAATAGTCATGTCCAAAATATACCAGTCATTCCCATCATGACTGCCCAAACCATTTTCTCATGATTAAAAGCGACAATGATGTTTGGGGCATTTCAGCGCACCCTGAGTACCTATGCAGAGCTAAGCATAGCATATAGCTAGGGACTTATTTTCAAAACATTATTATTATAATTTTGCTAGGGCGACAAGGTTCACACATTCGAATATTCCAAAGGAGAGGGTAATATTATTCAAAGTAAACAATGGACATATAACTAGAATATTAAATTTAACATGCATTTGCATATAAAATAACAGCATGCAATTTGATAATTTAAAACAAAGTAATTTGCAGAAATGTAGGTTCAACATGATCAAAGTATTGACTCGCCTTGGTCACAGTGGTCTGGTGCTTGATTATCTGGAGCTTCTAGGGCTGCAGCTTCTGCGTCTTCCTCCTGAGCCTCGTACGCTATTTTAACGTGCACGAAAATTTGGATAAAATAAAAATCAACAAATCAAACAAATAACACCAGAAATCCAAATGAACTTCAAAAATTATGATTTCAGTTCCATTGGACAGATCTTGATTTTAGATGAATTTAGAAATTTGTCTTACTCAATTTGGAATTAAAATGAATAAGTTATGCCTATTTGAAGATTTCAGTTCAGTTAAACCCCAAAATTAATAAATTTCTGACAGTGGGTCACATATGTCATATTTTTCCATTTTGTCTTTTTCTTTTATCATTTTTCCTCTGTCTCTATGGCCAGTAGGGCCCACATGTCAGCGTGTACGGTCACTGACATGTGGGACCCTCCTATCGATGACCGGGGTTGTCTTGAGCCAGCGGCAGTGTGGGACCACAGGGCCCTAGACCCATCTGCCCATGAGTGGCGCCGGCAGTGGGGCCAGAGTCACCGCCCCTCCGTGCCGACAGGCGACGGCGGGGCCTAGCTGCGGCGGAGAAAATAAAAGAAATGCTCGACCGCAACGCGCGGAGCCAGAGGCTCGAACGCGCGCCGCGGGAGCAGGAGGGAGGAAGAGACGAGCGGTGGTAACCAAGTGAGCGGGGAGGCGTTGCCTACCCTATATGGATAAGTTATCCCTTTGAGCTAGCTCGCGGAGGGGCCGGGCAAAGGAAGTCGAGGACGGTGGTGAGGTCGCGGTGCCGGCGACGAGTGGCTGTCGTAGAGGCTCGGGTGAACGCGGAAATGCGTTGCCCGAGTTCTGGTGAGCCGGATGCGGGGGTCGCGGCGGGGGCTGAGGGGGCGCGGTGGCGGCTGGCGTCGTGCGGTGGTGGCGGTTCGGGCGGGAGCTCCGGTGACGGCGAGGTACGGGCTTCGGGAGGTGCGGGTGAGACCGGGGATAGCTTCACAACGCTCCGGAGATGGTTCAAGAGAGGGGAATCGGGCTCTGGTGGCTCGGTTTGGCGGATCGGTGATCGCCGGAGTTGGCGAAGGAAGTAGGCTCGCCGGCGATTTAGGGGCTCTCGGTTCAATTGCTTGCAGGGGAGGGTTGAGGGAAGTATTGCGGCGCGATTGCGGCTCCCAGGTGGGGCTTTTATAGCCAGAGAGAGGCGCGCAGCGAGGGCGACATTTGGCCTCGCTCTGTTTACGCGGGGAAGGGGGGATGAACTTAATCTCCTCCGGGATTGCGTAGGAGGGAGGTGGCGGGGGTTCTTTGAACTTGCCCGTGGGTGAGAGAGAGAGAGAGAGGGAGATTTGCTGCGGCAGAGGGAGCAAGCGCGAGAGGGGGAAAGAATGGCGATGCTGGCGCGTGGAGAAGAGAGGAGCCGGGGAGAAGAGAGCGCGGCGCGGGAGGGCCACCGGCCAGAGGGAGAGGGCCTGGCGCGTGGGGCTTGCGCGGCAGTGAGAGAAGGCGTGGGTGGAGGCGGTCCACTGCGCAGGCGCGGCCGGAATAACGCGGTAGGCCGTGCGGCCACGCGGCAGCGGGAGGAGAGGCGCAGGCAGGGGTGCGGGCCCGCGGCGCAGTGAGGAGTGGGGGCGCGGTTGGCGGCGGGCTGGGCCGGATTTGATGGCCGGCCGGCCCAAATTCCTCTCTCTTTTCATTTTTCTTTTTCCTTTTTGTTTTTATTTTAAGAGTATTCATTTGGGTATGTATTTGTGTGCATATTTATATATATCTCTACCTATATTTTTCTGGCTTCATTTATTTCCCCTTCTTGCTAACCTAGCTTTTATATTTATGTTTATATATACATGTATTTATATTTTCTTCAGGCCTATATTTTGTATCACTACATTTTATGTCTTGCTCATCTTTCTAGACCTTTGTATGCATACTTGTTTAGGCTCTATTTATTATACTTTTTTTTGTTTCCCTTTATATACTATTATCTTCAAAATGATATTTTATAATTCATTAACCTGATTTCTCTCCCTTATATTGGATCATCTTTTGATTCGTATTTAAATTCTAAATGTTCCAATATTTAAATATGCTTGTTTCCCCTTGGTCCTTTTAACTTTTTAGAACCTTCATTAAATTATTCAGAAAAAACACCATAAACTCCAAATTCAAATAAATCACATTTGCAAAAGAAATTCAAAAACTTTATATTTTCATATTTCAAATTTTCAGGACGTTACAGCTCGCTTCGCTGCTATGTCTACATTCTGCACTACATTGAGTCTACGCTGCTTCTTATTCTTCATCACACCCCATTGTAAGTCATTCGTGTAACCGATCGACTTTGATATAGTTCTGTTCTTGCATATATTTGAAGTACAATATGATTTACTTTCTACTATTAATTATGAGCTTTGCATCCCTAGTATTTGTGATATTTTGCCTTCTAGTAAAACCTAGAATTAAAATATTATCCACTTTTTCAACATATATTTCTTATTTTACAATGTTTATGCTGACTGGGCTATTATCTTGCCCTAAAACATGCTCTTGTGTCAAAAACTACTTCCGCGTTAGCACCACTCAAACAAAAGCCAAGATGGAATGTCTCGGCATGTCAAATAAAGTGAAACATCAACGCTTTGCATGATTGAACCACGAAGATGGTAATAAGAACTGACGAGCACCGAAACATCATACAACATCATTCAGAGGGTCTTTTTTTTTTACTGTAACTAATGACTTCTGACTGCGATTGATAGTTTTTATCACTAGAGCGAGTGCTTATGCGTAAATTTGCAGAGATTCAGTTCTAACTCTCACGAACCGCATATTCCTCCGTGTACTTTCTGTATACAAAACCCAAGTGTTCCAAAACAGAAGGGACATCAAGAAAGCTAAACAGTCTCCCATGTAATCATGAAACTGACATATGAACTTAATTAGAACTGAAGCACTTTTGTGACTTTTTAAGGTGGTGATCAACTTGGCTTAAAAGCTCATGACTTATGGTTGAAAACACTGTAGCTGGCTGAAAAAAGCACTGTAGCTGACAGAGGCTTATTTCGCATAATTAAATTTAAAAAAATTTAAAAATATAAAAAATATGTTAGCCCATTACGTATAATACAAACAAATACGGGAAAAAAAGAACCGGCAAAAAAGCTCAACAAAAAGCCAAAAGTTCAGAAAAAGACGAAATTTATGAATAGTGCAAAATAAGCCAGAAACCATAAGCCATAAGCCGAGTTGATCACAGCCTAAGTATGTAGGGCATCCAAGAAGTCCATCTAATTGCAAATATTTGGGCCGTCCTTACTCCTTATTTAGCGAGTTGGTGGAAGATGGGTCAAGTGTTCAACAAGGCTAAACACTCTTGTATCTAGTCTTCTTAATCCTTGAAGCTGTCATCTTTTTTCTTTGATAATCATTGAAGGTGTCATGAGACTAAAAACTAAACAACTTTCTAACTTTTTGGGCCGTCCTTAATTAGATAGCTTGTAGCATATGGGCAAATGCATGGAGTTGGGCCACCCTTCTGCGTATGGCCCAATGACGCGTATGGGCCAGCGTTTCCCTATAAATGAAAGCTTAAACCACAACCCAACTAAGCCCATACAGTGTACCAGGAAACTCAAGGCCTGTTAGTTTAAACTAGTCCATTCAAGTTCTGCCTCAATGGAACCACTGTTCTTCTTCTTCTTCTTTCTTCTCTCTTTATTTTTTGAATTTTGGCTCAGAGCTCTAGATTCACTGTTACGATAGGATGATCACCAATGCCGAGAGCCGAGGCTCAACGCTGACGGACGAGGCCACAACCTGCGGACCGGTCAGTTCTCTTGCTTCTTCTCTTTGCCTTCCTGGGAGGAAATGAAAGGAGAGTTCTAAATTGCACTGCTCTTCAGAAACAGTATCGAGGTACATACATATACGACAATGTATCATATTCCGCATATGTTATGCATTGAGATCGAGGGGTGTCTGTCTCTTCATATTAGTCTTGAGTTTTTCAACGACGAATATATAATTGTGATCGGTTGTACTGTCGTTGATCGGTGAATGGCAAGCAAGGTTGGTGGCGAGAGGTTTTCTGCGGTACGCGCGTACTGCAAGGTTTTTCGTTAATGAAAGCAAGATTTCTACGGAGATCGTTGTAAGAAAAGGGACATGGGACCTGTTCATCTCGATATATCATTATTTGATCACATCAAATCATTTCTTCTTTTTGGACACGTAGTACACTGATGATTTAATTTGCATATCGTGTCAAATCCAGACAATGCAAAAATGATCATATGTAACGCAGCAAATCTAGCCGGGATATACAAGCAACTAATTACTACTGCCAGAAAGCTAGCTATAACTCTCATGCACAAGTCACATCTGCTTATTGGATATATACACACATATGTATATATACATATATATAAATGTATGTATATATATACATATGTATGTATATATACACACATATATATGTACATACATACATATATATATATGTATATGTATGTATGTATGTTGTATATAGTATAAATAACAGGAGTATTATGGTGCTTGGTCACTAAGTCTCCCTGTCTTTGGATTGCTTTCAGATGCGTGTTAGTGTGATTGAAACTTTCCATCCATGATTGATTTAGCATACCTGATATATTATATACCATTGCATTAGCATGCATCTAAAAGCAATTCAAAGGCAGGGAGACTTGGTGCCCAGATACCATGGTGTCCCATTTTAGAGAGTAAAAATAACGAGTGCTCCTTGGTGCCCAGGCACCATAAGTCTAAAATAAGTATGTATTGTGTGCGGAAAATTTTATAATTCTTAGATGTCAAGTTTAACTAGTTTACTAACAAGTTTGAACTAAATTTCAAATTATAGTTGCCTTTTCTGATGATAGTTTGATTGTAGTTATATGCTAATTATTTATATATATATATATATATATATATATATATATATATATATATATATATATATATATATATATATATATATATATATATATATATATATATATATATATATATATATATATATATATATATATATATATATATATATATATATATTGAAATGGGACACCTAGGTGCCCAGACACCTAGGCTCCCGTAGTTAGATTGCTTTTAGATACGTGCTAGAGCAATGGTATGTATGGTATGTAATATATTAGGCATGCTAAATCAATCATGGAAGGAAAGTCTTAATCATGGATGGAAAGTCTCAATCACACTAGCACGCATCTAAAAGCAATCCAAAGGTAGGAGACTAGGTGTCCGACACCTAGGTGCCCTATTATTTATACTATATATATATATATATATATATATATATATATATATATATATATATATAGACGAGTGTTTCATGCACCATGGTGCCTAGGCACCAATATCAATACCGTTGATTTGCTTGAGATTCGCAACGTTTGATGTGGGTATCTTCATATACCCATAAAAAGTATATTTGAGATGTCAAACTCAAAAAATTTAAATTCAACTTCAGTTTAATTAGTTTGAACTATTTTTATGGTATATACTCATGTAGTTGCATTGAACTCAAAAGTAGTTCAAACTAATTTGAACTGAGTTCAAAACTTACTTACCATAAATATATCAAGGGTATAAAACATTTTCATACCCAAACTCAAAAAATTATCAATCATACACGTGTATCGGATGTTGGTGCCTAGGCACCATGGTGCCTTATGTAATTTTCCTATATATATATATATATATATATATATATATATATATATATATATATATATATATATATATATATATATATATATATATATATATATATATATATATATATATATATATATATATATATATATATATATATATATATATATATATATATATAATCAATGTATGTTATCTAAATTCATTCAAAACTTTCAATTTGAGTATATTTTTTTAAAACTTATACATTTGATTTGTATTGTTATAGATGAGTATATAGCCTAAAACTGATATTTTCAAAAAAAATATACCCAAATTTAGATGGAATTGATGCATTTGAAATCATGGTACCTGGCCCTGTCTTTGGATTGATTTTAGATGTATGCAAGTGTAATGATACATAATATATCAGGCAAAGCCGTTAACATTCATTAATTCAAAAAAGCATCGATTTGGAAAAAGCATCGGAACTTTTTGGGCCAAAAAATTCGAACCAAATTTGAAATTTAAATTCCGAAATTAAGGACAAATAATTTATGAAGTCATAGCTAACCACAAAGTTGTTGCTATCCCGGTGGCTAAGCCCCACGCGCGCATACAGGTGGTCATGGGTTTGATTCCCTGCTTTGCATTTACTACCTTTCCATCTGTTTAGATCTGGGACCCACATGTCAGAGCAAAAGTCTGTGAAAAATAGAAATGCAACCGCTGGGATTTGATCGTAGGACCTGCCCCATGTAAACCATGAGCGTTTCCACTGGGCTACACAGTGCGGTTTGTTAGGGGGAAGGTCTTTGCATCTTTAAGCCTATCAAAATTCAAACCAAAACAATTTTTTTTGGCCAAAACCAAACTTTACTGGAGGGGCTGATATTTTTTATTTTAAGAAAAATCAGACGCTTTTTGACCGATTTCAGAAACCCTGCCCGCATGGCTTGCCTAACGCTAGCGACATGTGACAACGCCAACCATGCCAACACGTGCGAGTGCATGTCTCCTCCAACTCCCTACTGCAGCACTACCCACATGACTTGTGCGAACTCAGCGTCATACGACGCCGTCAACCATGCCAACATGTGCAAGTGCCCGCCTCTTCTAACTCCCAACTGCAGTGCTACCTACATGCCTGTGTTAGAAAGTAATCTAGACTTGCCAAGTAATAGGGTGGTTGTAATTCTGATGCAATTGACATTAGACCAAAATTGATTAAATCGTTTCCTTTTTTAGACTTTTCATGTTTAATTGTTGGCTAGGTTAGCAAGTTAGTAAGTTAGTCCTTAAAAGGACATGTAATCAGATGTATTTAATAAGAGAATAGAAAAAAAAAATCTCTAGCTAGACAATTACAGTTGAGGACCAAAGTTCTTATGTGCACATTTTTATTCTCTTCCACTATAAATTCATATATGTGAGTTTTTTTAGGACTATGCTAATAATTGCTATCAGAGTCATGGTGAAGGGCGTGGAGGACTACGAGGCTGTGATGTTCGAGGATGAGAGCTTAGGGGCGGAGGCTCGTGGCGACCGCTTCATGGCCAGGGCGCGCCAGCGAAGCTCCGGCTTCTCCTTGTGGGAATTGCCCACAACCTAGAGCACATCTTCATAGCGGAAGACTTTAAGGAGGCCGCTCTCTGCTACGTCCTTGCCAAAAACTGGAGAAAGGCAGCGATAGCGTATGGCGAACGAGCTCTCCAATTCCTCAAAAGCGAGCCAGAGGATGATTTGGATGCTGCCTCTGCACTTCTCTACTCTACAAGATGTTATAGACTGATCTCGTGCAAAAATTAGGACAACACCGAGCCTCCATGCGAGGTAGATCGATTTATGTGGAGACATAGTTAATAATTTGGATCATGTGTTGGTCTAAACTAGGATAAGACAAGCAGGGGCTAATGCACGTTTACAAACATGGGGGTACAAGGCCCGTGCCGATTTTAATTTTTGTTGTTTATAGCCCAATCTTATACAGTGTGTGCCCCACATATAAAAACTAGTTCCCCTCATATACCAAGAACTACATCTATCTAAAAGAAAGAAGGTTTAAACACGCTAACAAACAGAAGGAGAAAAGAAAAGAAAACACACAGGACGTTGACAAAGCAAGATACCCTAAAATTGCGTGTAATAGTAGGTTCTCGGATTCATTTTAGATCATTAACTAATGGTAGGTTTCTTGATTTTAGTATGTTGTCTGATAAATAATTATTTACCATTGAACTTTGTCATTAAGTTAGTTGATGTTACAAAATTTAGAATGCATTACTATATTATTATTGATGGATGTAGAGGTGCAAATGGAGTAAATGAGTATCTAGCACTATCTGTGTCCGACTCAGTGACAAAAATATGGAATAGGATATAGGATGAGTGATATCCGTCCATATATATCCGTATGTCAGTGGCATAAGGAAGTCTGTTGTGACTTCACTTGGGAACAAGATAACATATAGACTGATTGCTACATCTAAACATATAGGGAATACTAAGTGATTTTTCTTTGACATCTCATTGATTAGTCTCTCTGTGCTCGCTCTGGTTGCACCCTAATGTCCAATGTCCTATGTAGGGGTGCAAAATAAATGGATAATTTCTGTCCGACTAACTGTCTGAACGTTTATGGAACGAATACGGAACAAAAAAAATGAGTATATGGCATTATCCATGTCCAACTCCGACTCTGAGAAAAAATATAGAATATAATACAATATGAGCGATATCTGTCTGTATCCACTCCGATTACACCCCTAGATGGATACGTTGACAAGTACATACATAGAGCATGAGACCCCTGCGTTATTTCTGTTCTAGATCCGCCACTAAAGACAAGTCTGAATTAAGGGGAGCACTACTACAAAAAAGCTCATCACAGACGGTTCGAAAACGTCACCACAGATGGTTTCCTAAACTGTCTGTGCTTATGGGTCAGTAATACCCTAAGGTCATTACAGACGGTTTTTGAACCATTTGTGATAACCCTAACCACAAACGATTCTAGTTAAAAACCGTCTGTGATAATAGTTATCACAGACGGTGAGTCTATTATCACAAACGGTTCTAGCTAAGAACCGTCTGTGATTGCATTATCGTGATATCATAAATAGACCTCATTCAGTTCATCAACAATCTCTAATTATGCTATAAAACAATGCAATCAGAGAATATAAATAAACCAAAGCAGACCTATTTAAGATTGGCGCCACATCTTTGGTGGATCCTTGTTTAGGTTGTAGGTGCTATTGTTTTGTTACTTTGGTATGCTGTGGTCGTAGGCATGTAGTCGTATGCTGTGGTTCTAGGCGTGCGGCTGTAAGCCGTGGTCATTGGTGCGGTGTCATATGATGTGGTTGTATGTGACTAGTCTGTTAGTAACTATGTACACCACATCAGCAAATTCTGCAATAAAACATGAATTTCAACAAGTGCCAAAACCCTAGCCATCCATCAATCATCACAAGAACTAATCATCAAGAAAGAGAAAGGAGGGCGGGGGATATATCACTGGTGATCACTACTATAAAACAAACTATACTAGATGCCTCACCATAGATGGTTCATGTGGATCCGTTTGTGCTTTACTTATTACAGACGGTTCATAGCTAAAACTGTCTCTGAAACTATCACAGACGGTTAGGTTTAAAAGCCGTTTATGATATAGTCATTATCATAGACGGTTTCTAGTTAGAACCGTCTATGAAACTATTATAGAAGATTTTTATTTACAACCGTCTGTGTTTTGTCCTTTATCGTATGAACTACAGAAGCTACTGAGCTGAAATAGATAAGTGTGCCAGTATGACTACTCGCTTTTACAAAAGACAAATTCAAGGCAAATTTATTACAAAAGTCCCAAAAAAAGAGATTCCCATATCTTAGTCTTTTGGGTTTCATATGCTTCTCTTCGACTTTTGAAGTTGGAGGATCAACCGCTGAGTTCTCAAAAGCCGTGAAGATTGTCCTTGCCCTCTTCACTTCCTCCTCTAGCATGAGCAAATCGTTAGCATGGCCCATAAATCTCAAAGAAGATGCCATGATAAGTTTCCTTAGAAGCTACCGTTTCTGCTTGATCGGTCATGTTATCCATGTGTCTCTCCACTGCCACAAGAGTTTCTTCTGCTTTGCGCACATTGCAGAAAAGAATGAGGTTGAGGGAGGTTTTCCTTTCCTAAGCGACAACGAGACACTTCCATCGACGATGGATGATGAGGTCCAGTGGATGGATGGAAGCGAGTCGAGGAAGGAGAGCAGGGCGTGAGCGGAGGAGCTGCTCCAGACGTAAAGTATTGGCTGCCTGTATAAGGTTACGGCCGAACAGCTCATGATGGATAGATGAAAGAAAGGAGATCAAAAGAATATTAGATGCCATTATTGAGAAATCTAGTGAAAAAGATGATGGAAAGGACAATTTAGAAGAGCTGGAGTACGGCGCACATATTTCAGCGTTATCACAGACAGTTCATATACTAAACTATTTCTGATATTAATATTATAGAAGGTTCATATAACAAACCGTCTCTGATATGTGAGTTATCACAGACAGCATATCACAGATGGTTCGTATAACAAACCGTCTCTGATAATGACACGTCATCGATCCATGGCGTATCCCGCAGGATTTCGATCTCACCCATCCATTCACTTTGTATCAAATGGTAGACGCCGATTTCACCCACCACTCGGCCTTTATTAATTACTCCCCCTCTTTCTTTTCCACCAGTAGTCATGCGTGAGTTCATCCACTCCTAGCTTCCTGCATCCTCCCCTCGACAACACCGATCTGCCACCGTGAGTTAGCTCCTCCGCCACCTGTTGTGACACCACGGTGCACTGCTCAAGATACTTTTGCCCTAAGTGTCGTAAGAGTGTCTTGTGCAGTCTCACCATCGTGACACAAAGGTGATGCTACCGCTACCTCTTCATTGCCGGTGATATCCGGCCGCCATCCGATCCCCTCCCCTTTTTTCCTTAATGGCAGGCGTCAAGAACATCGCACGCTGTATCCAGTTTCTACTATCTGCTAGGATCTCTGCTTCTTATATATTCTTTCCATGTTAAAGAGTTAGGTTCGTAGAATTAGGATATGTGTTCTTGCCATGCTATTTCTGTGTTAGATAGGTAATCTTCTCGTTATCTTGTTATGCTGTTGTGTTTGCCTTGTTATGCTGTTGTGTTTGCCACTGTTTTTGCTTGTTTTCAAAGAGCATAGCTTACATTATTTCTTGATGCTAGCCAAAAAACAGAAAAAAATAGGTATAGAAGCCAAAAAACAGAAAAAAAATAGGTATAGAATGAACTATCACAGACGGTTTATGCTGTAAACTGTCTATGAAAAAATATCATAGACGGTTATATATACTAACCGTCTATGATACTCACCAATCACAGACGGTTGGCAACTAGAACCGCCTGTGATGTGTGAGTATCATAGACGATTTTTGGTTTGAGCTGTTTATAATAGTTTCCTTCACAGACGGTTCTAGTTACAAATCGTCTGTATTGTTTTTATCACATACAGCCCACAAACCATCTGTGATAACCTCCGATTATTGCTGACACATAATCACAGACGGTTCAAAAAACCGTATGTGATGACAGTTCTGAACCGTCTGTGATGATTCTTTTTATAGTAGTGGATAGAGAGGCCGGCGGCGGTAGCGTCACCATTGTGTCACGACGATGACAGTGCACAAAACACTCTTACAACAAGAGTGCCTTATGCAGTGAGCCGTAACATCACATCCGAAAGCGGAGGGGCTCAGGGAGGTAGTCAGTTGAGCCTTCTATTTTTAAGGGAAAATTTGGTGAGGAGAAGTGAGAAGAGATAAGAGAAGATGAGAACAGCCGAGCCTTCTATTTTAAAGAGCAAATCCAGCGAGATGAACGGGAAATTCAAATTCGGCGAGTGGGTAAGTTGAAATATTATCACAGACGGTTATTGGTAAAGAACCGTCTGTGATAAGTATGTCATCACGTACGGTTCTTTCTATCACGGTGAACTTAGACGGTCTATCTTGTAAAACCGTCTGTGGTAACTTTATCACTGACGATTTGTGTTGAACCGTCTGCAGTGAAGCGTCCAAGATGGCCCTTTTTGTAGTAGTGGAGATTGTTGGAAAGTAATATAGACTTGCTAAGTAATAGGGTGTTAGGATCTTAATGCAATTGACATCAAATCAAAATTGGTTAGCTTGTCCCCTTTGTTAGGATTTTCATGTTTTGTTGTTAGTTTGGTTAGCAAGTTAATAAGGTAGTCCTTACAATGACATGTAATCAGATGCATTTGATAAGAGAATAGAGAAAAAGAAAAGTTTTAGCTAGACAGTTACAGCTAAGCACCAAAGTTCTTGTACGCACATTCTTGTTCTCTTCCATCATGAACTTGTATATGTGAGTTTTCTCTTGAGGCTATACCAACCGCCTACGCAACGCCAGCGACATACAACATCGCCGACCGTGCCGAGGACGTACTAGTCCACCACCACTCCCCCATAGCTGACGATGCTATGGACTCTACCAGCCATCACCATGCATCCACATCATGTGCATAGAGAAGACAAGACTTGAAGACGATGACCATGTGCAACTTAATCTGAGGTATTCTCCGGATATGATCCGTGAGAGTAATTAATCGGGAGTTCTTTTGAGGCTTTAAGAATCAGAAGACCACATCGCCCAAGTTAAATTGCCTCACTAACAGGCTATGAAGCGTAAACCGCAGGGAATTGTATTTTTAATTTAATGAAATACTTGTTTCCCACTTTCTTTCTTTATTTGGTGTACTTAGGTACACGGACACACCCACAATCTTAAACCCATATAGAAATCCTAGAGCGATTTCTTGCGTTAAACATAGAAGCCATTCAGCCATGGCCACAATGCTCCTGTGTGCCGTGGCTTCGCCAAAGACAAAGGAGTAAGAGTTTGCGTACATATCGCGGAGCACATTCAAAGGATCGGAAATTCAACTGATTTCCTTTTAAAATTTTTCCGAGTGACGGACAGCAGATTCAAAATGTAATTAGGCATGAAAGAAAATGTAGTAGCATGCAGTAAACATTTTTCTTCTCCAATTTACCATTGATATCGAATGGTATGCATGCATGATTGTCAGCAACACACTTTATTAGCCAAATGGGCATATTTCTCACCACCAGAATAAAATAAATAAATAAAAAAGAAGAGGAAACAAAAGAACAGTATATATCCCATAAGGCACAAACATATAGAGACGAATCAATCAATAGATAGAGCAGCACGCATGCGTGCATATGCGAGTAGCTAGGCCACTGTACCGGGTGTGGAGTACAGTCGCTTCACCGATCAGTCGATCGATCTCCATACGTTGATCACCAGTTCACCTTGGAGCAGTTGAGCCTGATCTCCCCCTCGCCTCCGGTGAGCACGTCGAGCTTGCTCACCTTCACCAACGCGGCGGTGAAGCGTCCGGCCCACACGTCGGGCTCCCTGGCGTAGAGGTCGACTAGCGCGGCCATCTCGGGGCTGGCCAGCAGCGCGCTGTCGGAGCCGAACGGCACCTTGCCGGCCAGCAGGTTCTTGTAGTACTGGTTGTCCATCTTGAACGGCGTCACGTCATCGAGCTGCACCATGGTCGGGTCGTCGTGCTTCTCCGTCTCCGGCGGGCACTTCTTCTTGAGGTACGCCGCGTAGTCCTTCGGCATCGACGGGTCCGTGCCGTTCCTGCCGTTGTAGTAGAACTTGTACAGCCGGTCCGTGAAGGACGAGCAGTGCGAGGTGCCGATGGTGTGCGCCCCGGACAGCGTCACCAGCTCCTCCACCGTAAAACCTACGTGTTCAACATGGTATTAGAGCCAGTACGTAGTAGCACGCACGTGTATGCATCAATGCATGCGCGCTACCTTTCGCGGTAAAGTTTTCGACGAGCTGCTCCGCGTTGAAGTCCGGGTGGGGGACGTTGGGGAGGACCTCGTCCTCCTTGGAGACGAGGCCGTCGCGGCGGCCGGTGGGGACGGCGAAGTCGAGGCCGCTGGCGAGGTAGGCACCGTCGCGGGCGGCGAGGGCGAGGATGTCGGCGCAGGATACGGTGTGCGGGCACTGCTTCTCGAGGAGGTCCTTGGCGTCGTCGATGACGTCGAAGCCGTCCAGGCTGGGGTTGTTCGGCGTTGAGTCCCTCTCCGCCTTGTTCCCCGGCGTGGACTCGAGCAGCACCGACGCGTCGCAGCCCTAGAAACACGCATTGTATTCCTCCACTTAGTACTAGCGACATGCATATGTGCAGGCATGTATAATTGTATATGCGACGGCGTGCGTACGCGGACGAAACAGTCGTGGAAGAAGAGGCGGATGATGTCGGCGGGGGTGCCGGGCGCCTTCTTGAAGGCCTTGGTGACGGTTTCCCGGACGATCTTCTCCGCCTTCGGGCACGACTTGCTATAGAACCCCACGGACAGCCCGGCAGCCTGCGCCGGCGACGACGACGACACCACCAGGAGCAGCACCAATGCCGTTGTCGCCACCGTCGGCACAGGCAAGAATGACGAACCCATTGAGATTGATTTCAGCTCTTGATTTTGGAGCTGATCGGCGGCGGCCAGCCGGATCAAACGGGGTGGAGGGACGAGTTCTAGCTAGGTGGCTGGTGTCGCAACTACAGAGGCGAAGGGCTTTATATAGATGCTTGCTTGCTTGCATAGATTGATAAATTCATGGCGCCATGGAATGCTGCCACGTGATTTGCTGCTTCGATCGCTCGCGCGGTTGTTGGAGAAGGAGCCCACACGCCGGTGTAAAGGGCATGTCTGCGAGCGGCCGACGGATCCATACGTGATCAGCACGCGCGTACGTACGTACGATCGAGCAAATTGTCAATACGTATGTATGACGAGTCATGAGTACGTGTGAACTCTCAAGAGGCTGTGATTATCATGAGCTCGTAAGTGGACACCTCTGCAGATCTTGCTCTGCATCCATATGCGTATGTACACAGTTCCTGTTCGATCTACCGTTCCGATTAATGTTTTCAAGACTTTGAAATGAAGTAAAGTAAATTTGCATACATTCTTTCACTGTGCTATCACTCCTGTCGCACGGACGTACATACGATCGATGGAATTTAACAGAAACAATTCATTTCGTATGTACAGGAACTAGCGAAACTTTCCGCGTTCCAAACAAGACCTAGGCAGTATACAAAGTACTGGATGAACTATATATCTTATAGCAGAAAACTATATATGTAGGTAGTGCATGTCATTACTATTATAAAAGAATGAGTTGGTGGTTGTACGTCCATTCTCTTCTGACCACTCTATTCTCTTAACTTCTCATTATTCTTCACTTTTTAACCGATCAGAGCAACTCTCTTTCATAGCACGATTCTTTATACATTCAATGAGTTCTGTTGCAACGCACGAGTATGTAACTAGTAGAGTAATATGTATATGTTGCGCAACATGCACTGAAGCATGACTGATGCATGAAGCATGTGGTGCCATTAGAAGTGGGTGGCGCGAACTTGTCGATAACCTGCCCGTAGCGAGAAGCGCTAAGAGGAAATCTCCGGATTTTATTTCGTTTTCGTGCAAACGCAAACACGGCACCTTCTTTTATTTAGCCAATTAATTCATCGATCGATAAAATTTATCTATATTTCTTGCCTGGTTGGTAATCCATGGCCGTCACATGTTGCTTCATGTTGCGTCTTGCTGGGAACGACGGACCATAAGAAGCTAAGCATTGATCAATCGATCGGAACCTGATCACCAATGTACGCAACTAGGTCGATCGCATGCATTGCTCAACGAACAGTATGAGCAGGCTATGACTGCTATGACCGCTCGACAGCTCGAGCTTAATTATACCTAGTATGAGCAGGCTGGTTCTGATCATGCGCTGCTCTTGTGTGCCCATCTCTGGTTGCTACGCGTTGAATCGGGGACCTTAATTAGGGCTCAAACCATAGTCACCATGGATAATCTAAAGCTCTGACCCTCCTGAGAATCTCCAATGTGTATATAAGAGGTTCCTTCAGGAAATAGTGCCTCACATCAGCCAAAGCTACCATCCGAAACCTTCTTCTACCTATTGCACAGTAGATTTAGACTGGGCACAAAAGATTGAAACGAAGCTACCAACATGCGAGCTTTAGTCTTCTTTTCAGCTGTGGCTGATGATTTATATCTACGGTTGATAGTTTTATCTTTAAAATAAGTGTTTGTATAAACGAATCAAATACCAATAAACTATTTTGAAAAAGTTGTCCTGATAAGCCACATCAAACAAGAAACGAATAAGCTATTCCGTTTATTTATCCAGGGAAGCCATGAGGCCTTTTATAGCTACCATCCTTGCTTATTTGGCCTATCTATCCTAGCTAGCTCGGTGGATAACTAGAGCTACTATTGGATCATCGGAAGTTCGAGACTTAGTCATTTGGATTTGTGATATTTGTACTATTTCATTCAAAACTCCTATAGCTAGCAATCAAAACCATTTTTTTTAATAAAAATGATGTATCATCGTGCCAAGTGAGCGCGCGCCAACAAGAAGAAAAAAGAGAGGACAATGATGTCTTATCAATTTTTTAGGGGTAAACTCGAAACATTTTAAGAAAACAGAAAAATGCAGAGAACATGATGGGTGTCTTTACCTAAATTTTGATTTGGAAATTTGTCACATCTCTGGGGAAAGTTCTCAAACCTCACCTCGCATATACGTTTTACATGTGTTGTGTACCAGCTTAGTTAGCATTTTCTTCTTCTTCTTTTTCTCTTTTTTCTAGGAATTGGCATCTTCTTTTGAACTGGCAGAGTAGTACGAAGTACATAACTGGAAGCTTGACTAAAGAGAGAGGAAAAACAAGGACATGCATGCACATCGTGGTGGATTTGGACGGCCAAGATCATCCCACCCACCATCCAACGATCCTAAGGGCGATCGCAAGCACAGCCGGGAGCTCACGCGACAAAGCTTTGAGATCAATACACTGCGTTGGCGCGTAGCTTTCGTGGATGATGCCATCTAACAACATTTTCCATGCTGTCACATAATGACATAATAAATCAATGACTAGGACTATGATTAAGCTGGAGCTTCTTCCATGGCATGCCATGCCCCGGCCCCAAGAACGCATCAATCAGATCACCAAACTGCACTGCACCTGCAGCTAGCTAGAGTTCTTCTCTATCGATCGATCGTGTGATGTCCATCACATTGATCTTCAGGGCCAGTGTCAGGTCAGTCGCGGATTACTGCATATGATACGTACCGCATGTACAAGTGGAAATTCTCATATTTCTGACATGATGAACAGATGAGGAAAACAATTTTGGACGAAATTTTGGAAAATTCACCGAATTTCGGTTATCTTGGGTCTCTCGACAAAAGTCCGATTCGGCTAAAAATTCAGTCCATTTTAAAACTTTTTGAGATTTTGCCGAGATTTCCGAGTTTTCATAATTGTATTTTTGAAGTCAAACTGAATGTTTAAATTTTTAGCCAAAATTTTAAAAAACCTAAATTTTGCATTTCTCAAAGGGTCCGATAATTTTTATACACGGAAATTGTTTTCCGTGGGACAGAAAACTCGCCCCAACAAACTATATACTGGCCTTGTGATCCGCGATCGATCGGATTTAACTTAACTTGGTTGTTGCAGGGTCGACGTCTGCAATGAACGTGCCGATGCAAATCAAGACTAGGGCTAGCTTTGCATGCCATTGGACATCAGGACTTTGCCTTTGGTTGCGTGCACTGGAGAAAGTTTTCCTATTGCACTCAGGCTCGAGCTAGGCTTCAATTCCAATTGCCCAGCTCTTTGTGCCGTCTTCTTCTTATGGGCTTCAGCTTCTGACTTTTGGCTTATTTTTCCACTATTCATAAATTTCGTCTTTTTCTGAACTTTTAGCTTTTTTGCCGGTTCTTTTTTTTCCTGTATTCGTTTGTGTTGTCTATGATGAGCTAGCATATTTTTTCTATTTTTAAATTTTTTAAAATTTAATCACGCCAAATAAGTCACCTTCAGTTACGGTGAAATTTCATCCGCTACAGTGCAATTTCAGTCATAAGTCATAGTTTTTCAGCCCAACCGAGCGGGCCTAGGTCACTCGTTGATATATGGGCCTTAACATCTCGGGCTTGGACAGGGCTGTGTAAAAGCCAGGTACTTTCAAGCTGGCCATGATGCGCAGTAGGTTTTAGGGTGCTCCGGTTTTACCAAACACGTTTTTGCTCTTCCATGTCCACTACTCCCTTAAATTCGCTCGTGCTAACAAACAACTAGTCCATTTCAGATTTGAACACAAGAGTATTTCTTCTTTCTTTCTCAATTACTACTGTTTAGCACGCAAACAACACGCAGAACTTCACTTGAAAAATTTACACAATTACACGAAGTTTAGGCACCGTTTGAAGCACAAAAATTTCCTCCGATTTTTACGCGAGAACTTTTTTTTTTTTGTAAAATTCCCGTGTTCGCGGAGGAGCCTCGGTTAGCGGTAACCACTGCGATCGATGATGGGCATATATTATGCATGTAAACCTGTACTAGTAGCTAATAAGCAGTAGCTAGTGGTTCACGACGAAGCACTTCTCCCTGATCCCCCCAAGTGGCCCGTGAGCACCTCGACGCCGCACATCTTCACCATGGCCGCCGCGAACTTGGCCTCCCACACCTTCCCCACGGCGGCGTGTAACGCCATGATCCCGGGCGTCCAGGGGTTGTCGAGCAGCGTCTGGTCGGAGGTGAGCATCACCTTGTGCACCAGCACGTTCTTGAAGTATTGGTTGTCGAAGCTCGCCGACGTCACCGGGTCCAGCGGCACTATCGTGGGGTCGTTCTGGTCGTCCGTCGACGGCGGGCACCGCTGCTTCTGAACCACTGCGTATGCCACGTTGATGGACGGGTCTGTTCTGTTGGAACTAATCTTATTATTGATTGTACTTGTGTGTTCGAGTACTGTATATTATGTATAAAGTACTTGGTGTGTTCGAGTACGGTGTGATGTATGTAAAGTATTTGGTGTATTCGAGTACTGTAGTCGTGTCGAGTACTCGTGTGTTGAGTACTGTGTAGTCGTATCGAGTACTCGTTATGTTGAGTACTGCATAGTCGTAGCCGTAAGTCGAACTGCACAGTGGTCGTAATCGTAGGTCGATGCAGTCGGTACTTGGAATAGTACTGTAGCAATAGTCATGCTACAGTGGATGTAGCACAGTAGTCATGCTACAGTGGTCGTAACACAGTAGCCGTAGAACTCGCAGTCGTAAGTTGAGCTGCATTGTAGTCGATGGTCGGTACTCGTATGCTACCATATCCATCTTTTGGTGGAACCACATATAACTATGCACTGTGGTGTAATATTACTAATGCTATAACTTATGGATGTTTCGTTCGTATCATTTAGCTCAATTTGTTTGTGTTTTTGAGTTAGTTTAGTTCGGTTTGTGATCTGTTTTATCTTCTACTATAGAAGATGGATATGGTAGATATTACAGTTTGATATGTTTTACTTGAATCAGTGTGTTGAGATAATTAGTACAGTTGCTCCAATGACTTGCCTTATATATGCCTGTAGAAAATGTTGGGGGTTAAAGAATTCCAGATCGATGAGGAAGTTACTGCTGTGATCAGTATCTATTCCTGTTTTGTACTTTTATTTATAGATGTTAAAGGGTGTGTAGCAAGATTGCAGTGTGACTCCAGTCAATGCTAAAGCTAGATGTTTAACCTGAATGTAATCATCAGCAAGAAGATGAGATCTTAAATATGCCATAAAAAAGTTACCATTGTACTTTATTTATGATACATTTGAACTGGACCAGAACATCGCGGTTAAAATTTTAAATATGCGCTTGAAGTTTGTAATAGGTAATTTTCCATTCTTGATTTATCCATTTTGGCATGTACTTCAGTATTTATCCATTTTAAATACTCGCAAGAATGGATTAATCAAACAATTTCTAAAGGATGTTGACTGGGGGAAATTGACTATCTTGTAGTGGATGCTCCTCCAGAAATTTCTAAACAATTTCTAAAAAATGTAAACAAAAGATTAATAGCACAGAGGTAACCTTACCAGAAGGTCACCACATCTTCTGTCCTATTTCTTCAATCAGAAAATTGTGCATCAGGTCTTCCACTCTGCATTTCTTTTCATAGTCCTCCATATCCTGCAAACATAGCAATATTAACAACAAAATATCAGATATGAGCAATCATGAAAAATATTACGGTACAAGTTCAGTTAATTAAACTAGAAGTGGCATACCTAGCGAGTAGAACGTTTAGGCTTTTTTTACCTGAAGCAATATATATTATATGAGTAAGCTTCACAATGGTCTCCGCTTCTTCAACCTAAAAGTAGCAAAGGCTGTGATCAAGAACTAGTGTTGACGCCCACTTATTGCCATACTTCTTTCACCAATTCAGAACATCTATATGGATATGTGCAGCAAATCTGTATTTTTTCAATAACTATCATTATCATTATATAATTATTACAGAAGTGTAAAATAGTGCATTTCAATATATGCAGCTATAACATAAATTAACAATTACAATTTTGCATTGGTTATACCATTTCAGGTGCTGAATGCATAAGACTGTCAAGTTGAAGAGGCATTTGAATTATATAGCAAAATGACGAGGAGAGGCCTTGTGCCAGAATTAAGTGTCTTTATTTACCTTGAGGATCCAGTTGATAGCAATGGCACCTGGGATTGCCTTGCTCTGAGAGACTCTAATGGAGCTTAAGAAGCTTCTTGTTGTACGCACACCCATTGCTCCACCAAAGAAATGCTGAGCAGTGAAAAAAGTGAAACTTAGCTTTATATATTTGAATCAAGACCGTGAACACAAGTTCTAAAATATACCTTCAGAGCTCTCTAGGTCATGTATGGGACGTATGAAGGAGTAACAGTATGTAATATGATCTTATGAATGCCATTATTTCTTGCAGCCATAGTATGTAGTGTGGTTATTTCATAAAGCTGTATGGCCACTGTAGTTTATTATTTATATGACTTAACTATAATCATTTGGAAAGAATGATCTCAACTTTTAATAAAGATTTCAAGTTTGTAGACGACTTCATTTTTTAAAGCTCAAAGATCTACAAAATCATAAAATACAATATTCATGAGCTTGCTACAAAATTTAGCTACGCCACGGGCTAAACTTTAGACTCTAACTAACGCTAATTTATACCCATGCCATAGTATTAATATGAAACTTGAGTTCAATTGTAAAACATAAAATATAATAAGAAAAACATGGCAAAACATAAACAATGTTGTATAGTAGAGATACATTTTGATTGTTAGTATAATCCTAACTGAAGTATGTCAAAAATCCTACTCAACTGTCCCTCAAGCTCATATGGCAATATTAAAGAAGATATATCTATCACTCACTACATGTTTCATAGTTAAGTTATACCTGGGGATGAAGAAGTTGATCCAAGATTCCAAGTGCCGTGGTTCCACCATCTTAATCGTCGAACAGCGGTCAATTTACCTCCGTTTGGATGACAATTTCTGCGTAAATATCACTGTCATATCTGTAGGTTCGCTACAGAGTTAATGCTAAAGTTTTTAGGAAGTACACTAGCAAACAGCATGTGTGACACAATCCAAATGAGTTCATACAGTCTCTCCTATCCTTGATGCACAATTCTGATTGCAAAGTTTGGTAGAATACAACCCTACATAAAACAATTCGTAATTCAAATTTGGATTTGCATTCAAATTCGTAAAGCTAGTTATTTTGTTTTTAATGGGTGTGGATATGATTTGTCAAATCGTGTACGATCCAAATAGAGATATAATTCTCATCCGAAAGAAATCTTGTCGATTCAATAATCGATTAGATAAAACCATCTCCGCTTTCACCTCTACACAACTTGCCGCCAGAACACCATGCGGACCAACAAACTAAGCTACAATAAGAGGTCAAACAAGAAGGTGCATCGGATGAATCAAAATTGCAGGAATTTCGCTAGTCACTAGTGTAACCAAATGTTGTGAAGTAAAACTCACTGCAAACAGACCAAAATAGTATTCAAAGCTAGAGCAATGAACATGGTAGGTGTACTTTTAAGTTCACACATTTTGCATCAACATAAACACAGATTTGGGCAATCAGTACATGTTAGTTTACACTGCAGAATTGAGGAGCTACCAAATACAACAATAGCAAAATTTGAAGAGAAGATTGTATGGATGACTTACTTACTTAGTTACTTGCATTCTAGGCCTGCTTCCGCTGCTCGCCTGGGCTTGCATTCTAACCATCATTTCTTTGTTCAGCGAGGTGGGCCTGCGGGGTGGTCACCGGTGGCGCCGTGGCGGCGACTGATGGAGGTAGCGGCGGGGCAGGGGGGCGCCGACGACGCAAGAGCACGGATTGATGGCGCACGACAAGGCTTTAGGAGCTGGCCGAGGCACCGCGGCGCGGCGGAGGCTCACTCGGCGAGGGCACCCGAGGCGCAGTACGCAAGGGCGGCGGCGGCGGACGCGCGTCGCCGCGTCGAGCGAGGGGTGAGGGCGGCGCCAACGGACACGTGGTCGCGCGAGCGGCGGTGGCGACCGACGCGCGAGCGAGGTGGTGCCATGGCGGCCAGCGGTGGGGGCGCAGTCGCATCACACGGATCGCCGGATTGGGATTTGAGGTCGGCCGGCTGAGGTCTGATTGGGGATTACGGTTTCAAGTCGCTTTGGTGGGCTGAAACGATTCGGGCTGGCTCGCACCGCCTGGGCTGTCGTCTGCTCCCACCGCCACCGGGCTGCCACCGACTGGGCTGACAATTTTTGGGCCTCGGGCTAAACTGTTATATCAGGTAAATTATAACGACAATACTAAAGAAGGTGGTACTATTAGTATTTCTAGGTCTCGGGCTATAGCCTACCTAGCCCGAGGCCCAGTTCCGCCCCTGGTCGACGCCGAGTCGCCGACTAGGGTTGAATTCCGTCGCCGCGTCGGGCTCGGCCGCTCGGGGAATGGAATGCAGATGGGGATCGGGAGCCGGGGTGGGGCACAGGATCGGCAGGCGAAGGCCACTTCTTACGCCACGCTGTGCAGGAAACATGGGCTGGGCTCGGCTTCACGCGACGCTGGCGCTGGCTGCTGCACGCTGCAATTCCTCGGGCGGCGGCTTATTGTGACCAAACAGCTTAATCGACCCAATTATATGTATATATATGTATTATATCTCATATATACTAGATTTTTTGTCAAAAAATTTGGGTGTTCAGCTGAACACCCATGACCCATAGTAAATCCGTCCCTTATATACTACATACATTTTTATACCCCGGGCTAAAGCCCACCTTCCCAAGGGCCCAATTCCGCCCCTATTAATGCGTGAACATTCTAAACCTTAGGTTGAGAGTTCAAACCCTGGAATTGATATTTTTTTTTATGTTTTCAACCACTGGACAAAAGCGAAAGAAAAGTCTCAGGTTGTGAGTTCGAACTTTGAGATTGATATTTTTTTATGTTTTATATATATACCGTTACTTACACCATTTTGTTTTTTTTAATATTCTTATATGGAGATAATAGATAAGACGTCTCAAATGATAAATAAGACATCTAAAATTTTGTCTCTATACATGAGACGTACTCTAAAACGTCTCAGCAGCCGTTTTAATAGAATTTAATAGTGTGCAACCCTTTAGAGCGTCTCAAACTGCGTCTCTATTTCAATTGTGGTTCTAAAAAGAGAGACATGATTCAAAGCGTCTTAAAGAAAACGTCTTAATATGTTCATTTTGTTGTAGTGTTATATACCGATGCAATATAAACAACTAGTCTGAAAAGATAAAATGGCAAAGTTCTATATGGCTTATATATACTCATTTGAAAGGTTTCGACGAGATCTACAACTTTTCAGTTGAAGAAAAATCCAAATTCTGAAGGGAAGAACAAGAAAAAGGGCAAAAACAGAAAGAAAAAACTTGCGACGCAGGTTTATGTTCAAAGATAGCCGATTTTCAGGGTCTTGGAGGGCGACTAGCGCAAGCCAGTCATTATTTTTGGATCGGGCTCGTCGTTAGCTTTCCAACGAGTACAAGAACGTCGAAAATGGACACCGTATGCAAAAGTTATGCCCGTTTTACTGAAGGTGTGTCGGAAACGGACTCGAATTCGTTTCGGCCTCAATTGAAACTGCTATAACTTTTGATCCTATGGCCGAAATTTCTCAAATTTTTTTCTGGAGGCTTTTGGATGTATGAAGAACAGCTCCACCAATTTTCACTATTTTTGGCGAAGGTTTGATGCACTTTCCAAATTTCGGCAAAATGGACTCTTTCCTCTCTCTTTTCTCTCGGGGACCTGAGTGCAGTCGCCCAACCATTGGGCGACTTTCATGCAGTCGCCCAATGGGAGGGCGACTAGATGAAAGTCGCCCAACGGTGGGGCGACTGCAATTAATCGCCGAACGGTTGGAAGATTTTCTAGTTGTCGCTATTGGGTTGGGCGAAAAGCTCCAGTCGCCCAACCATTGGGCGACTGGAGCCTATTTTTGTAAAAAAATTTCCCGCGGGTTTATTTTTGTAATTTCGAATAAAAAATGGATTATCCGTACAAAAAATTCACCTATTTCAGCCCCGTCGGATTGTTGATTTCTGAATACTTGCTTCAGTACTAGTGTGTGTGATGAATACTTGCAAGACAATTAGACGATAAGATTTCGAGAGGATAGATAGATTACATTAATCAGATGAGGAAGATTTGGAGGATATACTAGTACTATATGTTAATTGGGAGTAATCATGCATGAGAAATTGACAGCATTGCCAGTTCTTGATGTCTGAATAATATTATTGAAAGACGAAACAATTAATTAATTGCAATTGCGTCATGTGTGGGTGAAGTAGTATTCCATGCTGCTGTGCTGGAAACGAAGTACATCATGTAAATAAAAACTACTAAACAAATTGATTTACAGCTAAAACAAGGACTTACAATAGCGACAACAAATGCAGTAATTTAAAACTAATAAGAGATCAAAGCAACAAGGAATAGGTATCAAAATAGGTTGAGTGTTGCACAGCAATAGCCATATCCATTGCAATTTGCATTGCATGCATGCAAGAGTAGCATACTAGCATGCAGCTCGATCTAGCGTTCTAGCTAAGCGTTGTTGGTGACGAAGCAGACCTTCCTGACCTCGCCGTCGGTCCTAGTGAGCACCTCGGTTTTATGGGTTTTGATAAATATTATTCGGATATTTTTTCAACTAATCATCCAAATTTCTCACTTTTGGATATCTGTGAAGATTCATACGTCGCCACCTCCACTTTCTTCTCCGACGACCCCTTCTTCCTCCTCTCCGACGACCCTTTCTTCCTCCTCGCCGGTGAGCCCGAGGGGAGAATCCCGCCCCCGCGCCTAGGGTTCACCATTCTCCTGGGCATAGATAGAGGCCGAGGGGCGGTGGCCCAGCGATGGGCGACGGTGGGGGCGATGAGTAGGGTACAAGGGTGGTGGGTGGTGCCGAAGGGCGGCGGCAATAGAAGGTACTAACTATTAGGTTGGATAGGGCAGCATGGCAGGGAGAGGTAAGGGCGACGCAGCGAGACAACGAGGGCGCCACCGGCCGCGGATGGTGGAGGAGGGGGCGGGGGTGGCAGTGGGAGGCACGCGGAGCTACTCCGGTAAGAAAGGAGGAGGCTGTGGGAGGGATTCATCGTCGGTGCCGAGAAGGGGGCGGCGCGGAGGGAGTGGCGCGGGGTGGGATAGGGTTAGGGTTAGATTGGGTTATATAGTAAGGGAAAAGAATGAGAGTCTTTGGATCTTAATCTAAGGGTTACAAAATTTGGACGATTGTTTGAGAAAAACAATCGGGTGATTAATGGCAATTATTACAGTTCGACGTGCATGAAGCTAGATTAGTACTAATACAAATCTCGGCTCCAACTTTGATGAGCCACACCATCCGTCGTCTGAGCCGTCATCCTACGCTGGCCACCATCGGCCGAGGTTTGCAGGGTTTTCGACGGAGGCGGCAGCGGTTTCCGATGAGGTTTTGCAGGGTTTTTGGTGGAGGCAACAGGGTTTCCGATGGTCGGGGGAGGGCGGTCAAGGTTCCCGGCGGCTCAGCGCAGCGGCATGGGGGGTGCATAGCGCGACGGCAGCTTGGCAGCACGGGGGCATAGGGGAGCATGGCGCGTTGGCGTGGCTCACCGGAGCCAGAGCCGAGAGTGGATGAAGAGAGGATGTATTTGTACAGTATTTTGTACCATATTTTTTATGCCTCCAAATGCTCACATCTCGAAACAAAATCAATGGTGGATAGCGTGGGTACACATAACCCTACAGGTAAAAATCCATTTCAGTATAGATAACTAAAGCAATATTGGAAAATACAAATGTATTACAAGATGAATATTTTACACCAATCTTAAAGTAGCGGGTACGGTTTTGATAGGTTCAGATAGTTCACAACTAAAAGAAGATACGCGTAATCACCTTGGTCTATATGTTCCCTATCATCTGTCGAGTTTTCAGCGGATTTAGTCATTTTTGGGGGTATATTTACAGTAATAGCGTCTGTCAAGTGGTAATGACAAAAATAACATTTTTACTATTCGACCACCGTGCGGTGGGGCCTAAGGTGCCGACACGTCAGAGAAATGCATGGTGGTTGTGCGCCCAGGGCCTACTGTGTGCCAGAGCCCAGTGCCGCTTAGTGGCCGTGCAGCAGGTGATTAGCCTTTGCATTAATTAATTTAATAGCGTCATTAGGGAATTTATTTATCCATATGCATGTAGAAATTTTTAGATATAGTAAATGAGCTCAAAAACTTACGAAATTTTTGGTGGAGCTTTCCGACGTAGAGTAATTTATTCATAATTTTATCCATTTTGAATTTTACTTAAAAAATTATTTAATAAACTATTTATATGCATTTTTTAATTTATCAAATGAGCACAAAAAATTTTGGATTTTTTTAAGGATCCTTATGTAGTGAACTTGATTGTGCAATTTTTGTAGAATTTTTTATTGTCTAAAATTGTACATATATAGGAGTACAAAAGGCACATAACACGAAATACAATATGGCTTATTCATCTGAGCCACTACTGTTTCGTCGAGCATGTCCCATGGGATACGACAACTGGTCTAGAGCGTGCGTGTCGGATCGAAGGAGGTAAGGAGACTGTTCAGTCTGTTGAGTGGCCAGCAGCACACTAGTAGGTTGAGTTAGAGAAGCCTGATAAGTGTCGATATCCTCGTGTTGAGACATGCCACACTGGGGGCCGCTAGAGATGAAGTCCTGAACGAGGGACTATAGAAATCCAAGTCGTGCAGATGAGCTCTAGCCTTCATCGTACGACGTGCCAGTGAAGCCGGAGGAGCTATGCACTACGTAGCTCCAAACCCTGTGTACACTCCAAACCTTGTGTATAGTCCGAACGCTGAGCTCTGCTCTGCATACACTCCAAACCCTGCGCTATGTAGCTCTAAACCCTGCGTACACTCCAAACCTTGTGTATGGTCTGAACGCTGAGCTTTACCCTGCTTACACTCCAAACCTTGGTACCATGTACTGCTCCCTGGAAGCAGCTGGGAAGCTTGTACCCGCATCGGTGGACTAGCCATCACCCCCAATATTGAATTGAAGGCTGCAAGACGAAACCACATTAGTCAAAATAAATATTCTAGATGTAGACTACGAATCTCGTACCTTCTAGATGTGCAGCAAAGATGACTGACAGGGAGCGGTAGTCTATGTAGGGGGTTCAAAGGGTAAAAGTGATGCATCTCGATAACGGATCTGCAGTGGAAGTACACCATGATGTTAGCGGAATGTAAGGCATAACAAGAAAACAAAATATAGATTTATACATAACTTACCTACTCGTCGATCTGGCCCGCGGATGACCAACGGGTAGTACTATAACACCGGCCAGACTCACCAGATCGGCTGCAATGTGGATGCTTATGTGGAAAACATTGTTGTCAAGAGCGCCCTGGCATGGGCACACGCGACCAACCTCCAAGAGACTTTCAACAACCTGCGTTGAACTAGCATGAGGCTCTATCCAAAGAAGTGTGCCTTCAGGGTACAAGCAGGGAAACTCCTAGGGTTCCTAGTGTCAAAGCGTGGGATCGAGACGAATCCCATGAAGATCTGAGCCATCCTCGACATGAAGCCTCCCCAAACTGTCCATGAAGTGCAAAAGTTGATCAGACGACTGGCCACGTTGGGACGATTCATCTCCCGCTTGGCTGAGAGAGGGCTCCCCTTCTTCAAGATCCTGCGAGGCTCAGGCACCTTCAAGTGGGATGCTAAGAGTCAAGGCGCCCTTGATGATATGAAGAATTACATGGTGTCCCCCCTCCCCGGCTATTGCACAGCCCCAAGCCCGAGGAGAGCTTCCTCGCTTACATCGCGGCAACCTCTATTGCCGTGAGCGTTGTCCTAGTCCAGGAGGAACAAAAGAAGCAACACCCCGTGCACTACATATCCAAAGCTTTGCAAGGGACTAAAGTCAGATACACCGAGTTGGAAAAGCTCGCCTACACCGTCCCCATGGCTTCTCGAAAGCTTCAACACTACTTCCTAACGCATGAGATCTAGGTACCATCATCTTTTCTGATAGGAGAGATGCTACGTAATTAGGAGTTTTCTTCAAAATGTATGGAAATTAAATTACAAATTTCCGTTCTTTTTTCTATTTTAGATTTCAATTTTTTAGTTGGAATTCATATGCAAATCCAATTGCTAATTTTTAACTAAATTGCTAATTTTATTTAATTTATGCCGAGTTTTAGTTATTTTAAGGATTTTACTTTGAAATTGTATAGAAATTAAATTGCATTTTTCTATTTCAGATTGCATTTTTTTTGTTGGAATTCATATGCAAATCCAATTGCTAATTTTTAAAATTTTTATTCTGATTTACATTTATTTTGATATTTTGATTAGTAATTCATATCAAAATCAAATACTAATTTTATATTGTTTTTGTTCCAAATTTTAGTTTTTTGTTGGAGTTCATTATTAATTTTTGTTTAATTTTTGTTCCAAACTATTTTATTTTGAGATTTTACTTATGAATTCTTATGCAAATTAAATTGCTAATTTTATTTATTTTTTATTCTGAATTTCAGTTATTGTTTGGATTATACTTGACGCGGACACTTTCTTTTAATCTAGACTCACCACGATCAATGGTGTGAATCTTTCTTTTTTTTCTGTGATTAATATGGAAATTTCTACCCTTAAGAGTAAATATGGTGGCTCCTTTTATCTTTATTTTAATAATATAATAGAAAGATTGATTGGTGTGCATGATACTCTTGGTCGGGTGTAACCACCTGTTCGTTGATCACCTGTTGTAACAATGACTAAGCTTAATTAAGCGACACCCGAAATTTAAATCCTTGTTGCATCTTAGAAAAGGAAAACGAATCCTAATTAAGCTTAGCCATCTAATTATATAACTATATCTATACTAACAGGATCCTCAAGGAGCCCACATGTTAACCTGGGAGGTAAAAAGCAAGAAATCACCATATTGATCGGAGAAAATAAAAAAACCAGAAATTCCTACGTTAGTTGGATAAAACAAAATATACAATCCATCCAATCTAAAAACACATAATAATCTAAGTTGATAATGTGAGTCCATGTAAAATTTGTTCTACGTTACATGATGATATGTCAGTGTATCACAAAGTTGGTGTTTGGCTTAAAAACAAACCAAGTGTCAGTGTATGCATGCCCAATTGGCTGAAGCCGTACGCATACTACTGCTGCTTCTGTCCTGCTTGAGGTTTTTGTTGAGGAACCGACGCTGGAGACCAGTCCGAGCGATTCCTCTGCTTAGAACAAGAACGAATCAATCACAGAATCACAGAATAATAGATTGAACACAGAGAGGTAGAGAGAACTCCTGGTCTTTCTTTATTGCTTTAGATTGCATCAGGGGTACATAATGAGAGGGGTCTAGGTCCCTATTTATAGTCTACGGTGGGGGTGCCCAATTAGATAAGGACTCCAGATAGAGTCCTGGTTTCCTAACACTCCCCCTTGGGCACTCACCCAACATGTTCATGCCTCGTCAAAACTCCATAAAAACCCAGTGGGAAAAATTTGGAGAAAGAGTACATGATACATGTGATGTCTTTGCGATGCACAATTGCCTCGTTAAAAACCTTGGTCGAGAAACTTCATGGAAAACTCGTCAAGGGAAAAAGAGTACAATTCACCCAAATTCATTTGGTCTGCAAGACTTTATTTTGGTTACTTAATCTTCATGATCAAGATTTATTAGCGGGCTTGTGAGAATTCTCCCCCTGAATTCTGCACTTCTCTAAGTCTCATCATTCCAATTCCACGCACGCACCTTTCAAAGCTAGATGCGCGGAGTGACTTACTGAATAAATCTGCGAGATTTTCACATGACTTAGTATGAAGTACTTTAATCTCGTCCATCTTTTGCAATTCGTGTGCATAGAAGAACTTGGGGTTGATATACTTTGTGAGATGACTCTTCACATAGCCCGTTTGCACTTGTGCAACGCAAGCGGCATTATCTTCATAGATAATTGTGGGGGTTTGCACAATGTTCATCCCACATGACTGCTGGATGTGGTGAATCATTCGGCGGAGCCAAGCGCACTCTCGTGCGGCTTCATACAGTGCTATAATTTCTGAGTGGTTCGTCGAAGTAGCTACCAGGCTTTGCTTAGATGATTTTCATGAAATTGCAGTTCCACCACACAGGAATACATAACCTGTTTGTGACTTAGCGACGCTGGTCCGATGATACCCAAAGATCTGCATAGCCAATCAAGTTCAGATCTTGATTCTTTCTATAAAACAATCCGAGGTCCTTGCTACCTTGGAGGTATCGAAAAATGTCCTTTATGCCCTGCCAATGCCTTTTGGTGGGCTCTTCACTGTACCTTGCCAACAGGTTCGCAGCAAATGCAATGTCCGGTCTAGTGCAGTTTGCTAAATACATGAGTGCTCCCACTGCACTCAAGTATGGGAATTCCGGTCCCAGGACTTCCTCCCCCTCTTCCCTTGGTCGGAAAGGATCTTTTTCTTGCTGTAAAGACCTACCAATCATCGGTACTTTCGAGGGAAATGCCTTCTCAAAGCCAAACCTTTCGAGCACCTTCTGGGTGTAGGTCGACTGATGTACCAAGACTTCTTCGAGGACATGCTCAAGCTGCAGCCTAAGCAAAACTTGGTCTTGCCCAAATCTTTCATTTCAAATTCGACTCCAAGTAGGAGCTTGCTTCTTTTATGTCTTCTACTGTCCCGATGATATTCAGATCATCTACATACACAGAGATTATACGTAATCCATTCAGGATCGCCGTATAAATACACAAGGACAGTCTTCATTGTTTGTGTAGCCTTTCTTGCAGAGAAAGTCGCTCAGCGATTATACCACATTCTTCCAGATTGTTTCAGTCCATACAAGTGACTTTATGAGTTTCACACTGCATGATTTCTATTTGCTCTATCTTGGTTCGGAGAGGAATTCCTTGAGGACTTTCATGTAAATCTCGAATCCAAGTTATCAGAAGGTATGCAAATCACAACATCCATCAATTTCATTTCCAAATTCAAGTTTACTGCCATTGAGATCAAGTATCTAAAGGTAATTCCACTCATGACTGGGGAGTAGGTTTCTTCGTAATCAACTCCAGGACGTTGAGTGAAACATTGGGCTACCAGCCTTGCTTTGTATCTCACTACTTCATTTCTTTCATTTCTCTTTCGAACAAATACCCACTTGTGCCCAACAGGTGTATGTGGGGAGGTGTACGGGCATACGGGCCCAAACACCTCTCTTTTGTTCAGAGATAGCAATTCAGTTGCTATTGCCTTCTTCCAATCTTCCCAATCTGATCTTTTCTTACATTCAGCGAGCGATGCAGGCTCGGGATCAAGATCGATGATGGTGGCAATTTTCTTTGCAGTAGATATCGATATTAGCCGTTGTCCTATTCAGGACTCTCCGTGTGCACATAATTTATAGCTATTTCTTCATGAGTTGCTTCTTCTGGAGCTTCACCTTGCGCATCGCTTCTTTCAATTGCGGTGGCAAGTCCCTTTAGTTTTTCAGCTCCGATGTGTGCGCACACATTCATGCCGATTGGGATATTCAGATCCGGTATGCCCTTTTCTGAAGGTGTCATACTTGTGACAGGTCTCAACTGGCTCTCCTTCTCATTCTGGGGGACTTCAATGATCGGCTGTGATAAATCCCTCTTATCCTTTTTCACCAGGCGTCCCCGGTTACTAAGGATTAAAGTGTTCAGGCAGCTGATTTGCTAATGCTTGCAAATCAATTGTCTTCTGGACTTCTATTTGCTTTACTAGTGCGCAGGTCATGTGCATGAATTCCTGTGGCTTGCCATGTAATGTCTTCTGGACTTCTCTAGTGCACGGGTCATTTGCATGGATTCCCGTGGTTTGTCACATAATTTCTCGACATTCTTCATCAAGGGGTTGATTTCCTCCCCCTAATGTTGGGAAATTTTCAGTGTTGACCTTTGCGCTAGTTGCATAGGTGAATGGATGTTGTAGGCCGAAGGTCTAAAGTTGATGAGATTCGCTGCATGAAGGACTGCGTGTCCCCAACATGTAGCTGGCAAATTACTTTTATGCAAGAGGGGCCGGGCAATGAATTTAATTCTTTTAATTAAAGCCTCTGCCAAACCATTCTGGGTATGGATATGCGGTACCGAGTGCTCAATTGCAATTCCCATCGCCATGCAATAATCATCAAATGCCTTTGAAGTAAATTCTCCAGCGTTGTCCATTCGGATGGACTTGATATGATGATCTGGAAACACATTTCTGATGCGAATGATCTGCGAGATCAATTTTGCAAAGGCGTGGTTTCTTGTGGACAACAAACCCACATATGACCACTTCGATGAAGCATCAATGAGCACCATGAAATACTTAAATGGCCCTGAGATGGGCTGAATGGGACCGCAAATGTCTCCCTAGATGCGTTTCAGGAATGCAGGGACTTCATCCTTCACTTTCAGAGTGGAGGGTCTAGTTATTAGTTTCCCGGTGGCACATGCAGGGCACACAAAATCTTTATGATTCGGGAAATTCTTCACATTAATATTATGCCCATGCGAGTTATTATATTTCTCATCATCCTAACACTTACGTGGCCTAATCTGTCATGCCAGAGACAGAAGAGTTCAGAGCTTCTAAACACTGTTTTCAGAACAGTGTACGCTGCAGGCGCCTTAATGTTGGTATAATATAACCCAGTTTCTAGTGAAGGAAGTTTTCTAATACAATTTTCTGTTCTCTTTGCGCTTCGTAATGAGTAGGTATTCCTCACCGTACTCTTTTCAGTCTCAACGTGGAAACCATTTGTGCGGATATTCTTAAAACTTAGGAGAGTTCTAGCCGATTTTGGGTACAATAAGGCTTCTTCAATAACCAAAGTTGTGCCCATTGTGGCTCTTCCCGAACCAATTATAAATGCATCGCTTCTGGCGATTATCTGCTATTTTCTCGGGGTTGACATTCTCTTCAAGAGAAATCATGGCGTTAACTACTTCTAGGTCGAGAGGGATTACTGCTGTCGTGATGGTTTCAACTTCCATCGGTGCAGACAGCTACTTAGAATTCTCCCCCTCAGCCGATGCAGAGTGGGCTTCATCCTGCCCTTGACCATCCCGCTTTGGCTTGCTGGCCTTATTCTCTCGTGGAGCATCTGATTCGCCTTTCTGGGCTGCGGCCTTACCCTTCCTTCCTCTTCTCTCATTAAGATCTTTTCGCACCTTGTAGCTCCCGGCATTGGCTTCACGGCCAGCGGAGCTCTCAGGTGGCTGAGTGACGTAGTTCTTATGGAGAACTTTGTCCTGAGCCTCCGCAACTTGCATCATATCAGTCAATTCGGCGTATTCCTCATAGCCATCTTGACGATAGTTGCGTGCGGATTGTGCTATATTGGGGTGGAAGGTTTTTCTCAATTTTCTGTATTGGGGTACAAATCCTGTGCAAGGCAGAATTGTATTCCCTGACCGTCTTAAAGTCGGTAAAACCTCAGTCTGATCCACTCTCGCTCTGCTTGAGGAAGAATGGTGTCCTTTAGCCTCTCAAACCGCTTCTGGAGTGCGGTCCAGAGTGTTAGCGCGCTCTTCTCCGTCATATACTCATTCTTGGGAGTGAGGCAGAGGTGGTGCATGAGAAAATGAAGTGCCTGATCATTCTCCTCAGGTTTGGGTTGAGCGTCATTCAGTCCGCCAATCCCAATAGCAGCGCGGAGCTTCCTGGCTCCAAGCACAATCTCGACATCGGATGCCTACGTCAGATAGTTTTGGCCATGCTGGGCCAGCTCCTCGAACTTCCAGTTCGTTATGCTAGTCATCTAAATGTGTATAAGTCTACTGCTGGTAGACATGCACGGAATAATTCACTGCAGGTAAATAAATAGTACAAAAAATTCTCGTAATGTTCCAGCATTTTCTATGCATTTTCTATAATTTTACTGCTAATTTCAGTGATTAAAAGCAATTTAAACAATAAATAAATACAGAAAATACATAAAACAGTAATGGCATAAATAAATAAGCTTCAAATGCTGAAAATAATACAAAATTCGGATTCCCGGGACCCCTTTATGCTAAAATATGAAATTTCAGCAAATTCTGCACTTTCTGGGGGTTTATGCGCAAAATTTCAGTTCAGAGAAAAATTCACGTAATTTTCTGATTTACCGAGGGGTTTTCTGCAAAATTCTGGACCCACTCGTAAAATTTGAGGACCTACTGGTAATTTTCAGAACTACCTAGGCCTCTTTGCAAATTTCTGGACTCAAATGCAAGTTCTAGGGGCCTTTTGGTGATTCTCAAGATTTCATGGGCTTTTCTGCAAAATTTGTTGCTCCCCCGGGCCGGCCTCTTCTTTCCTTTTGTTTTTTTTTTCGCTCGGCCCGTTTTGCCCCCTTTTTTCTCTTCGGCCCAACCCGATTTGGCCTGCACGGCCCATTTTGGCCCATGCGGCCTGCTCTGGCCGCATACCCCAAGGGGAGTAGGGTTTCCCCTACCCTCTCCCATAGAGGCGGCGGCGCCCCTTTGCTGCGGGCGTGAGGCGGTGAGCCGGGCCGGATCAAGGGTGGTGGCGGCGGCCACCACTGCAGCGGCGGCGGCGAAGGCGCGCGGCGGCGGCGGCAGCGCGGCGGCGGCGGTGCATAGCGCGTGGCGCCGGCTGACGGCGTGCGGCGCGCGCGCGCGAAGGCGATGGCGGCGCTCGGTCGAGGGCGAGCGCGGGCGTGGGCTCGGCGGCGCGCGCGTACGGCGCGTGGTTTCGGCGGCGGCCGGTGGTTCTAGTGGTTGCCGTGCGGGCGGCCGGAGGCACTGCGGCGAGGCGGCGGGTGGGTTTGCCGAGCGGCGATGTCGGCGTGGAGGCACGTGCGGGCGCGATGGGGCACTGGTGAGGCGGTGCAGCGGCTCTTCACGGAGGCCAAGGCGGCGGATGGCGGCCGGGCCGAGGTCGGCGGTGCGCGCGGTTGCGGGCGAAGCGTCTGCAGCCGGGCGGTGGCCGGTGTCGGTTTCGGGCCGACGGCGGCTCATGGCTGCGGCGGCCGGAGGGCGGCGCCTTGAGCACGGAGCCAGCGGCGGGGCCAAGGCGACATGGTCGGCGCTTCGGGCGCGGATGTCGATGGCGCGGCCACCCCAGGCGGCAACATGATGCTTCGGGCGCAGCTACCCGGGCAGCGCGCGTGGACGACGAGGCCGATGGCGGCGGCACCTCGTGCGGGAGGTGGTGGCCCGTGCGGGGGCGCTCCGTCCGAAGCCAAGCTCCGGCGGTTTGTAGCGCACTTACTGGTGCGGCAGCGCCTCATGCGGGAGGCGGCGGTCGGCCGGCGGCAAATCCCCCTTTTTTTTCTTTTCGTGCAGCGGCCATGTAGATGCCAATGCGAAACCGAAACAAAGAACATATTTCTTTTCTTGTGAGTTGATCGTGCAGAATCAAAACAAACCATGCAAGTATTTTTCGTTTTCCAATCTACGATGCAATCAACATCTACCTCGTTTCGTAATCCACCGATCGACATTGTGCCGGCGATTTCAGATCTGCTCGCGGTAGATTTAGGGCGGATTTGCATCGTTATACAGTGCGATCAACATCTACTCCGTTTCACAATCTACCGATCGGCATTGTGCCGGCGACTTCAAGTCTGCTCGCGGTAGATTAGGGCGGATTTGCACCGTAGAATTTCAATCTAGAACGCGAAAAGAAAATACAGATTCAAAAGCGATCTAGAAAATTCAATCTGTGCTTCGATGATTACCTCGTTCACCGGAGTGAAGTCGTGCTGATAACGTGTTGAGGAACCGACGCTGGAGACCAGTCCGAGCGATTCCTCTGCTTAGAACAAGAACGAATCAATCACAGAATCACAGAATAATAGATTGAACACAGAGAGGTAGAGAGAACTCCTGGTCTTTCTTTATTGCTTTAGATTGCATCAGGGGTACATAATAAGAGGGGTCTAGGTCCCTATTTATAGTCTACGGTGAGGATGCCTAATTAGATAAGGACTCCAGATAGAGTCCTGATTTCCTAACAGTTTTTACCTTTTCTTTTCGCTTCCTAACCGAGCAAAATCTGTTTTGTTAGCTGCTGGTCTGTCACCTATATATTCGGTTGGACTCCAATTGAACCTGCACAGATAAGGGGAGTGTCTACGTACGTATCATTCGCATATTTTTTTGTGCATATCATTCAGATTTTACTTTCTCCGATCCTCTCCCACCGCCGGCCTTTTTCCCGTCTCCGACGGCTCCACCTCCGGCGACAGGTGGCGACACCTTCAACACGTCTCCTTAATATAAGAAAAAGCGACGGCCGCCGGAGACAAGAAAGACAGCGCCCGGAGCGCGAACCTCTCCAAGCAACTCGTATGGTCGGAAATGCGAATGCGATGCAAAAGAAAACTCGTGCAAATGATTTATAGCAATTCTAGAGAATGTTCAACAGGATCTACAAGTTTCAGAAATTTGGTACCAAACAAAACAGAAGCACAACTTAATCCCGTGCGTGCGTGTATGGCACTGTTTATACATACAGTTACTGTTCATGTATACGGCGCTCTCGCCGGAACGCTGCGACGTTTCACGGCGAAGCATGGCGTCGTTTCCACTGGCAACGGCATGGCATAACTGTGATGTAACCTGTGTACACATAGTTCAAAGAAATGAATAAAGGATTGAGTCCATTTGCAGAACAAGCAAGCAGACTCCATATCTTCATTCGTGTACGTGAGTTTGAGACTGTGAGCCTTACTTCGTAGCGGAGAAGAAGGCAAGCGCAGAACCGATTGCGCGGGCGGTGGCCGGAGGTCTCAAGATTCTTGACGTCGCGGACGAACGCGGACAGAGAAAGCGTCGTGAATCTACTGCGCGGGCGCTTTCAAACCGAGATCAAGTCTTGGGTGATTCTGTCATCAAGTCTCGGGTGATTCTACCGAACGCGCAGAGCGTCGTTTCCATCCGAGATCAAGTCGCGGTTTCTACTATTGGTATCAAAACCATCATGTCCATCTGATCGGTTCCTGTTGGCGGTGGTGATCGTTCGCCATCACCCCCTCCCCAACGATGGATATCGCACTCACCTGCGCCGCGCCGAGGGTGCCACCGCGGCGGCGAAGTCGTCATCGAGCGCATCGTGACATCACTTAGCATGTATTATAAAAGTGGCTATTACAAGATCTGAGCCATTGGTTCTACACAACTCAACACACCTGGTTTATCTAGCCGATGATCTACTCGACCTCCAAAATCATTCTAGATGCCAAGCTCTCCAAGTTTGTTCCTAATCCCACTTCGATGATCATCCAAGCCATCAAGTCAACCTGCAGTCAACAAAGACAAAGTAATCATTTCCTTGGCACAAGTGCCGCACACTTGACCATTATTAGTGAAAATATGCATCATAACATCTCATGCAAACCTAACTGAAACTCAAAACTCGACTTTGCGAACTTTAATAACTCTCAAAGCTTCATCAATAAGTCCTAAATGCTGTCAAATATTCATCATAATATCGAGAGGGCCTCCACATGGTCTCACATCTTGCAATTGTCCTTATCAACACCACAACATAGCAGCGCCTCTACTAGAGTTCACACGTCCAGAGGAGGAATGCCATATGCCAATGTGCTAGCATCAACGTGCATGACAAGGCCTTTGGGAGGTGATGCCTAGGGTTTTTGTGGGTGTGTACAATGCACCTCCCTCAGCCTAACGCCTCCCTTCATATAGCCCCTCGATGGAACACTACCTTAGGGGCCTATCAAAGTGCAAAGCCCACTAGGCCATTAGCAACGGATCCTATTCGAACTAACATATTCTAACTCATTAAGTATGTGACCTAGTAGGTTTATGTATACTCAGTCGTAACCCAGAAAACCTTTTATCGATCATTGGTTGGTAGAATCTCATAGCAGGACATAACGACCCAATGAGTATATATAAAAATCAAATCGAATGAACCTTGTGCAATATGATTGCGACTAGGTCCTAGTTACTCACAACCAGTTTGAAACTCCTTACAAACAGTACGCATCTAGTTACAACTAGTCTGTAACAACTTACGACCAGTTCGTCGACCAATTTATGATTATGTCCTACCAGCTCACGACTAGTTTGTATCAACATATGACTAGTTCGCATCTAGTCAGACTAAACAACCTGTTTGTATATTCTTATTTTGCCTCACGATACTTGATTGAACTCCAGGTGAGATACTTGTCATCTATAGATAAAGAGTTCAGCGGTGTCTGTCCAGTACCCGATGCTGACGAAGACAAACTACCCGGAGTGGGTGGTGATGATGCGCATCAACTTGCAGGCACAAGGCCTGTGGGGCGCAATTGAACCCAGCGACGTCGAGTACAGCAAGGATCGGCTGGCACTAGCAGCGATCGCTCGCTCGGTCCCGACGGAGATGCTAAGTTTGATCAGCAGTAAGGAGACCGCGCGGGAGGCGGTCAAGGTTATCTGGATGGGCGTCGAGCGGGTGCGCGTGGCGAACGCGCAGAATCTTCGGCGCAATTTCAACATCGCTTTCAGGGAAGGCGAGAACGTTGATGACTTCTCGATGCGAATTGCGGGCCTCGCCAACAATCTACGTCTTCTCGGCGATGAGATCGACGAAGCCAAAGTTGTTCGCAAATTTCTCCAGGTGATTCCTGATCGGTTCATGCAGGTCGTGATCTCAATCGAGACGCTGCTGAACATCGACGAGTTGTCCATCGAGGAGGTCACGAACCGTCTCTGGTCCGTGGAGCAGCGGCTCGACGCGCGAGCAGTGGCCGCAGAGTTTGGTTCTCGGCCGCTTCGATCGTCGAAGGAGGATGATCTCATCTGTCGCCTACGCAAGCGCGACGAGGAGGGTGCGCGCGTTGGCAGCGCTGGTGCCAGCGGAAGTGGTATGAGCGGCAGCTCGGTCCTGCCACAGCGCGGCACGCAGCCACCCAAGCGCGATACCGACGACGCACGCAAGGACGATGGCAGCAAGGTCATCGACAAGGATACGTGCAAATACTGCAGGAAAACTGGGCTTTCTCCGAGCTGAACCACGACATCCTTGGGCGTGGCACGATCATGTTTGCTGCAGGGGGTGAACACCATCTTCTGCTGTCGGACGTGTACTTCATCCCACGTCTGCGCAGCAACATTATTAGCTTGGGACAACTCGACGAGGTCGGGTGCCAAGTATTGATCGAAGATGGCGTACTGCGGGTGCGCGATCCGAGGAGAAAGCTTCTCGCCAAGGTACGGCGATCGGCGAATCGACTGTACGAGATCTCCCTCACGCTCGCTCGATCGAGTCCGAGGCGGCACGCGCGTGCGGACGCAGGTGCAACTGCGGACCAGTGGTGCACGACGGCCGGGCGGCATGCGCATGCGGGCAGAAGCCAAGGCGGTCATCGCGTGTGGTTGCACCATGCGGGGCGGCCGGTGCAGCGGCAGTTTCGAGGTGCCGGGCTCAGTTTCAAGCGAGTTATGACAGCAGCTGAGTGTGGTAGCAGTGGCACGGGATTCGGAATTTTTTCTATTTAAGCCCTTTTTTTGAAAAATATTCACATTTAGACCCCTGGTGGTTTTAATTCCGTTTTTGGACCCAGGGGGTCGGAGCCATGACCCACGGCGCCGAGGTAACACGTCTCGGCGCCGTGGTCCATGGCTCCGAGGTCGCAGGCCCACTCCAGCCTTGTGGCCTGCGTGGCGCTGACGTGGCAGCACCTCGGCGCCGTAGATCGTGGCTCCGAGCTCGGAGCCGTGGGTCGTGGCGCCGACCTCGGAGCCGTGGGTCGTGGCGCCGAGCTGCGTGCCACGTGGCGCGAGCTCTCTGCCACGTCTGGAGACACTCGGCGTCTTGGGTTTGCACCGATCAGGCTTTACGTTGTCGCAAAAAGAATTACTAGTTGTATTTTGTATTTTGATTATTTAATTATAGTAATATTATGTAATATATTTATTTATTTATTTATAGAGAAAAAATACGACATATGTTTTTCAAATTCGTTATGTTGCAGATGATACATGTAGGAAATTTGTTGTACATTTTTTTAAAATATTATGGTACGTTGGTAATGGTTTTTGAAACATAAAATGTTGATGTGGAAAACAATTTAATGAAAATTTTTTTGAGCACAAATGTGATATGAACAATTAGACGAAATGAACGAAAGTGATATTGAAATGAACGAAAGTGATATGAACAATTAGACGAAATGAACGAAAGTGCAAGAACTGTAATGATTATAAGTTTTGTTAATTTTGTAGTTGTGAATTACAAAAACAATCTGATAAAATTGTAAAAACAAGTTTATGTTGATTGGCTCGTTGTAGATGCATAAAAAAATATGATAATTTTTTTAGGAACGATTGTGCGTAGAACGGTCGATATATAAAATGGTAAGTGACTTTTAAGGTTTGGTATATTTTAAGGGTTTGCAATTCCCGTGGTTTTTGCAAGGTTTGGTAATTTTGTAGTTGTAATATGGGAACGAATCTGATGAAGTCGTAATAAAAGTTTATGTTCATTGCAAGTTGGACATGCAAACCAAATTATGCTAAATTTTTTTGCCGAAGGATTGAGCGTAGAAATATCGATGCATATAGTGGTAAGTGATATTTCGAAGGTTAGTGATATTTTGACATGGCAGGCATGTGGCATGTGTGCAACTCTGTACTTCTAATGTTCAGAATTCCACCACTAGTCCTAACATGCATGCCTTAGGGAAAATAACTTGCTGGGTCTATTACATTTTGTCTACTGGGTGTAGCGTGGTTGTTTCCCCTTTTTGTCACGCCCTGAAGATGGCTCCGCTGCTTCCTTCTTCCTGTCACTCTTGGACTTGAGGGCTGCCTCACGAGATTGAAGCTCTTCCTCCTGACGCTTGATGGCTGCTTCACGCAGACTTAGCTGCTCCCGCCTCCTTTGCAGCTCATCCTCCTTGCCCTTCAGACGGATTTGGTCCACCCTCACGCGGCGCTCTTGCTCAAGCCGCATCTGTCGTTCCACCTCGCGAGCCTGAGTCATCTTGACAAAGTATTGTCCTTTGTTTTCCACCTCCACTGCCCGGTTATTTGGCCATGCCGGCGGCACTCGATCCACCCATTCCATGAACCCGCAAGCCTATGTGTGGCGTGGTAGATGTCATGGATCAAGTTGAAAAACGATAACGGAAAAGAAATGATTTAGTTATGGTCGTTACCACGAAGTCGTCATCCAGGTCAGGACACTTGAAGAACCTACGGCCGTATTTGGCTCGTTGTACTCGATCAGTCCAGACTCCCAACATCGTCCTAAAGCCGCAATGGCACTTCGGGCGCTCATGCCACTCCGGCACTCCAAATGGGTCGGACCTCCAGGAAGACATTGTTGTGTAGTAGTATTGTGATGCCTTGAGGAGGAGATGTGGTATGGAAGACATAGCAGGGAGGCCTTTATGTAGGCAGTTATCAGTGCGATGGGCATAGTCCATGGAGAGGATCTTTTCGCTTTTCCTGGATTCCAGTGTAGCAATAAATGGCCCTATGTAGGCTTTTCAGAGACTATAATCTCGTAATAAATTCATAGTTAGTAGCCTTTTCAGAGATTGGACCATTCAAAGCCTAGAAGGCTAAAGACCTACGCCCCTATATGTGTACAGGCCTACAGGCCTACTCCTGTAAAGGCTAAAGACCTACGCCCTATATGTGTACAGGCTAAAGGCCTACTCCGTCACTGCGCAAAGCTGGCATATGCTGCCCCGTTTTCTCATGTCACTGAGCAAAGCTGCCCTCTTTTGTCATCTCACTGAGCAAAAGCTAACCTGTTGTGTCATGTACCTGAGCAAAGCTGGGGCGTGTTGTCATGTCCCTGAGCAAAAGCCTCTTTTTTTGGTGGTCACTGCATTAAGCTGTCCCGTTTTGCTATAAGTAGCAGGGTTGGGGTCCCATGACATTGTGAATCGAACAAAGTAGTACCCTCTCTTTCGTGGTGAAACATACCATGTCTGAAGTCGAGGGGCCAGTGGGATTTGGGTCACCGAAAGACGACATTCCCTTAGAAACGAGGATATGTTCGGTCCGCAGCATCGATTGATACCAAGCGGCGTGCTCAACCACCGTGGCGAAATGCGACACAATGAGTACGCGGTCGTCCAGATCTTGGATTCCCGAACGATGGCGGGCGACGTTTCTTCCGATGCTCACGCCCGGTACAAATTAGTAATGTTACATTTTGTATTGCTTATGGACCCTCGAAGTTTACCGTCATTTTTTGTGCAGATGGGCAAATGCGACTTCTCCCACTGGATCGACCCTCCTCACGAACGGTATGTTGATCGTTATGTGGATACATTATGGGCTCGAATATGGGACTTGGAGTACCGAATGGAGAGTCTCACTGAGGAGAACAACGACCTCCGCGAACAGATGCAACGCGAGAGGGGCAACGAGGAGGTCGTGAATATAGGAAGCTCTTATGATCCCACATGTTGCTGCGCGAACCCGAGCTGCATATGTGCATGCCACTACCACGACGGACAACCACGTCCGAGGCGACCCCCTCAGCATTTCTCCATGTGGGTGCCACGAGGCTCGTTTGGCATGTAGGTAAGAATGTGTATGGTTGTGTTGTGTTTTAGTTGTTGTGTTCGTTGGTGTGTTGATGGCTGTAGTACTTGGTTGTGTTGTCATTTTTTGGTACCCTCCATGTTTACCGTCGTTGCTGTCTTGATGGTTGTAGTACTTGCTATATTTTATGTACGTGCAATCTATGTGTTGTTTCGTGTTGTGACTGGGCAAAGCTATTTTATGTGTTGTTTCGTGTTGTTTCGTTGGTAATGTTTTATGTACTCTTTTGGATCTCGTTCGTAGTTTCGTTGTTTCGTTGCAGGAATTATAGAACAACAAAGTACAGACTACGGATTCGTACACAAATATCACTTGAATATAACATATATACATACGTACAAACAAGTAGCTCATTACAACACGACCCACAAGCCTACACATAAATATCACTGCCTCCTAGCCTTACCCTTACCCTTACCAAGGGCGTCGGTGCCTGGAGTGTAACGGCTAGGCTCGCGGCGGTGACTTGGCAATAATGGTAGAGGTCAACTGCCGATGCTTCTGTTTGAGCTCTGCTTCGGCACAAGTGTGTGGGCCAACGATTCTTGTGATCTTGAACTTTCCCGTGTCCTTCGTTTCCTAGCACAAACCCTCCATTCACATGTTTCCTTCTACACAACCTGTACCTCCGCTCCACATAAGAATGCCTCACCTTGAATGGCCTTTACGAATCACTGAATACTCCTGCAGCCACCTTCTCAATGCAGACAAGTCCTCAAACATCATGCCCTTCTCAATTGTCATGCTTGAACCGGCCTCAGGAGCATCTAGCAGCTCGTCATCCCTTCCTTCGCATAAGCCCCATGAGAATGCCTAAGATCGCTGAATTCATGAATCGATGGATCCCGGCCAGGCAATAACGCCCGATCACTCAATATCACTTTCGCCGCTCTCCAAAAGGGCGGTCATCGCCAGAATCAACGGCCCTTGCGATCTCGTAAGGCTGCAGATCATCCACAATTTGAACATCCACACTGTTGGAGTCCCTGCAGACATCTTCAACGTTGCGAGATGGAGCAACGGGAGGAACACCAACATTATCAGGAATGTCTCCTGCATCGTAAGCACAAAAACGATGGGATTGATACAAAAAAATAGCAATGACGGGAAAAGGCTAAAGTGTGGCTCGACACTTACTGGGATGATCCTGAGGGGTCGCCACAACATCATCAGTCCGACATTCAACTCGAACTGGTTGAGAAATCTGAACCTCGTTCGGGCGATAGAGCATCGTGCACCTCGTGCACTTCTTCCACATCCACCGCAAGATCCGTAACGGAGGGTCAAAGGGTGCCTGATCACCTAGTTCTGGTGAATAACCGTGAGTGGTGGGATCAATGGACACCTTCCGCACAACAACGTCCAAACATTTTAACTCATTCCTCATAACCAATTTGACATATTCGTCCCACTCATCCTCTGAACCAATTAAGATCAACCGCCGAGAATTGTGTCTTTCGAACCAAGTGAAGTAACCCTCAACTGTGATGCTCTCCTCGTTTCCATGACAATGTAGCTTCTCTCGGACCCTAGCAACCAACTCACTAAACGACGGCCGATCACCGAATATCAGAGGCACCCTTTGCATTTCAACAAATCGAACATTTCCATAATCATCACTTGTCACACTGCCTCCATGATATAGGGTGACTAGGTTGTCCATCTAGTTCATACAGAAAACCAAACTTAATACCTTGGAAATATGCGGATGGAAAGTTAAAAATAAAGCTAAAGCACAAACGATTTAAGTCCCACAACCACATATCATCTACCTAAAGCAGAAAGCTAAACCATGCTCTATAAGTTCGTGTAGCCAGCACTAACCGTCTATAGGGTGTGGAACTTGGTCCATTTGCAAAACTTACAGACATTGATAGTGCAAAGTAGACACCCAACAAAATAATCTTACATTATAATATGCAAACTACATTCTTACAAATACACGATCGTATGGTTGTATCAATTTGATGCATTAACGGCAATTCTGCATTCTACATGGTGTAATTAATTCACAAGCCTCCAAAGCAACTTCATCATCCGAATCTTTATTAGCTTGCAGGATCAATTCAGTTACATTTTTCAAATGTGGCTGCGTTTTAGTTAGCCAATGTCAGATCCAGCATAAGACCATACAAGCATAAACAACTGAATAATTGACCAAAAAATCTACCAATGAAGATTAGTAAGTTCTGCAAATAAACAATCTACCAATGAAGCAAACAACTGAATGGCATGCAATCTGAGCTCAATGGGGTGATTTCACAGATGGTCTTATGAATTGCTTGGTGAGGACAACAAATGGAATCTAAATGTGCAGCAAAGAACATGATATTACCTGCAAACGGGCGGCGGGGAGGTGGTGGGGGCTCGGCCGCGGCGGGAGGGAGCGGGGGGACGCGTCGGCCGCGCGGGAGGCGGACGGAGGCGGCGGCACCGGGGCGGCGCGGGGAGGCAGGAGGCCGGGACGCGGCGGGACGGGCGCGCCGCAGCGGAAGGCGGACGGGAGGCAGCGGCACCAGGGGCGCGGCGGCGAGGCGGAGGCCGGGACGGAGGCGCGCGCCCGGAGGCGACGGAGGCCGAGGCGGCGGCACCAGGGGGCGGCGGCGGCGAGGCGAGGCCGGGACGGAGGCGCGGCCCGGAGGCGACGGAGGCCGAGGCGGCGGCACCAGGGGGCGGCGGCGGGGAGACGAGGCGGCGTGGCGGACGCTAGGGTTTGCGGATTTTCGACGAGCGCGTGAACCAGCAGCGCCAGCACCACACGGGAAAAAGGCCGCGTGGGGCCCGCTGGCCAGAGGTCGGCGCCATGAGCCACGGCTCCGAGATCGGAGCCATGACCCACGGCGCCGAGCTCGGAGCCACCAGTCACGGCGCCGACCTCTTGCCACGTCAGCGCCACGTATGCCGCCAGGCTGGTGCGGCCCCGGGACCTCGGAGCCGTGGAACACGGCGCCGAGACGTGTTAGCTCGGCGCCGTGGATCACGGCTCCGACCCCCTGGGTCCAAAAACGGAATTAAAACCACCAGGGGTCTAAATGTGAAATTTTTTCAAAAAAAGGGTTAAAATAGAAAAAATTCGGCACGGGATTAGGGGTGAAATGATAGACTTAATCCCGTGCTTGCGTGCATGGCACTGTTTATACATACAGTTACTGTTCATGTATACGGCGCTCTCGCCGGAACGCTGCGACGTTTCACGGCGAAGCATGGCGTCGTTTCCACTGGCAACGGCATGGCATAACTGTGATGTAACCTGTGTATATATAGTTCAAAGAAATGAATAAAGGATTGAGTCCATTTGCAGAACAAGCAGACTCCATATCTTCAATCGTGTACGTGAGTTTGAGACTGTGAGCCTTACTTCGTAGCGGAGAAGAAGGCAAGCGCAGAACCGATTGCGCGGGCGGTGGCCGGAGGTCTCAAGATTTTTGACGTCGCGGACGAACGCGGACAGAGAAAGCGTCGTGAATCTACTGCGCGGGCGCTTTCAAACCGAGATCAAGTCTTGGGTGATTCTGTCATCAAGTCTCGGGTGATTCTACCGAACGCGCAGAGCGTCGTTTCCATCCGAGATCAAGTCGCGGTTTCTACAAACAGGACCGAAAAGCATAGAGATCAAATTCACAACAGGGCCGAAAAGCATAGAGATCAAATTAATTAGTCCCCGGTGCATCTCGGATTGGAACACATTTTCATATACTCGTCTCGTTCATTTTTACTCGACGACCTAAGATCTGTGCTGTCAAACTTTAGCAATAGATTTAAGATTATCTAAATTGTTTATATGAAAATTATATCATTAGGTTTGTTGTTGAAAATACTTTATAATAGTATAATTGTATTAGTACATATTAATGTAAAGTTATAAAATATAACGGTCAGAGTTGCACCTTAGAAACCGTGAAAATCAAAAACATCAAGTAAAAAGAACGAAGGGAGTACACAAACATTATATTGTGGTATCCAAATATATATAACTAAAGAATTGAAAACTTTAAAAACATATGATATCCATATATACATATATAAATTTAAAAATAAAAACTTATAAGAATAATTTTGGTATCCAAACATATATATATATATATATATATATATATATATATATATATATATATATATATATATATATATATATATATATATATAACTGAAATTAAACTTTAAAATAATGTTTTAGAATCAGTCCAGCCAAACTTCCTAAAATTCGACGTCAGTATGTTTAAAATTATTTATATTTGTCATATGAAAACTATATTGCAAGATTTATCGTTAAAAGTACTTTCCTAATAGTATAAATTAATGATAATATAAAGTTGAAAAAGAAATGGTCAAAGAGAAATCTTGGATTCCGTTAAAAGACAATAACTTCGTTTGAAAAAGAACAAAGGGATATAAATGTACAACTAAAATTGGAAAATTGAAATGTTGAATCTTCCGGTTTGACAACAGAAAGTTCACAACTATAATTCAAATTAAATTTTGCTTGAAAAATCAATATGAATTCAAAACTAAATTTTAAAAATATTGTGATACAAATAACTACTAAAAAACATCATCAGTGCGGATGCACGGGTTGATTGCTACTATTTCTAATTGTCGAGGTGGGTTGGCCATTTTGACCGAAATACTGAAACAAGTTGGCAACTTGCATAGTTATGTTGCTGTTATATATATAGTGGAGAAAACAATTCCTATTTCTTCGTAAGATCGATCAAATATATCTTAAAAGCTTGATCAAATTATCAAAAATTCAGAATACACGTCTTTTGCTCAAAACATAATGCACGACAAGTTTACAGAATATCAGGAAATTAAGGAATTGGAAAAGAATAGGAACAGAAATAATTTCAAAGGTTGGAAATTAGTAACATATCGATCCAAACAAATCAGAAATAACAAGAAAATAATCGATCAGTTGATCAACGGCCGGCCGGGCAAGGTGACTGTTTCACTTATTCATATGGGCATATGGCTCGTCTAGTAGTTGGTCGGCTTGTTGGCGGCGTTGCACTTGTTCCTGATCTCGAAATACTTGCCCTCGGCGGGCAGCTTGCTGAGCTTGACCATGGCGTCGGCGAAGTCGGAGTCCCACTCTGCCGGGTTATCCCTGTACTCCACCAGCTTGCCGGCGGCAAAGGAGTCCGTGCGCAGCACCCAGTCGGACTTGAAGAGCACCTTGTTGTCGAGGGTGTTGTGGTAGTAGGTGTTGTTCAGGAAGTCCTTGTCGCAGCTCGCCGCCGTGAGTTTGTAACCGGCGATGGACTTGAAGAGGAGGTCCTCGTCGCGGACGTCGTTCTCCACCACCGACCTCACCTTGGTAGTAATGTTGAGTGCCATCTGGTACCTGGCGTCGATCTGATCGCCGGGCGCGCTGAGGCGGTCCTTGAAGGACTCGTAGTGGGCGACGCCGATGGAGTGCGCGCCGGAGAGGACGACAAGCTCCTCCACGTCGAAATTCTTGGCGCGGAAGTTCTCCTTGAGGTCGTCGAAGGAGAAGGTAGAGCCCGGGAGGGTGGCGTCGGCGTCCCTGGCGAGCGAGAAGACGCCGTCCTTGCGGCCGGAGGGGACGGCGTAGTTGATATGCCCGTCACTGAGGTTCCTCGCAGCGTCGCGGGCCGCGAAGGCGACGATGTCGGCGCAGGAGACCATGCCGGGGTAGACTTTTTCGAGCCTGCTCTTGATCGTCTCGATCACGTCGAAGGTGCGGAGGCCGATGTTGGCAGCGGCGGTCTTCTCGGGGTAGGGATTCTGGGGCGTCGGGTCCAGGAGCACAGATCCATCGCAACCCTAAACAAACACGACCGACCATGCACCAACGTTAGATCATTTCGATGACTTGTGATCTGGGCATGAAATGACCCCGGTTAGCAGTAGACCTATTTGGAACCACAACCACCTCATGGTGGGTACCGGAGTTGTGGGTGTACTACGGCTCTACGTACCAGGTTATGCCTATAGATTTATCTTAGATCTTCGTCTTTCTAGACATGTGCTAAGGGATTGCACTCGTATGTGCAAGCATGGTGCACTTATGTGGTGATGAATGTGCGTACATATATCTTCCTTGTAATCGCAAAAAAAAGAAGAGTAGTAGATCGGTTGGTCGAGGGGTTGAGGCCCTCATCTGAGTTTTAAATATAAAATACACTAAATTTCATCTATATTTTCATCCCTATTTCTTGCATATTTCGATATTTAGTTCATGTCTACTGTTTTTCATAATCTTTTCACAAAATTCAAAATTCTCAAAAACAAATTCGAATTTTGGTGACCCCCTTTTCTTTGATTTTTTTGCCCGCAAAGGCCGGTTCCCCCTGCTTAGTTATGACCCCGGTAATCGCATATGCGATGGGTTGATTATATATATATATATATATATATATATATATATAGCTTCTTTTCTATACCCAGATGTAATTACACCCTATGTCGTGTGTGTATATATATATATGTATATATGTATATGTATGTATAACTTAGGTACGTACATAGACCCAGCAGTCGTGGAAGAACAAGCGGACGAGGGCGGGGCCTTTGCTGCGGTCGGCGGCGAGGGCCTTCTCCACCTCCTCCCTCACGATGGACTCCACGCTGCCGCAGTTCTTGGTGTTGTAGTACCCGGCCGTCAGGTAATCGCCGGCCGCCGATTGCGCGGCGACGGCGAGGGAGAACACCAACACGCAGCAGCTGACAGCTAGGTTAAGCCTCATCTCGACCGATCGATATATCTTAATTACCTAGGCTAGCTCTTTTAATTGTGTAAGTCCTACAACAGAGTGCTTCTGTATCGTTGCGATCAGAAGATGTGTACTGGTACTGTTTATATACTGCTACTATACCTGTTCAGCGATTGCAGACATTACATATACAGAATTATTCTATACAGCTTAATTGAGATTCATTGATCAGGACGTGGCAAGCATGTGGCTTCAACGTGGCGAGCAACACGCGATAGCTCTTAGCAGCTATGAGTGATTTCTGTCGAGATCAACGTGCAAGTTGCAAGGGAATTTCTCATCCTCCATGTCTTCCCTCTTTAGCTCCTTGCGTTGTTGAGAGACTTGCACGTCTATCTAGCTAGTACATGTCTACCGACGCAATTCGAGGTGTGTTTAGACATCATTCGAATATTTTCTTTCTAACAATCATTTAGATTTGAGACCGTTGAATTAGAGATCCAACGACCCCTTTTTTTTGGAGGAGGGGGAGATTTTTTTGGAGGGGGTGGAGGGAGAATTCATAACCGTTGGATCTCTAATCTAATGGTCATAAATGTAGATAATAGTTAGGAAGAAAATATCCGGATGATATTTATCAATACCCATTCGCTAAATAGCTAGCTACTACGCGTGTATAAAAAACATCCACATCATAAGTAAATAGTCCTAGATACTAGCTCTCTAACCATTTGTATCTTGGCACGGATATATAGAGAACACCAAGTAAATATCATGCAAGAAATAACCAATGCAAGTTTTTGCTATGTCTTTGTGATTGGATTTTGTGTACAAGCTATGTCTCATGTAAAACATTATTTTTCTCTGTTTTTCTTTAATTCCCCTTCCACATAAGCATCAATCCTACCTGACATGTTGAAAAAACTTCTGACGTAGGAGCGTTGGGAGTACCCTAAATACATTTACTAATTAAACAGCTGTTAAAATAGTAAAATAAAATAGTTACAGTTTAAGCCGGTTCAGGTTATGTTCCCTTTGCTAAATAGAAGCTATTTGAATTTTATTTTCATTGCCCAAAGGTGTGGCTTCCTGTAGATATCTTCTTCCAAACAGAATTGGAACCTCTCGGGTTGTCAAGACCAGCGAAAATAATTTCACGACGAAAACAAGTATTACTGCCCTCGGTTCTAATCCACCCATTGATGTAACATCCTAAAATTAGATTAGAGGTCCAACGGTCTCTCTTTTTTTTTTTTTGAGAAGGGAGAGATTTTTTTAGAAGGGATGGAGGGAGAATTCATAGCCGGTGCATCTCTAGTCCAATGATCACAAATCTGAATGATAGTTAGGAAGAAAACATTCGGATAATGTTTATCAACACCTAATTTTAAAATCCATACAATTATTTTGAAAACCATCATTTCTGCATCTTCATGTATTTTCAACAGTAGTTAATTAGTGGCCGTAAAGCATGCTCAGGAATTAATGACCGTAAAGAAACAGGAGCGTATCCATTATTCAAGAGTAGTTAGTGTTGAACGAAGAATGCTCGATCGGTGATGCATGTGCGAAGGCTAGCTAGTGGATGAGTTGGATGCAATGCAGGTCAAAGCCAGGCTAGTTGCCACTGAGGTCGTAGGCTACCTAGCTCCAGCAAGGACACGTAGCTGCAGTTGCAACTGCAACTTTAGCAGCAGCAAGCCGCCTGTACCGTCCGATCGAAGGAGCCAACGGCTCAAATCGTGCTGCAGAGCGGAACAACAATATTTTGCTACATCGCGTGTGGAAGATCTAGAGCGTTCCTTTTTTATCCAACAGTCGGTCGGTGGTGTTAATTGCCTCAACGAATAACATGGCGATTGGCCATGATTCCCAAGAACATGGAACAATTGTCTAGTGTAATTATACTAAGGGGGTGCTCATTTGGGCTTAGGGCATCTGTAGTGTATAAAAATAGAAGGTCTTAGGCTATAAGCAAAAAAAGCTTAAGGTTGGTCTTCAAGCTAAAGACCTAGCCACAAGCATTAAAATACAATTTTTTTATCTGCCGAGTGAGACCGTCTTAAGGCCCCTTGGGTTATATACACTATAGAGTCGACCTTAAGGTTTAGATGGGACCCATCTTAAGGCCTCTTGAGTTATATACACTATGGATACCCTTATGAAGCTCAAGCTTCTAACTTTTTTTTCTACTATAACAGTTTTTTTGTACTGTAACTACTAATAACTTTTTCAGCGTAACTAAATTTTAAAAAATTAAAAAGAAAAAATAGTTATATCATCACGAACAATGCAAAAGAATAAGGCGAAAAAGAAAAGGCTAAAAGCTAATAGCCGCTATAATACAATTTCAGTCATAGACTAAAAACTACAGCCAAAAAGATTAATCGTAAGTCAGAGGGAATGGATTTAAGCTAAAAGTCAGAAAAAAGATAAAACAAAAAGCTTGAAGCTTAAGCCAGCTCAAATGAACACTGATGCATTGGTCACATGTAATATATTTTTGTCATCGACTAGGGAGACGAGATACCACGCTACTAAACTATGCTACTTATGGTTAGCATGATGGACACAAATGCTTGTCAAGTTGGCCTTGTTGCCTCGACTTGTCACCCGGTCCGTTGGATAATTAACAGATGTGGGCACCTCGCAACCGTTCTCTATGTAACTATTATAATTTGATTCCCAACCATAGGAGGTTGTCTTTGCATTAATTTTACGATATAATTTCAATGTACGTGAAACCCGTTTGGATTTTTTTTATCAAATTCCCTATGGATTAATTCATTATATATCTTAAGACGACTGCATTCCGCTCTAAGCAAAAAACAGATGGAAAAAAGTATACGCCGCTCATTGCCCACGTGGGCCGGCCCATGTGAAGCCCACTACTTGACGAAACAACTGACGTCATCGGACACCAAAAGTGGACTCCGAAATTCTAGATGCTAGGACTTTAAAACCAAATATCCGATTCGTGATCCATATTTCTTATCAAGATATCTTTAAAAATAAGATCTCACTTGCATATATTACAGCGTCATTATGTGAAAGATTATGTTAAATGTTCTACTAATTGTGTTTCATTAATAGTCTTGAATAGTTCTATAAGCACGTTTGATTTGTTCTACTGGTAGTCTTAAATTGATCTACGGCAAGCCTGATTTTCATATGAACCACTGAAACATTGGAAATGAAAGCGTGCAATATTTCGTTCTATCTACTTGAACATTCGACTCTAAATCTACCCATTTCCACTAAACAATTCCAAAAGATATTATCAGAACATCATCTATAAACTACTGAAATATTCGAAAATAATGTGTGAAATATTTTAGTTTACCAACCAGGAAATCCAAATATGATAGTCAGATGGATGTTCCATCGTCACTTTTTGTTTGTTACGTGGCATATGTTATCATCGCTAAACCGAAATACATCTACCCTACTCTATAATTCACCAAAATTTTCTTTGCTAAATCCACCCCCTTAACCACCCCCACAGTCATACCTAATCTAAGTCTACCCAGATTTGTGTACCAAAGTAATCCAACTTCATACAAATGAATGGCCTAGATCTCTCCTCAAGCCTTATTCTCTTACTCATTGAAGATCCTAAGGTCAATATTATTTGGATCATGCATCATCATTGAATCGGTACCTACCCGACGCCCATGCACCGCCCCCTGCGCCCAATTCTGCTGGGTACGGAGGACGGCGTCCCCTCCTCTCCTCCTCCTCCCCCCGCGCTCCGCCCCAAACCCTAGCCTCCCACCCGATCGCGCGCCGTGCTCGCCTCGTCTCGCGCTCTCGGATGGATCCCACCCGCCGCCGCGCCTCTCCCTCGGCCCTCCGCTCCGCCTCCACGCCGATCTCCACCCGACGCCCACGCGCCCGACGACCTCGCTCCTTCCTCCCCAATCAACCCGTGCGCTGCCTCCAACCTAACCCGTGCGCGGCCTCCCCTGGCGAACCCGCGCGCGCCGCCTCCTCCTCCTCCTCCTCGCCGCCGCCGCCTCCCCACCGAACCCGTGCGCCTCCTCCTCCCTCCTCATCCGCCGCCGCCTGCCCCGCTCCACTGCCGCCTCCTCCTTACCCCACCCCGCGCCGCAGCCGCCTCCTCCTCCTCCCACCCCGCGCCGCCGCCTCCTCCCCTCCCTCCTCCTCTTCGCGCCCCGCCCGCTCCTCCACTCGGCCACCGCCTCCTCCTCCTCCCCACCCCGCGCCGCCGCCTCCTACTCCCCCACCCATCCGCTCGGCCCCCGCATCCTGCTCCAGATGGGCGCCGTCCTCATGTTCGGCGGCCAGATGCCGGTTGTGCTTCCGTGTTAGCTCTCCACAATCTGAAGTCCGCCCCATCCGGCTTCAGCTCTAGGGTTTCGCTTCCCCGATTCGATCTTCCACAAGGGCACGAGGTACGTACACCCATGGATTCCGACCTCGCCATCCCCGATTTGACGCCTGTTTCCGCTAAATCTGTGTTTTCTCTGGTGATTTCCAGGTGGAGTTTCTGGTTTGTTGTGATTTGGGAGATGCCACCGAAGTCGGCTAGGAGGGTGGCGCGCGCCGAGGAAGGGGCGCGACGAGGGGCGAGCGGCTAAGACGCAGACGGCCGCGGAGGAGACGGCGCCGTGGAGGAGCCGCTCGTCGAGGAGGAGAAGGCGCGAGGAGGCTCCAAAGGTGGAGGAGCGAGCGGCAATCGTCACCGCCACCGCAACACCCCGCCGCAGAGAGAAGGTTTTGTCGGACGCAGCAGCGACGGCGCGAGCCACGGTGAAGGTATTGCGTGTTGCTCTGTTTCGTGTATAGCGTATACTTTTATGTGATCTGTACACTGGTGTATTTGTATGGTGCCGCAATAAACCCCTTTTATTTCGCGTAGCATGGACGCCATGTAGATTTTCATCATTCTATTGATGGTAAGCATGGGTTCGCGAGGAACGTGCTTGTGTTGGCGTATTAGATTTGTTAGATCCTTTCATATTTGCCTGCAGGTTGTCTTTTTAATCGGTTGAACGGTATTCAATGTGTGAGGTTACATGGCATTTTGCTTTAACAATGGCAAATATGGATTTTGACTACTTTTATGCTAGAGAATATAACATGAACCACTCTCTTATTGAGCATGAAAGAGCATATGTTTGTTGTGACTTGTGACTTTATGGGTTTTTTTGCTATATATGTGTTGGACACTCCACTGGTTTATCTTAGTGAGCTTTGAGGTTTATGTGTCTTATGCTTCATTTTTAGATGAGGGAACTATGAAAGAAACATATAAAGAAGAGGACAAAGGTGAACGGCTCGAGTTCGAGGATGAGCAAGAATATGAAGAGGAGGCTCTCAGAGATTACGATGAGAAGGATTTGGAGCAGTATGAAGAGCAATACGAGGATGGTGATGAAGGGGTAGAGTATACTGAAGATGTGGTTGAAGAGGAGACTGATATTGTGGATGATGGGGAGGGTGAGGGATATGAAAATGCTGATGAAGAACATAACGTGGTAAGTGTGGTGCAGTGCTCATGTGCGACATGGCGCATATCAGTGGCCTTGTAGCAACCAAGGTGAAACATCTATTTATCTCATTGTTAGTTTAGATGGTTTTGCTCAAAAATGCAGTGCAATCTTATGTATTTCTTGGCAATGCATGCGTATGGAAAGGGACTATCAGGTTCTGATCACTAGGAATAACCTCCTTAGCTAAAAATTTAAAGAGTTACAGTGCATATTGCTTAATGGCATTATTGCCTGGATTATTGCTTAACAATGGTGATGCTTAACTACATTGTTACTAAATGATGATATCTGGATAACTGTCCTTCAGAAGTGATATTGCAGTAGCAAAACATAAATTTCTATTGATAATTGTATTTGTGCCATGTTACATCTCCAGGAATGCCAAAGTCCCTTCAACCATTGTGAGTCTGTGACCTTGTTACTTCAACCACATATAAGAGCCTAAGGGGTCCTGGGTGGTATAATATTCTTGAGGAAAGGAAAAAATCGAAGGAAACGGAGTGGATCCTTATCTCAAGTGGCCGAAAGTGATCAATACGATTTTGAAGGCAGGATAAATTTCGCTGTTTTCCCTTCGATGCGCATGAATACATGTGAGCTGCTGGCCTAAACACTAATAGGATGTTTCTCTATTTCTTATTCAAAATACAGCTACTAAATACTCCTTAAAATTCATAGATTGCAGATGCTTCTCTTTAATTGAAATAGTTGTGAACTGCCGGAGTAATACTTGTTCCAATTGCTAACAGCTTGGCTAAGGAGATTGCATTTCTACAAAATGTCAAGGATCGAGTTTGGCACCTTTTGATTGCTGGCTTTGCTTGAGAGGAATCAAAACCATGGCTTTACTGGTGGAAAAGCAACAGTAAAACTTTTCGTAAATACAATAACCAGTATGTTAATGTATATATTGATTGTTGACAAATTTTGGAGGGCTTAATAACATGACTGCTATTAACTTTGTATTGATTTGATTCATTATACCTGCTCCAAACTTCCAGATTTGTAGTCATTTGAATTTCAAGAGGCTGAATGATTAGTTTATTATTGATAGGCTAATGCCCGAAGATTGCTGAATTCCTAGCTTCTCATCCAAGGGTCAAGCAAGTGAACTATGCTGGACTTCCGATCATCCCGGACGATCTTTGCATTATTCTCGTGTACTATTCAATTTTCAAGTTGCCCACATTAAGTAGCTTAAGAGATCATCAAATTGGCGGCATTGGATCTTCGTGTTTTCGTGACACTTTCTAAGCATGAGTTGTCATGGTTGTAACATTTTGCCCTTGCTTCTTTTGTAGGCCAAGGTGCGGGCTCTGTTCTCAGTTTCCTAACCGGTTCATTGGCTCTCTCGAAGCACGTTGTTGAGACAACAAAGTACTTCAACGTAACTGTTAGCTTTGGTGAGCATTCAGACGATTAATATTTCATGTCTTCTCTGTTTGTCGCAGTCATATGTCTGCTCTGCCTGCCTTTCAGGAATCAGCTTACTCTTAGACCCATTTTACTTATATTCAGAGATGCATTACTTATATTCCTTTGTGATGCATCTGTTCTCTGATGCCTCGGGAAGGTTTGCGAATGTTGCTGAAATGAGCTGTATGCTTGTATATTGGATCTCAGAGAATTTTTAGGTTCTGATCCTCTATAGGAGTTCTGGCAGTAGTCTGTAAATTGGACATTTTGGCGAGATTCGACTTTGTTTGGTATATTTGTGATCTGATCCTGCTAAGTTTCTATTGTGGGGTGCACATGCTTCTAGACCGAATCTTATTCTTAGAGTAGTTTTATATTGTGGGGTTCTGATCCTCTATAGGAGCTCTTCCTATTTGTCTTGAAGGTACAAACAAATATGAAGGAACTTCCTGAGATGAGGGGGGAGAAATGTTGCTGTTACTCTCTATCTTATGCATATACATCTCACAGGAAGTTGGCTTGTTTAATTTGCTGTTGGCTGCAATGCTGATATTTCATTGTGATATGTGTTATCAAGCATAAATTGATATGGTCTACGTTGGTTGACTTCAGTAGTTCTGCATTTGGTACTTTACACCTTATGGTACCAGATTATATCTGCATGAACTATCTGAACTTGTTATCACTGGAACCTTTCAACAGAGATCAGTCTTTACTCATCATCGTATACATGCGGTAAAGATATCCTTGTCAAGGCCAAAACCGGAACCGGCAAAAGTGCAACTTTTCTGGTAATAATCATTTGCAAGAAGTTACTTTGAGATGTGTACTTTCTTTTGGTGTTGTTGTCCTTTAACCAATTTTTTTCCTGCAATTGATAAACAGCTTCCTGCAATTGAATCAGTCTTCCTGCAAATGAATCAGTCTTGAATGCTATGAAGAGCCATACAAATCATCGAGTGTCACCAATATTTGCCCTTGTCCTTTGCCCTACAAGAGAGCTTGCCATCCAGCTTACAGCTGAGGCAAATGTTTTGTTGAAGTACCATGAAGGAATTGGTTTTCAATCTCTTATTGGTGGTACTAGATTCAAGCTTGATCAGAGGCGTTTAGAGTCTAATCCATGCCAGGTTTGTAACATATACTGACCTAATAGAGATCAATGTAAAACTTCTAACCGCTAGCTTGACTGTATTTTGTGGTTTTCCCCGTCCAGATTTTAGTTGCTTCACCGGTAGGTCTTTGGATCACATTGAAAACAAATCTTCATTCTCTGTCCGGTTGATGGGATTGAAGTTGCTTGTTTTGGATGAAGTGATCATTTGCTAGATTTGGGTTTCCGTAAAGACATAGAGAAGATTGTTGATAGCTTGCCACGTCAAAGACAGACGTTACTATTTTCAGCTACTATTCCAAAAGAGGTAATATAATCATCATGGCACACAGCACCAGCATTTTTGTTTATTGTTTTCTATCGCGGAGAGATCCTTGTCCACCGACTCATCGTATTGTAGGAACTACTACTGTATTGTTCATGACCGCTAGCTAGTCGTTCCATAGTTTGCTTGTGCCACTGAAAGTGTGGATGACAAATACTAGGGATAATGTGATGCATGAAAATGCTCACCATCCTCCAATGTGAAGTCTGTCTATTCATTTGTGGATACTATGTTTTGCTTGCTGAAACATAAAACATATTCTGTCATACTTGTGAATCATATGCATGTATTTGTCCTTTCAAGCATATGCCTGTCTAGATCTGAGGTAACGTTATTGAAGATAAAAATTTTGGTTAAGCTCTTTATGTTGGCCATAGATGGAATTTTTGGCATTTTATGTTTGATCTTTTTGGGTCGTCAGGAGTTAGAGTCTTAGAAATTGTCGTTAGTCCATAATTCACACATGTAGTTTGCTTTATCCTACATGTCCATCTCGCTTACTCAATGAATATTTGAAGTGAAATGTTGGCATATTGACAACAGAGAGCGGCATGTGTACTAAACTAATATCATTGTGAATCAGGAGCAATCATGTGAAAGAGATATGGTTTCCTTAGGCGTAAGAAGTCGGTGTTTAAGATGTAAAATTAAGGCCAGAGCATGAAGTAACTTCTACAAGAACATTGATTCAATTTGTTTCCCAGATCAAAAGGAGTAAAAATTATTTGAAAAACTAAATATTTGTTTAAACTTTTAATTTCTCTAGGCAGATATGAAAAAATGAAAATCAACATGAGCAGACACTTTACAATGGTTTGCTCTTAATGAATCTGATTGTTCGTTTTATTTTTTACAAATTTTATTTATGTTTTGTATTTTATCGTAGCGTTAGCACGAGCACACTACTAGTGTAATATAGGTCATGTTTTGTCGAATTCAACTTAAGGAACATGGTGCGAATAGATCGCGAAATAGATTCTCGGTTCAAAAGATATATGCTTTCGAATTTTTTTAAAAGGAAAATATCTCTACTACTTAAAAATTGGAGTTGGTAGCAGTCTGTCCGTTCTCCACTGGCCAATCCCTCAGTTTACTTGCGCCGACATGTGGGCCCAAAGCGCTGCCCTGCTCCTCCACCAAAACCGCTCTGCGTTCGCCTCATCCACCGAAACCGCTCCGCGTTCACCTCATCCGCCGAACTACCGCCGCCTCCTCCCCCTCTTCGCCCTTGCCTCCTCCTCCCCGCCCCGTGCTGCCGCTGCCTCCTCCCCCCATCCCACGCCGGATCTGGGCTGGGGCGGCGCAGTGATGGCGGGATCCGGTGCAGGCTGCTCGAATTCGACGAGGCAGCGGTGCCATGGGTGGTGGAAAGGTGTTGGTGGCGACCAGATCTGGGCGCATCGAGACCGGCAGCGACCAGAATTGAGGCGACGACGGCCGAATCCGGGCGGGAGACAGCGGTAGGATCCAGCGGGGCAGCTAGATCAGTGTCAGGGCAGAGGCAGTCACGGTGGCCCGGGAGACCCCGACATCGACCCCGACATCCGCATCATTCTCCGTCCCAGAGCAGATCTCGCATCGCGGGCCGGGTCACAGCGATGCAGGTGGAGCTCCCTTCCCGCGCCGCCACCCAGCCAAGCAAGGCAGAGGAGACGCCGCCGACCTCCCCGGCGGCCACCACATCGGCAGCGGAGGCCGCGCCGCTCATCCCAGGTTGGTGCATGCGGCGGCGGGCGGTGAGCGAGCGGTTCGCTCAGCATAGCGGCTCTTTTTGCCACGACATCGGCCGCGCGGCCGCCAAGACCTTCCTCCTCGCCCGACTCACGCTCATCCTCCTCCGCGGTGAGCGAGCGGTTCGCTCAGCATAGCGGCTCTTTTCGCCACGACGTCGGCCGCGCGGCCGCCAAGACCTTCCTCCTCGCCCGACTCACGCTCATCCTCCTCCGCTACCTTGGGTACTATCCGATTCCATTTCCCTTGCTGCCACTTTCACATGGTGATTTGCTTGTGATCTTACTACAATTAGATATATCATGGCATTTATTTTGGAGAATTAGTGTACCATGACATGTTTAGCACGTAGCTAAATGAACTTTACTAAGCTTGCTACTAAGATCAGATGCTAAAGCTCAGAAAATTTTCATATGATGCTTCTATTATCACGGGTGTGGTCTTTTCCTAGATTATTGTTCAGTTCGCTGCAATAACTTTTCTAATTTATGCAGGATAGGCTACAGATGGATCCGACAGTTCCTAGCCCTCTGCTGTTATACTCTCTTGCTCATGCCGGGTTTTATTCAAGGTTGGTGTTTTGAGTTTTGACACCACTTTTTTAGTTCTGCATGTAAGGGGCTCCCTATTCTTGTCTCCATAGTAGGATATTGGGTGATATACTTAGTGCCGCCATTGCCTCGAAAGAATGTTTGATATAATACAGTAGAATTGACTCTTGTTTTGCTCCAGTTGTATATTATTACTTCTTCTCAAGACAAGTTCATAGAAGTGTTGTATATGGAGAACAACCAAGAAACAGGTATTTCTTTCATTTTTTACATGTTTTGCCATGCAGATAATATCTCTATTCAATAAACCAATAGTTTGTCTCGGACTCTCAGTGCACTTGGTATAGTTAGTTTAGTTGTTTATATCTTGTGCCCTGACATTTATTTCTGCAGATTGGATCTCTATATACCTACTGGCACAACAGGGTTGAAGCCGGTTGTGGCATTTGCCACTGGTGGAGCATGGATCATAGGGTGAGTAGAAGTATGCACTATCTTGGAACCCAACTTTTTTATTTTGCATTTTCCAGAATTCCAGTAAGATTTAGATTTTGTCTTGACTTTGTATGACGAATTATATATCTCTCAGGTACAAAGGGTGGGGGTGCCCTTTTAGGCAGATGCTTGGCAGAAAGGGGCATCATAGTTGCATGCATTGATTACAGGTATTATATAATACTCATGGAGCATAGCAATGGTTTGTTTGCAGAAACTTTCCTCACGGGTCTATTGGTGACATGGTAGAAGATGCATCCCAAGGAATCTCTTTTTGGTGTGTCTTGGCATAGCTTGGTGCATTTAGTGTTTGGAACAAAATAAGCAAGTTGCAATGGTTTTTTTTGGTGTTTGATAAAAAATCGCATAGCCTATGTAGTGTGTAATTGGGAGGTTCTATGCTCACAAGTTTCAAAAAGTTTGTGCTAAAATTTCTCTGATTTGGTGCTTTGTTCCCTTTTTCAGGAAGCTAAATTTTCAGTAGTTTCACTCCTATATGTAATGTTCGTATCAGGTCACTCTTGTGTTTTAGAGCGCAGATTATATTTAGTTGATGGCGTATGTTTCTAACCATCATAGCGAATATGAGATAACAAAGTGAATGAATCAATACAATGCCATGTAATAGTTTGTTCGCATATATGGACTCTGCATTCAATCAAACTTTGAGTTGGCTTTCAATGGTTGAAATCTCAAAATTGAGGGAGTCAATAGAATTTGTTCTGTACTTATGATCTAATCAATGTTAGGTGTTGCACCACTGTCCATTTTCAACAAGTGGTGCCCTTACCTGTTGTTTTATGCTTCTTCTTCTTCTTTCCATTTGTGAGATGCAGATTTAGAATTTTACACACAGAAACTGAATTTTACTTACTGTAGACTCAAATTCAATCAAATTGCCTGGTATAGTAGACTCAAATTCAATCAAATTGCCTGGTATAATAAGGTCTAATCCATACAGTTATGCTAACCGTCGATCTAAACTCGCTCACACATTGCCGCTTTTCCCCTTCTTCTAGAATAAGCAAATTGAATTATCTTGGTTTACTCCATTGTGTTTTAGGGATATAACTGAAGCATCTAGAGCACTTGTTCTCAGTTGATCTGTGCTATTGTGAATTCTTGTTATCGAGACACTGTTTTTATTTGCCGTTCACTGCTTTATACTTCAATCTTCTCTTCACAGGTTGTGGAGGATGGCTATGAATTCTTTGCTAAGTGCCAACTGGTAACCATATTCTCTGCACCGAACTATTGTGGTGAGTTCAACAATGCTGGTGCTATGATGAGCATCGACGACTCTCTAACATGTTCATTCCAGATCCTTGAGCCTTCTGATAAGAAAGGAAAAGCAGGAGCTGCAAACATGTCAAAACCAGGAACACCGCCTAGGAAGATAAAAATTAATATTATTTAGGCAGGTTCTCTCTAATATGAACTGAGATGCTCCTTATGTAGAGTTATGTTTCACTTTACACATGTAAAACAAAATTTATATTTACATTTAGCATCTTAGGTGTTGTCTCTGTCTGGGTTTCATTCAAGTACAATGACAGTCTAAAATTTCTTTGTCTAAATGGTTCCTTTTTTGTCAGTTTTGTCAGCTTCTTGCTAGCATCTTGTGTTGTTTTAAGTGCCTGTCCATTATCTAATGAATATATGCTGTTCAGATGCTTTTTGATATACATCTTTATATCCTAGCATGACCTATGTGCAAAATTATCCAGTGATTTATGACTGTGTTTTTGTGTACAAATTTGCAAAATATTTCTATCTTCAACGCAGAATATATTTACTGTCAATATCTTTTGCAGTATTTGTTACTGTTTCTAACTAGCTATGTTGTACCATAGGTCTGAAAGATCTTGAATTGCAACTAAGGGGTATAAAATCTGATTCTACTTTTGATCTTGTATGAAAGGTTGGTTCTCTATTCCATCATATTAGATTTGATACTAATTTTGACAGAGGAATTATCATAGTTTTTTTCCTTTATAGGTACTTCATGTCTATGAAGCTTCTAGTGGCGAATGGATTTTTTATGTTTGGGATGGAACGGATACTCCTGCGACTGAGTTTCAGACACTGTAGGGTTAGACATTGTCATCATTGTTTAACTTTCAATTTCAGCAATAGGCAATAGCTAATAAAACCCATTATGAAATCTAGGATGGTGCTATGGTGTAAAACAAAATTTATATTTATTGTAAATTTTAGAATCATACTGATATTATATATCACCTTTTTTGAGAATCCGTTGCAACGCACGGGCATTGTACTAGTAAAAGGAAAAAAGGCACCTAGGCCACACCAACCCACCCCCGACACACGTGACCACCGAATGAGTGGGCCACCACAAGTCAACCCATCTGTTTAATTAATTAATGGCTTCAGCCCATGGGCCCATGTGAACGCAACCCTTCTCTTCTTTTGTCTTCTGGCCAAGCGGCCTTTCTCTCGCTTGGGCTTCAAACCGGGCTTGAAATCGCATGTTCCACAAAACCCTAAGTGCGCTCAATGAGCCAAGCCAGCCCATGATTGTTGGGCCTTGCAGACAAGTGTGGTCCAGTTAGCAGAACGAGGACTCTCTCTCTCTCTCTCTTCGAACGTATCTCTACAGCTCTGGTCTGGTTGCGTCATATTTGGGTCATGTTAGTAGAGTAGACCCTAGGAAAAAATGCCAGGGAGGGAGTATGTGTAGTTTTGTTGTGTTCCATATAGTTTGTTTTATTCCTCTTTTTTTACAAATTGTCATATCATTTTTTATATAATTTATTTTTATGTAAAACTAGGTTATAATTGATGTAAAAAGATCGTACAGAAAAGAGTAATATAAAAGAGTAGTACTCATCAATGTATCACGTCACATGCAAATAACTAATGAACAAACTAGCGCACAGATACAAATATGCATCCAACATCTAAATAATTGGGTAGTCCTTGATAAAATAATACTTGAATGGAAAGGAGGCAAAAATGACTTCATCTATTAAGTCTAAGTCCAAATGCTCAAATTTTAAGTACTATTTAGCAACAAAACATACTTTAGACACCACTTTATCGGATTTGATTATTGGCACGTGGGTCTCACTCAGTGGCGGACTTAGAATTTTTTGGATGGGTGTTCGGACTTTGAAACTACGTTACTCGGATACGTCGATGCCAATACGCCGATACTGTGACACACCATTTCCCCCAAAACACCAATACAATAACATGTGTATATAGATATAATAATAATAATAACAACAACAACAACATCTAGAAATTAATAATTTCTTATGAGGAAATGGACGACATATGACAAGCATAATGGCACGAATTAAACAACACAACAAATTATAGAGATTAATGACAATTGCATACCTGCTCTGAACTATATGTGATGTTCTCTTGCACTTCCACAAAGCTACAAAATCATTGAGAAAGACTAGAATAAGTTGCACCCAAATTAAGAACAAAGATGGAGCATTCAGTGATCTGGAGAAACATTGTCTATGTAAAATTAACTAACTAAGCCTTGATAATCAGCAAAGGATAGTCTCAAACAGTTAGACAATAATGCAATTTACAAAAATGGTATTGTCCTTAATTGGATAGAGTACCTGTGACCTCAAATATGCAGACTTCTTCTTCATTTTTAAAACTCAAAGATTTACAAAATCATAAAATGCAAGATTCATGAGTTTCCTGGTTGGCCACACTAGAAAACCAATGCTAGGGGAACATGAAAAACTTTCCCTGTATAACAAAATTTTTTATGTGGTAGACCTAGAACATACATAATAATCTAGAACAAAAGCAATACTTCCTCCCATGTTGACTATTAGCAGCATCTTGAAATGAAATTCAAGTGACATTAGGTGTTTGGTAAGAAAGCAATAGGCCCAAATTTCCCACACTAGCCCTTTTAGCCTTTTGCATATTGATTCATGGAGAATCAAAAATCCATGTACCTTTGTGTGTAAAACTTGACACTTAGATTTGTATGGTCAGTAAAGATTGAAGGTGGTTCCTCAATATTGTAATAAGACATTAGCAATAAGCAGATATTGTGCAACCTTTTCAAAGAAAATGATGAAATTCAGACTAAAATCTCAGGAGCTGTTTTAAGCTTCAAATTCAGGCATTTTGATTTATACCACTGAAAAAGTTTGTAAGTATTGGTTATCACTGAACACTTCAAATCTATCTATCTGGATCTAGGCAGAGAGAGAGAGAGAGATAAAAAGAGAGGGGAAGTGAGGAACTCACAACAAAATGGTGGATGTGCGGTGGCACACTGGCGCAGAGCCGCAGGCCCACAAGTGAGGCGGCCGCCGTGGCCTGGTCACCCAGGATGTGCAGAGCAAGGGAACACCGATCGCTGGAGCCGGAGCCTGGAGGTGAACGCTAGGCGGCGGCTACTAATTCCTCTCGTCTCCTCAGACGATCAGACCTCAATGGCTCAGTCTTCTATAGGGTACATGCCGCCGCCGCCCGACGCTCGGGAAGTGGTGAGGCGAGGCCGATCGAGGCGAGTAGATGAGTGGAGTCGTGAAGAGTTAGGGTTAGCCGCATATCACCGAATGCAAATAAGGGATTGGGGCCTTGTGGGGATCAACCAAACAGAGGGCCTTGGCCAACCGGCGCGCAACGCTGCCCGCAAATGGTCTAGGCCCAGGTCGCGAGGCCAGCCAGCCATGACTGGTTTGGGCTTTATGGGTACGAATATAGCTAATTTGACCCAACATAGTATATACATATGTATTATACCTTGTATATACTGGATTTTTTGCCAAAAATTTTACGTGTTCAGCTGAACACGCAAGAACCACGGTAGATCCACCCCTGGGTCTCAGGAGGGCCAGGTGTCAGTAATATGATAGAGTGGCAACGCTAAAATTAATACAAGGAATGGAATTGTAAATCTTTGTTAGCGCCATGCAAGAACGTGGTATGCGCAGTATAATTAACGGGTGTGTATAGGTATCATCCGGATGTTTTATTCCTAACAATCATCCAAATTTCGGACCGTTGGATTAGAGATCCAACGGCCTCTTTTTTTTAGAGGGGGGAGATTTGTTTTTTGGAGGGGGTGGGGAGAATTCGTGATCGTTGGATCTCTAATCCAACGGTCACAAATCTGGATGATAGTTAGAAAGAAAACATCCGGATGATATTTATCAATACCCATAATGAACTTGTTCATGCCTTTTGTCCTCATTACATGATCATCATTGGATGGATGAATAATATCCAAGCCAAGCCACACACAATTTGATTGAATTGAAACCCGACACAAGACGCACCACACCACCCTCGATCGTGCATGCATGCCCACCACTGTTCTTGTCCATACAACAAAGAAACATAGCGGCAAGCAGCAGCTAGCAACAACAAATAATTAACTAAAAGAAAGAATAATCAAACACAGTGCGCAAAATCCATGAATTAATTAGCAAGCCTTCAAGATTTCGACGCGTACGTGCTTGCTGGCGATGGATCGAGAGCATGCATGCAGCTAGCTAGTAGTTGACGAACCGGCAGTGCTTCCTGATCTCTCCCGGCTTGCTGCCGTGCGGCATGGGCAGCTTGCTGAGCTTGACGAGCGCGTCGGAGAAGTCCTCGTCCCACAGCGTCCCGTTCTCGGCGTACTCCTTGACGTGCCCCAGCGCCTCCTTCTCCGTCAGCAGCTGCCAGTCCGAGTTGAACGTCACGATCCGCGCCAGGTTGTTGTGGTAGTAGCTGTTGTCCAGAAAGTCCTTCACCTTCCTCAGCTTCCCCAGGAACGAAGGCATCGCCGCCGCCACCGCTGCCGGGTCCTCGTCGCGCACGTTGTTCGGGACCAACGGGTCCGGCCCCGCCGCGCACTTGCCGCGGAGGAGGCTCCGGTACGACGGCAGGATCTGCTCCGCGGGGGCCGTCAGCCGCGCGCGGAGGGACGAGCAGTGGCCCACGCCGATGGCGTGCGCGCCCGACAGGATCACCAGCTCCTCCACCGTGAAGTTCTTGCGCCGGAAGTTCCTGATCAGCTCCTGGATCGTGAACGTCGAGTCCGGGAGGTCGCGCTGCGCCTCCGCCGCGTAAGACGCGACGCCGTCCAGCCGCCCCGCCAGCACGTCGAAGTGGACGTGCCCGTTGCTCAGGATGCTGGACGCGTCGCGGGCCGCGTAGATGAGGATGTCGGAGCAGGACACCGTGCCGGGGCACCGCTCCTCCACCGCCGCCTTGATCTCGTCGATCAGGTCGAACGCCGCAAGGCCGATGTTGATCGGCGCCGTCTTCTCCGTGTGCGGGTTCGCCGGAGTCGGGTCCAGCAGAACGGACGCGTCGCAACCCTGCATACACACGAATCGATCGATGCACATTCATGCCCGTTCCATGCTTTTGTTAATCACTAAAATTAAGTGAACTATATATCTTAAGCTAATGGTATATCATCTGGATTAATCATCAGCTTAACCTAGCTAATTAAACAGAATACTCTCTCCAATCATAAATACATATTTTTTTAGACATTAATACGATCCTAAAACACAACTTTAAAACTAATTTATATTATAATATATTTATAAAATTTAACAAAAATTATAATACGATAAAAGTATTTTTGAGACATATATATACACACAATTTTCATATATGTAATCTAAATATTAAAAAAATTAATAGTCAAAATTTTAAAAATTATCTATCTTATACGGACGTGCATTTGCGACTAGAGAGAGAGTATATCGCTAAAACTAGTACAATTGTTTGTCACATTTGTGCTGGCAAAGTCTTTGATTAGTTACACTGTTGAGCGACGTGTAAGTGTGCACGAGGGGTCATTCCGTTGGTACTGGATGGAGTATAGTTATCACTATTATTATAAAAGATCGATCAAATTGGTGGTTGTACGGGTGTTTGGTTGCCAGTCACAGTTTACCACGCCTAATGTTAGGTAAGTTTGACTAACTTTGGGAGCTGTTTGGTTGCAGCTACAGTTGTGGCAAGATTCCCTTCCAGCAAACTAGGTCCCACGCGTCAATGACTCAAAAAAGTGTAGCAAGATTCCCTTAGGCTTGTTAAGGTGTGGCAAAGAATTTTAGCACCTCAACTTAGGCAAGTATGGCAATTTTTGTTGGCAAAGTGTGGCTAGCAACCAAACAGTTCCTACATCTATTCTCCTCCAACCACTTTATTCTCGTAACTTCTCACTATTTTCCACTTTTCAATCGATCAAAGCAATTCTCTTATATAGCACGATTCTCTATACATTTAATGAGTTTTGTTGCAACGCACGAGTACATAACTAGTTAGAGCTTAGTTAGTTGTTGGAAAGGGATGTACATGTGTATTGTCGGCAAGCTAGGTCATGCATTATTGGACCGACCCTTTTTTTTTTGGAACTGATCGTTGCACCATATTGAAAACTCTTTATGGACATTTTTTTTCAAAAAGAAAACTCTTCAAATTTTCACCTAAAATCTACCCATTAATTTCTAATAAAATATCAGGAGGTTTTTCTGTAAACCATTTCGATCTATGGGTGATCGATTGAGCACCTGTGCTGTGCAACCAATTATTGATCTAGATTTAGGTACGCCTTCTCTTTCTCCTTTTTTCCCCAGCTTGTTTCTGTCTTTGATTTATGGCGAAAAACAAGACAGAAGAAAAACCAACTCGATCCAGTCCATTCATATCCCACGTAGGGCCTGTTTGGAGCTTTTTCGGTGAATTCTAATGGTTTAATGATTCAAAAATTCCGCATACCCAAATCTTGCATTCTTGGAAGAAATTAAGAATATTCCAAAACTTGTTTTTTTTAAAAAAGACAGATACATTAAGAAGAAGAATGTGCATGTTAATAAGAGTACGATCCAGCTGATACATATGACTGGTCCCAACGTGTGGAGTATTTAATAGGTAGTTGGACATTGCTTATCAATCTAATTAGTTGACAGAGAGGAGACACATGCAAGAAAGGAGAAATTAAGAATAAGGGAAAAATAACGACACATGCAGATGCAGTGGTGCTGGGGAAATGTCAGTCTTGATCAGTTAATCATATGTAATTTTGATCGATATAAATAAAGTCGCTATAATGTATACTATAGCTGACTTGTAGATCTTAACTTAAAAAGACACTCCATTTGAAAGTTAGGTACTATAAAAAAATTATTTACCGTAGAAAAATATATTTTAGAAGTCAATACGAACAAGTCTTAAGATCTGGACAACATGATTGAAGCAACTTTGAAATGTATGCTCTGATCAGTTCTAAACTACGGTAATTACTTAACCCATTTTTTGTATCTACCTGGATTACAAATTGTTCTTGACTAATACCGTGCTTTCTTATTAATTATTGATTAGTTTAGACGGAAGGACCCAACAAGCGCTCCCTTTATTATCAGGAAAAGAAACAGTAGATCGAGAGCTTATTCTTAATTAGCTAGTATATGATATGATACGCCGCGTGTTGTTAACAAAACCAATATTTCTGTTACCACACTAATACAACGTCGATCACGAGCTACAAACTGGCATGTACAAATACATATATTTTCCATTACGAGTTATGACTTATAGTTATGATTTTTAGTTTTTTATTCTACTATGTGTGTTTATATGAACGAATTGAATACTAATGAGCTAATAAACTGATTCAAAAAACAATTTAGAAAACAAGGAAAAAATATGATTTTCCGACACATTAGCTCGGATTTCTTAGGTTGGAGAAACATATTCAAACATAAATTTATCATGGTTATCTATAGAGCAAAGAAAACTTATTAACCATTCATTGAGAATTTGTTTAGTAGTCTTGATTGATTTTTTTTCTTTTCTATTTTTTCTTCCTTTTGTAAATACTGCATATATTTTCTTCTAAAAATCATTAATGCACTCTTTCAGTAGGATCTTTTCTACTATTGCTATTAAAAACAATTATTCTAACAAGTTCATTCGAAACAGTGACTAAAAAATTATTTTATTTATTTATTTAAAAGAAGGCATGACCATAAACCGAAAAAACTCAAGGATGGCGATGGAGCCACATCGGATAATGCTAAGTGTATACATACCCTGACGAAGCAGTCGTGGAAGATGAGGCGGACGAGGGCGGCGCCGCTCTTGCGGTTGGCGCGGATGGCCCTGGCGACGTGGTACTTGACCACGTTCTCCACGCCGGGGCAGCTCTTCTTGTAGTACCCCAACTTCAGCTTGCTGCCCTCCGCCGTCGGCGCCGCCGCCGACAGCAGCACGAACACCATGGCCACCGCGAACGCAGCAGCCGCCACCGACGCCTTATTCATCCTCTCCGGCTGAGACGCGCACGCACTGCAGAGAGAGAGAGAGAGAGAGAGAGAGAGAGAGAGAGCAGATAGCTAGATCGCTCTAGTTCGAGCGGTACGCACTGTGTATGTGCACGCACTGCTGGTTGCTGGCGTGCACTGCTCAGGGGAAGAAGGCCCGGCCTGGGCTCAATGACTACAGGCGCGGGGGGTGCGCGCTATGATTTTGTGTTTTTTTCCGGCTACAACTAATTAACTTATAGCTATTTGTTGATGTTTCTTATCTTAGCTTGTGTGAATGAACCGAATAACGATAAATTATTTTGAAAAAACTGTCACGATAAGACGTCTTGAAAAGAAGACAAAAAAGCCGTCCCATTTGTTTGTTCTGAGAGAAGCCAGCCCGCTCGTTTCAGTTTCAGTTTCTGACTTCTGTTTTTTAATTCACTATTCTTTTATTTTAACTTTTTCTGATTTTTTAGCCTTTTTGGCTTTTTTGTATTTCTCTTTTTCCCATATTCCTTTACATTGTTCGTGATGGGCTAATCAGTTTTTTTCATTTTTAATTTTTTAAATTTAATTACGATAAATAAGTCACCATCAGCTATAAGTGAAAAATAAGCCAGCTGCAGTGAAAAAAGCCATAGCCAAAACTAAGCACCACCTAATTACTACTACAAAAATCCTAATACTACATACCACATCACAGACGGTTACGCAAAACTGTCAGTATTAAATACAATCACAGACGGTTTTAGTTTACAGATCGTCTGTGTTTCTGCGAGCGCTAAAAATTGTCTATGAAATGTAATATCACAGACTGTTTATGGTAAAAAACCATCTGTGAAGTATCATAGACGGCTATTAATAAGAACCATCTATGATATTACCAAATATCATAGACGGATTATTATTTGAACCATCTATAATACTTCACAGACAATTTAGGTTAAAAACCGTTTGTTATAATTTCACTATATTAATGTAACATCCTAAAAATTCGAATTTGAAAATATAAAGTTTTTCAATTATTTTTGCAATATATTCTAATTATTGGATTTGGATTTTATGGTGTTTTCTCGAGGTTTTTGTTAAGGTTCCCAAAATTTGAAATAAAAAGAAAATATACAATTAAAAGGAAAATTCAAATTGAGATTAAGAATCTGAAAAGATGATCCAGAAATTAGGGGAGAGGAATTGAAATAATATCTGGGGGTTTATGCAGAAAATTGTGCCAAAGTTTAACCAAAATATAGCAAGAAATAATAATTAAAAAATGAAATGGAGTTGGGCCACCAAGCCACCCAACCCCACTCCCATCGATCGGTGGCGGCCACTCCATGTGTGCTGCCCAGCTGCGCGCGCGCGCGCTGCGCTCTGCCGCCAAGGCGGGCCACGCCTCTCCCGCCTCCATCCACGCCGCGGGCCGCGCCTCTCCCGCTCATTCCTCGGCCGGTGGCCCCGCTCGCGTCCGCGCTCTCCTCCGTCGGCGGGCCTCCCGCCGCCCGACTCTCTCTTCCCCTCTCCCTCTCGCCGACCGATGGGCCCGCCTGCGCCTTCTTCCTCCCGCTCCTTTTCTCCCGCGCGGACGCTGGCACCACGGCGAGCTTTTGCTCCCGTGGCGCGCATGCACGCCGCCTCGCCCGCGCGCCGTCCCTTCGCCTAGGTGGAAAGCTCGACCCCGTCGCCGCTTGACTTGGCGCCACCGCGCGCCTTTCCCCGCTCCGTCTACTTCGCCCGCTCGGTCCGCTGCCGCTTCACGGCAAAGGGGAGGAGGCAGCAGCACTGAGACAACCACCACGGGCGTAGCTGCGCGCCGTAGCTTCACCGATGAGCGGGCATTAATCGCCGCCGCATCCCTACCGCCTCGCCACCAGCTCGACGCGACCGCGCACGGCCGCCGCCGTGCTGCCGCCCGCTCGCGCGCTATTAATGCCGCCGAGGGCTCCACTGGGTTCCCACGCACCTCTTCGCTCCCTCACAGGTAATTGTCCAATCAAGCCCCGTAGCCACCGAGAGCCCGTTCTTCCCCAACTCCGGCGAGCACACCGCCCCGCCGTTCCCTAGCTCTAGCATCCGATTCCCTTCGCCCACACCATCCCCGGAGCACCGCGAAGCGATTCCCTGCCTCGCCCGAGCTTCCCATTGGCCGTACGCCGCCGGCACCGCGGACCTCCCCGAACCGCCGCCGCCGCACGACGCCAGCCGCCACCGTGCCCCCTTGGCCCCTGCAAAGCTCACCACCGGCACCCCCAAAGCTTGAGGAACGCGTCTAGCTTCTCCACCGGACCTCCCCGACTCTCCTTCGCCGCCGGCCACCGTCACCCCGACTCCGCTACCTGACCCCGCTGCAGACCAACCCCAAGGGACTTAATCGCCCTATAGAGGTAGGCAAAGCCTCCCCGCTCACTTGGCTATCAGCGCTAACTCTCGATCCCCCCCCCCGTTCCCTCGGCCGCGCGCGTTCGAGCCTCCGGCTCCGCAGCGCGCCGAGGTCGAACATTTCTTTTGTTTCCATCTGACAGGTGGGCCCCACATGTCGCCCACGGTAGCTGAGCCGAGGCCGACTGGCTGACCCCACCGGTCAGTGGAACTCTTACACCAAACCCGTACTGACATGTGGACCCCATGAACAGTATCTGGACCCACATGTCAGTGGCACAGAGAAAATAAAAGAAAAATAAATGGGAAAACCAAATAATGCCAGAGAATGACAATGGGCCCCACACGTCAGGATTTAATAATTTTTGGATTTGATCGAAACAGAGGACTTTGACCAATCATAACTTCTTCGTTTTTGCTCCAATTTGAATGAAACAAATTTCTAAATTAGTATAAATTCAAGATCTATCTAATGGAATCAGAACCATAATTTTTGGAGTTCATTTGAATTTTTGGTGATATTTTGTTGATTGGTTGCTTTCCTTTTATTTGGGTATTTCACACGATTAAATAGCATACGAGGCTCAGGAAGAGGAGGTTGAGGCAGCTAGCTTGGAAGCTTCCGAAGACCCAGACCAAGACCCCCGCGAGCAAGGCGAGTCAATACTTTGGTCATATTGAACCCAATATTGCAAAGTTATTTCCTTTTTAAATTAACAAAGTGCATGCTATTATTTCATGAGCTATGTTATGTCCAAATTTCAGCAAGCTAGTATGCCCTGTTATTGCCATTGTTTATATTAATCTTCTTGCCATACCTGACGTGTGAACCTTGTCGCCCTAGCAAAAATTACGATATTAACCTTTTGAAAATAAGTCCGTAATTTATATGCCATGCTTAGTTTTGTTTAGGTAATCATGGGCGCAAGAGCGCCCAAGCATCACTTTTAATCCTGAGAAAAATTGGTTGGGCAGTCATGGTGGTAATGACTGATAAATGTTGGTTATGATTATTTTATGTTTCCAAAAACCCCAACATGCTTAAATATCTGGGCGGATGGTTCGGGGGTATGGTGCAGTGGTGCACGAGAGTGTGGTTTGTGGTAGAACCGCCCAGATACCACTAAGGACCGAATCTTGTCATGACCTCCCGGGTAAAACAGTACAACCACAAGTTCGTAAAGTATGACTTGGCTTAGTAGATTTACCGGACCCTAGAAGTCATCCTTCCAGGAGGTGGTGTGGGTTAGTGCAAGCGGCAGTCGGTCAGACGGCTTGAATGGGACACCCGGGTAGGGTGAAGTTCTGCTGTGGCGGGCTAGCAGGGGTGGGGAGCCAGCTGCTAGACGTTCAGAAGGAGGACATCCCGCACAACGTATGGGACCCACCACAAGTGGGAGCGACCCATAGGGTGAAATGATGAAAGGGGCGAGGTACTTTGAAAAGTCACTGTGATGGTCTGCTCAACCACACGTCTAAGGAATCGTGTGGGGCAACGAGTTGATTGTCTCTTGTGGTGAAAGTGTACAAACTCTGCAGAGTCTAAAACTATTCGAATAGCCGTGCCCACGGTCAAGGGCGGACATGGGAACTTAACTGGATATAGTTCTGTTTTAAAAACATTGGAAACTGGGAATGGAAACTTGAAGGGCGAAGGACTGCCCTGGTTTGGAATTGTCCTGGGTGTTGTCCCAGTGGTACGTTAAGCGGCTATAACGCTGAAAGAGGCTATATGGTGCAGATGTCATGTAATGGTGGATGGAATCTGTGTCATTTATATGATCAACTTACTTTATAAATAAAGGTTTTGAGTTTAAAATTGCTAGGTCTCAGGATTTTCCTATAATTGTATTCAAAAGCACTCTCCGCAAAATAAAATGAGCCCAAGCCTTCCTTTGATTAGCCAGACATGTTTAAATATTGCATTCTGTATGTTGGCTTGCTGAGCACGGGGTCGGAGTGCTCATTCTCGCTTTTGCGATAAAATTCAGAAACAGGAGTTCAAGGACACTACGCCTACGAGGAGGCCCCTGCCAGCATCGACGGAAGCAAAGGCGATAATTAAGGCGTAGGCCTCGGTGGTTAGGCATAGATAAGTAGACTCTAGGCGTTGTGTACATTTATGTTACCAGGACCCTGGTGGCATATATTGTGCACATTACCCTACTGGTCGCTTGCCTGTGGATTTGGGTTTGCTTTGCTATAATTTCCGCTGCATTTGTGTAATGAAGGCATTTGGCCAAAGCGGCCCCTTTTGTAAACACTGATCACCCGACGCGGTGTATTTCAATTTATGTAATATAATGAATGATTAAGCGATGTATGAAATGATTCAGCAATGTTACTGTGTGCACAAACTACTGATCCAGGGAATAGTGCAGTAGACACAGTAGATTCCGGATTGAAAAATCTGGGGTCTGACAATTAATTGCGCACAGACCCATCGACCCTTTGTATTAAATTTCAGATCTAGGATGCTGCTTTGAGTTGGAAGCAGGGCTTTTAGGCCATTTGGTGAAAGAAGACTATTTGGCAAGAGTGATTGTAGATCTATTAAGTTTTTGACTATCTATGGTTACTAATTTATTCCTAATCGCATTATACTTTAGATCTAGCTTTTGGTGAAAGAAGAATTGAAGATGGTTTAGATCTAGCTAGCTTGATATAGAGAGAAGATTATTTATATCTAGTATGGTTTAGGTTTTAGGGTTTAGTCAATTCATGGTCTATTTCTACTAAATTCAATTTAATTAATTATTCCTGCTACATATAGCTACTTTAGATCGTATATATCTAGTATACTAATTAATTAATTCAATATTTAATATTAAATTTATCTAATCTGGATAAATGACTTGAATTTATTATCCTTGTTGAGAGAAATTGCTTAGAATTCATATCATTTTCATGTCTTAGGCATATAAACTCTATATTTTCTTACCGCCAGTCGGCTCAATTTTGTTTACATATTAATTAGTTGTTGTTTCAAAATGATCAAGAATTGGCCATACATAGTCTTGATTTAACATTAAATTAGGCTTTTTCACTTCTATTATCTTTTGAAGATGTCATTCGCTCATTCTGCGTCATCGTTGTCGGATGCGTGTGATGCATCATCCTCTGAAAAATTCAAGTGCCATAAAGAGGACTATCAAAATGGCCCAAGGGCTGATTTACCATCATGGATGTCAATGTGTCTGGGTCCCCTCTCAATTCTCGCTGAGCAGTGTCCGCATTCCAGAGAATGGTCGAAATATTTGCATGGGAATGAATTGAGATCACGTTCGACTCATGGAAGACCATGACTGAAATTCAAAAACAAGAGCTAGTGACGAAATTTTTTCTATCGTTTGAGATCCCGGAAGAACACAAGGCCTTCGTGCAATGACATATGTTGCTAGCGACATGTAAAGCATACAAGAACTTCAAGAGCTTGCTTGTTAAGCAATACATAGAGAAGGATTTGATGCTCTTCCACAAGTATCCATTCCTACAACCATAATTGCAAGAGTATGTGGTGATGAAGATGACTGATAATTTTAGGAGCGAAAGTATAGCGCACAGGACCCTCCTGGCAAAAAACACGTCCCCCACAGACTAGACACAGCTGGGTATGCTGCTAAAATCCCGAAATGGAGGGAGAAGAATGAGCAAGCAATCCTGTAGGACACGTTCCCGCCATTTGCCAAGATCCCTAATAAGCGCACCCGAAACTAGATAAGAGCGAGGTCATCTACCGTGTCATCGAGGGCTATCTCGAACTGTCTAGTTTGTAATTACTCCAAAACTTCATAGGAAGTAAAATGACATGTTGGGCTCTTACAGGAAGTGCTGAGTGTAGAATCTTCCCAAGAATAATTCCAGGCAGTCAGGAAGAGAATTTTTTGTACGGATAATCCATTTTTTATTCAAAATTACAGAAATATACCCGCGGGAAAATTTTTTACAGAAATAGGCTCCAATCGCCTAATGGTTGGGCGACTGGAGCCTTTCGCCCAACCATTGGGCGACTTTAATCTAGTCGCTCTACGGTTGGGCGACTGCATCCAGTCGCTCAACCATTGGGCGACTTAAATGCGATCGCCAACCATTGGGCGATCGCACTCAAGTCCCCGTGAATGTTTTAAATTTTTCAATTTTGTAGTTTTAAACTGGTAAAAAATCTGCTGGAGTTGTAATAAAAGTTTATGTTCATTGTATATTATAGGTGTGTAAAAAATTTTGGGAAATTTTTTTTAGGAACGATTAACCGTAGAACGATCGGTACATACGATGGTAAGTGATATTTTAATATTATTGAGAATTCGTGTCTCTGGGCTAGGATTGGGTTGAGGAGGATAGACGGGCCCAGCGGTCAGATTATCACTGACGGTTCTACATACAAACCGTCATAATACTCTTTATCACAAGTTTTATATACCGATGCAATATAAACAACTAGTCTGAAAAGATAAAATAGCAAAGTTGTATATGGCTTATATATACTCATTTCAAAGGTTTCGACGAGATCTACAACTTTTCAGTTGAAGCAAAATCCAAATTCGAAAGGAAGACCAAGAAAAAGGGCAAAAACAGAAACTAAAAACTTACGACGCAGGTTTAGGTCCAAAGATGGCCGATTTTCGGGGTCTTGGAGGGCGACTGGCGCAAGCGGTCATTTTATTGGATCGGGCTCGTCGTTAGCTTTCCAACGAGTACAAGAACGTCAAAACGGACACCGTATGCAAAAGTTATGCCCGTTTTACTGAAGGTGTGTCGAAACAGACGGAAACTGCTATAACTTTTGATCCTGTAGCCGAAATTGCTCAAATTTTTTCTAGAGGCTGTTGGATGTATGAAGAACAGCTCCCCAATTTTCACTTTTTTGGCGAAGGTTTGATGCACTTTCCAAATTCTCACTAAATCAAAATATTACTTACCATCGTATGTACCAATTGTTCTATTGTCATTTGTTCCTAAAAAAGTTTCCCAAAATTTTTACACTCCTACAATATACAATGAACATAAACTTTATTACAACTTCAGCAAATTTTTACCAGTTTAAAACTATAAAATTGACAAAATTTAAAACATTCACGGGGTCTGAGTGCGATCGCCCAACCATTGGGCGATCAGATGAAAGTCGCCAATGGTTGGGCGACTAGATGCGATCGCCGAGGGTAGAGCGACTGAATTAAAGTCGCCCAATGGTTGGGCGAAAGGCTCCAGTCGCCCAACCATTAGGCGACTGGAGCCTATTTTTGTAAAAAAATTTCCCGCGGGTATATTTCTGTAATTTCGAATAAAAAATGGATTATCCGTACAAAAATTCCGTCAGGAAGAGATATATACTCTTCATGGCCCTGGAAAACAAGGAGCATCTGGGTCGCACAAGAGACCTTGGTCTTTATATTCCTTGGAAACATGGTTTTCTCAGAGGACTCCGAAACATACCGGAGTAGAAAGCGAGCCAAAGCTGAGTGCGAGGAGATTAAGGTATCCCTTAGAGGGGAGATCGCTGATTATGTTAGAGATGAGATACAAAGGTATAGAAAAAATCAGCAGGAGCCCCCATCGTTCCTGTGCTAGCCAGCCCCCAACCATTAGAGTAGTTGCGCGTCCAACCCTACCTGAGAAAGCAACCACAGATTTCCTGTCGATGGCATCGTAGTAATAATTATTATCTCTGGAATGCTTGATCCATTGATAGGCCTGTTGGAGTAGCTAGTTTTATATCGTTATGTAGGTGGCTACAAAATGCAAACTCCAAGTGAAATATACCTTCATTACCCTGTGCACTACTTGGGGCTAGGCATATCCATCCGTACCCAGGGCCTTGGTGCACGGTATTACTCTAGGGCTAGGTTTTACAAAAGTGAATATGGATGGCATTCATACCAAATTCGAGGTTGTCCCGCTGCAGATGCCCCCAAACGATGATGTTGTGACTCTAAGGCAAGCCATTGAAACATTCATCCAGTGCCCTAAAAGAGACATCTACTTGGAGGCTCCTGCACTGGTGTCAATTCCACGAGAGTTATCTGCACCGGTGCCAAGTCCGTAGGGGCTATTCGCATCAGAGCTACCTGCACCGGTGCTAAGTCCATGGGGGCTATCACACCATAGCTACCTATATCAATGCCAAGTCCACAGGAGCTATCTGCACTGGAGCTACCTACACCGACACAATAAGGGCGCAATGCATCTACATCTCATGCCCAATTGACTACTGTGAAGTCGACCTACAACCGAGGCGACAAGGGCAAACCGAAGAACACCAATGATGATATCCCCTACTTGCTGTTGACCCAGAAGTTCATGCTAGGGGAGCCGTTGGTCATTCTGATAGAGCGCCTCCTAACCCTAGGACTGGCTTGCTAGAGATTGCATACATGGTATATGGAATAGGCCAACAAGCCGGAGGGACAAATGGCACTCAGGTGTCACCGTCAAGTTCAGGTCACATCATCTTTAGCATAATATTCATGATTATACCTTCACGGTGACTTTCGAAAACTTATTCTTTCTCTTCACACTCGACGCCCTCGACGCCTCAGTCATTTGATGCTGGACACTGTAAGTGTGTGCAATCACGTTTTACGTTCATGTAATACCAATAAATGTCATATATAACCCATTACTTTAATTTATATATATATAGATACATGGTGACTGAAACCAGATTAACGAAATCACCAGTTGGTTTCCTTGACCCACGCTTAGTCTCCATGGAGATCATTAAGGAGGATGCATCCTTCGTCGAGAATTACATGAGGACGACATTAGTGGCTTACCGCAATAAGGAATTCATACTTATACCCTACAACCAGGAGTAAGTGTTGTACTAGTGGTTATAGTTGTTGATTTGTACTTCATAAGCAACACAATCTTAGATTTAATGATCATGACAACATATCTGTGTAGATTTCACTAGTTTCTAATTATAATCGTACCAAAATAGAATAAGGTAATATATTTTGATTCCCTAAAGAAAAACAAAACCAACTACATAGTTGTCTAACAATTAATCGACAGGTAAACATATTTTCCTCCATAGATAAATCTATTGTAGTCTTTCCTTCCTTCCAATGACTAAGGCTAATTTTTTGGAATCACGTATGTCGTTCGCTACATACGTTATAGACGTACAAAAATCCAAGGGAGGGATCAACGCCCTGCGACACAATATAGATTTTTGGGTATTCGCTAGTACACATTAAGCATATATAATACTTCGTAGTAATGCCTCTCGAACTAACAAATTCTATTTTGCAGCGCCACCAACAGACGTCAGGTAACACCTGTGGATTCTATGTTTGCCACAACATGCAACTACTTCTCGGTTCTGCGAAGACCAATGATCTTAGATTTGTCAATCTTACAATAATTATTTCATACTTATCAATTTATATATGTATACATGATATTGATCTTCCTACTGATAGGTTGCATCCATCCCTTCAATTGCGTTGGAACAGGCTAACCTTAGACAAATTCGAGTACAGTGTGCGTACTTCTTGATGTCTAAAGTCGTAAAAGAAGATAGAGAGTTTCACAATGTGGAATGAATTTGATTGGGATAAGATTGAGTAAATTAATTGTGCATGTGTGTATTTATTCATGGATGTATAATTTATTTCGTTTCAGTTAATTGATTTGTGAAATGGATGTTCTTATTTTTAAAATGAATAAATATAAATTGGATGTATACTGTGTTGATCTGCTTGCTTCAGAGGGCGTGTTTAATATTTTCTGAGGCTAATCAACAAACAGAAATGGATTTAGGAATAGAAAAAAATATCACATATGGCTTTTAAATCATAGCCGTCTGTGATACTTAAATATCACAGACGGTTTATAGTTGAAATCGTCTACAATAGTTACATCACAGACGATTCGAAAGTCATCTGTGATGACCTCATATCATTACTGGCCAATAAATATAAATAGCTCATGAAACCATCTGTGATGAACTTTTTAAACTTTCATTCATAATATTTTCTGCAGTAGAACATGAATCGAAAAGAACTGGACCGAGCGGCCGGTGATTTACTCATCGCGAGAGTGAACGGCCGACAGTAGCGTACGTATGGTACGTACAACTTGGTAGCCCTCTCTCTCCACAGGGCCTCGTTTTGTCCCAGTTGGACACGCAATTTGGCACCTCTCTCTCTCTCTCTCTCTCTCTCTCTGTCTCGGCTCATGATCTCGAGAGAGAGATGGATATCTGGATGGATGTGGCTACCTACCATCATCGTGGCACGAGGGATTCATTGGATGGGCTCGACCTCGTGGCACTTCGTCGCTTTGAGAGACGGCTGCCCCCTACGCCTCCGGTTAGCCGGCCATGCCTTGCTCAGCCGTAGCTTCCGGCTGTCGCGTCTCGGTTTGTTGGCGCAGCCCCGTCGGTGACACGAGGAGACCGTGGACGCCCTGTGCTGTGCTAGCTCTAGCTAGCTGCTGCTCATCACCCCATGCGTGTAAACCACCGGTACTTGTAAAAAGCTCAATTATTGTTTGCCATTTTCACTTGATCGATATCTGAATCATATCTGGTGGTTGCCACGTTCAAATCCATCAGTTTTGATTGTATATGTACCTTGCTACCCCTTTTCTTTGACGCATGCACCTTCGTTTACTGATCACTGGACTAATTTCGACTAGGGGTGGGCACTTTAAACCCGAAAACCGAAAACCGAACCGAACCGGACCCGAATAGACCGAATTGTCGGTCTATTCGGGTTTCGGGGTTCGGGTTCGGTCAATATTTTCATTTAATTCGGTTTTCGGGTTCGGGTTCGGTTTTTGGCCTACAAAACCCGAATAGACCAAATAACCCGAATTATTTGATATGTCTCTTGTCTCTTGAATTCATGAACTTAATATGTGATGTATGTACTTATTTGATATGTCTATCATCTATTTACTAGCTGACTACTCATTGCTTTATGCATGAATATTATTTGTTTTGTTTAGCTCATTACAATTTACAAAGATTTTGAGGGGTGACAAGGGTCTCCATCTTATTTCGGTCAATTCGGTGGACCGAATAGACCGAACAAAAAATTCGGTCTATTTGAGTTCGGTCCTTGTTTTTTTTCTGAGAAATTCGGTCCTCATTTTTTAGAACCCGAATTTTCCAAAGACCAAATAGACCGAACCGAATAGACCGAATAGACCGAATGCCCAGCCCTAATTTCGACTGCTCGATCATATGGTTCTGTCACTGTCATTCAACCTCCTCCTGTTCGCGCGGGACGAACGTCGTCTATACATACACACATATGAGTGGCTGAATCAGATTGAAAATGGCCGGGTTTACGGTGTTATCATACATATAATTACATATATAATTTTATCTTTAATTTACAACGAAGTAGGTAGGTATTCTAATTTTTAAAAACCCAAATTGAAACCATAATTCTGAACCCTACAATTTAACAAAAAATCAATCAATAATGGTAACATTCAAATTATAACCCATAAATTCAATCTATTTCCTTAAAGAATCAGGAAGAATTTTAGCAATACTCTACGTCGATTCAGGACTTAATCTATGTCATCAAGTACTCGGTGAGATGATCGACAGTGATGATGACCAAGATACTTGGCGGGCGGCAGGCTGTAGCTTAGGCCTCCAGGCTCTGGTAACAGACGGTTGCAAGCCTACGACTAAGCGAGAGGATAGATTTTGCTTTCGGGTGAGGTGAGATAGAGGGAGGGAGGGAACGAGACCCGAGTGACTGGGGCAATACGATGCACATGCGGTATAGCCTCTGCCTGCTATCTTTCCTTCATAAAGTGGCTTGGCTAGTTGAGTGTCTTGGCCCATGCTTGTGTCCACTAGGCTGCACTTGTGTATGTTAAGCTGTGTGTCCTAGGTTTTGATTGGTGTCATCTTGGGTCTAGCTACGGAAGCACCGAGTGGAACAGTTGGAGTTAGGAGACCGAGAGCTTCAATCTTTGAACTGACTAGATGTCCTTCGATTTAGACTAGAAGTTTCACACTTAAATTTATATGAAATATATAAGAGAAAATGAAATCCGTCCCTGCACACATGTTTGTCTATACATATGGTTTCCACAAAGTGAAGTTACCCGGCTTCCCGGTCGATCTGTTGGTTTTGCATAAAGATGGATGGATTTAGATCGAGCTTGTCATGATTACACGGACAGCTCCTGTTCATTTTACATAAAGATGGTTGGATGGATCGAGCTTGTCATGATTTCACGGACGACAGCAAGCTCGAGCTTGATGTAATCTTTGCAGGCGAGCATCCATCTCATCTCCGGGTGGTTGTGGCATCTCGCTCAGACATATACGTGCGTCCGCAAAAGGTTAGGCATCTTCGGCCGCGCCCTGTTGCGACCAACAATATTGCTGCATGTGTTTACCTAGCCAGCCAGTTAATTTGATCGATCGAATAGCTGCAGGTAGCTAGTCAATTTATACAAGCAGGACTAATATAACCAAAAGAAATAGCGATTTTTGCCTCCAGTACATATCAAAACTGATCCTGGCTCTATCGCATCGATCCCTTCCTCCTCTTTGCATTGTGCAAGGAGGAGAAGCAAGCAACACGCAACAGCTTGTTTTATTCGTGCATGTCTAATTGTTAAGGAATCGCCGCTGACAACCAGTCCAATCAATTTACCTGTTTATATAAAGCAAATCAATCAACACGCAACAACTTGTTTCATTCGTGCGTGCCTAAATCTACAAGCTTCCAAGAAACTAGGCTGCAAAGCTTAACAACCTCTGCGTCCGCGTACATGCATGGTCAGTTTGGTCCATGCATAGTTCGCCAGGCATAGCGGCCGGCCCGGCTAGCAGGCAAGCTTGCCCTAAACCAGCTTTGTTCCCTGTACTTCGCCTTAGAACTGTTCACTCACTTCTGCTTGCTTGCTTGCCATTTGCTCATTCAAAACTTCTAATGCACAAGGGCTGGGCCACAAGTTACATGTGATCCCCATTACTTAGATAATGTATACTACTTGTTACTAGCTAGGTTAATTACCATATATTGGAATTCGGCAAGATTCCTGCAGGAACAAGGCACCATGCAACAAGCTTTCAGGATTATGCATGTCCCAAACACAATGGATTAACTGGCTGCATGCTGATCTCAGAGATGAGGGCTAATTATTGTTGTAATATGATTAATTACGCTCCTCATGGCTAATATGATAGTCCTGGGTTCCATTCCATTTAGCCAGCTAGCCAGAGACGAAGACACCCCTATTCCTAAAAAAAAGGGTAAAGCGTAAAGACGAACACTATCACACATATATATCTTGTCCTTAATAATTTCATCATGAGAAAGCTTGCAGAAATTAACATGTAACTGTGAGAGAGCGACGCCGACCGACAGATTGAGCTCTCTAGTTTGTGCTAGAGCTTAATTAGGAAGATCAAAACACCATCACCCGGAAAGGTATTGCGCATGCATATACGTCCCACCCATTTCGACTTAAGTTCTGACTGCAGGTTTATTTTTCACTATTCATAAATTTTGTCTTTTTTTTAGAACTTTTGCTTTTTTTTTAGAACTTTTTTGCTGGTACTTTTTTTAATATTCGTTTGCGTTGTCTATGATGAGCTAGCATATTTTTTATTTTTTAAAATTTAATTACGTCAAATAAGTTACATTCAGCTACAATGTAATTTCAACTATAAATCACTATTTTTCAGCCGAACCGACGGAGCCATAGTCAGATTAGATTATGCATACATTAAAGGCATATGTGAGTGTGTGTGAGAGAGAGAGCTGAGCTGTGCGTTGTCTGACGTACGTGTGCGTCCGGCCCTAGCATGGTTCGTGCGGGACATCTTACACATTCACCATCTGTTAATTTGTTTGTTTACTTAATTGTACTGTTTTAGTTTCTGCCATGTATAAGCAAGCAAAAGTGTAGTATCAAAAAAAGAGTGTAGTGTAGCGCATATTGACTAATCAAATCAATCAATCAATGGGATCACGATGAACACATGAGCTAACTAGCACAGGGAAGTTGGTGTGGATGCATGCCCTCGAGACCGGCCCCCCCTTTTTTTTCTTCATAGTAAGTTAACATATCACTGTTAGGACCATCTGGCTGGGTACTATGACATATAATTGCAATTTGGATTCAATATTGTTGTCGAAAATAGTATGGTTGGGTTCGGCAAAGCTTTTGCTTTCGTTTTTTTAGCTATAATAACTAGCTTTCAAACGGTGCGTTTTTTAAGATGGGATATGCTAGTCGATTGCAGTACACACTATACACTTCAATTATACCGGTCAAAATTACATACGATTATCTCTCTTCGTAATCTCTCTTACGAACAGTCAGAATTTAAAACTTTAAGCCAAAAAAATAAACCTCAGCTTAAAAAACCCACCATGTTTACGGATGCGCCCGTGAATAATTGACACCCTGCAGGACCAGGTAGAAGATAGTAACTCTTGAGCTGCCCATGCTGTGCTCATGAGCTTGTTAAGGTAAACCACATACTATAACAAAATAATTTTATAGAGACGTTTTTCTTTAATTTTTTTAGTATCTTTATGTTGCATATGAAGACGCTTCTTGAGACCTTGTTTTAGTGTTGTTTACTACCAATATATTTCTACGGTCTTTGACACGGTACATGAGGAGACGTTTCTAAGACGCTTTACAAAACGACTCAATATAAATCCTTATAGACTATGTCAAAGACCGTAGAGACATGTTGATAGTAAACAACACTAAAAAATATCTCAAGAACTGCCTTTATATGTTACATAAAGACACTAAAAAAGCGTTTAAGCAAAAACGTCCTTGCAACTATTTTGTTGTACTGACACCAGTTCTGGAAGCATGCGAAGTTGCGTACGAACAAATTGTGTAACTAGGACTAGGGGACCGGCCGACACGCGGCCGGGAAGCACTTCTACGGAGACAGTCCCATCACTGTTCGGCCGTGCTTTGAGATTTGTGAAATCACGATCAAACGGCAACCACGTGGAGATCGGCCTTGGTGGATTCCCACCAAGGGAGGGGGTTCCACCACCCATTTGTCGGTCGCATGCAGTTCACGAGTATTTGCTCCTACTTTGGTTGGTCCCGTTCGGTTGGACTAAAAATATGTGATTTATAATTAAAATTATACTATAATAGTTGAAATTGTACTATAACTGAAAGTGACTTATTTGACGTAATTAAATTTAAAAAATTTAAAAATAGAAGAAAAAAAAACTAGCTCATCACGGACAACGCAAACGAATGCGAGGAAAAAAGAACCGACAAAAAAGCTAAAAGTTCAGAAAAGGATGAAAAATTATGAATAGTAAAAAATAAACCAGAATCTAGAAGCTGAAGCCGAAATGAGCGAGGTCTTAAGAATAAGTGCCATTCGTAGGCATGTAGTGACCTAGTGACTGCATGTGCTCCTACATATGTAGTGCTTGATTGGTCTTGGAATTCCGCAGCGTCGACGATCGTGTGAACCATGCCTGATCCAATCAGATGGCAATCAACTATTCAAATCTTACCAGTATTACGAGCGGAAACATTCGCGGGCGCCCACGCGGTCCACGTCACTCCGCGCCCGCGCTCCGGCCGGCGTGTGGCGTGGGGATTTCGGTACGGTCGGGGAGGGCATTTCCTTCTATTTGTCAGAAATTACGTAAATATCCTTTTTCCTCGCGGAAAGGTCCCTGCAAGTTTTTTAAAAAAAATATTTGATAGCGCCCCGCGGGTTTTCAAAATTATGTATAGGTCCTTATTTACTTACGTATAGGTCCTTACAAGTCCTCGGTTTTTTACGAAAAAGATCTTTGGTTTTTTCCTAAATTACGCATGTGTCCTCGATTTTTTTATTAAACCCCCTACGAATTATCGTCTCTTTTATTTTGGTCCACACGGTAGCTAGCGCGGCGTGCACCGCGCTTATATGCAGCTAGTTGTTAACAAATACAGTCAGTTTCATTTTTTTAGACGACGGATTACAAGGCTAGTACTGTGCCTCTTCTGCGCGTAACATGCACGTCAACGGATCAACCCCACACAACGCACACACTGACCAAGGACATGTATATGGCCTGTTCTTTTGGGCTTTTGAAATCGGCTTTTGGTTTCTACGACCGTATCTAACTTTTAAACAAAGTATTTTCTTAAAACGGGGTTTACAAATTAAACGATCTACACGTTAAAAACCCAACATCTGTACCAGCCAAAATCACAAGTGAGTATCTGTCTCTCCGTAATCTGTACCGTAAACAGCAAAAATTCAAAAAATTCAACCAAAAACCATAAGACGCAGCCGAAAAGAACAGGCCTATAGTAAGAGGACATCAGCTTCCTATAATCTATCACGTGATATTTTTTAATGATGTAGATGAAAGAAATCGGGAAGAGAGAGAAACCGTCTAGTATGCGACAGATGGCCTATAAGGCTCTTATAGACGTTTTTTATGTTGTATCTATGCTATATGTATCCCAAGCATTTTGTGGTCTTATTTTGAGGATAGCGCATGCAAAATGATGAGACTTGTATAGACAATTTAGAGATACCTATTATATGAGTTATCTTCAATTTTTATAGATGATATGAATGATACTATAGACAATAGCCATCTATACTATCATACATACCCTAACTATTCGTGTAATCACGCAACAACCAGGCTAGTTACCTGATCTATTTCTAAGTTGTGGCGTACACTCTCTCTCCATGACTCGTGAGGTTTTTTGCCCCTCCAAAGAAGGGATATCTCTCTTTCGCAAAAACCACACTGCCTCAAACAAAAACTACGCTTTTAAGTATCACTTTCACAAAATCATATTTACTCCTATAAAAAGTTTCACAAAGCCGCATTTTGAAGCAAGCATCAAATGCAACTGGCCTGACATCCTGGCACCACATGTTAGGTGGTGATCGGTTCGGCTGAAAAGCTCATGGCTTATGGTCAAAACATCAGTAGTGTTGAAAAAGCATTGTAGTGATGAGGCTTATTTAGCATAATTAAATTTAAAAAAAATTTAAAAATATAAAAAATATGTTAGCCCATCACATATAATACAAACAAATACGGGGAAAAAAGAACCGGCAAAAAAGCTCAATAAAAAGCCAAAAGTTTAGAAAAAGACGAAACTTATAAATAGTGAAAAATAAGCCAGAAGCCAAAAGCCGAAGCCGAGTTGATCAGGGCCTTAGACTAACAAGGCCATCCAGTTTGTGCCAAATGTGTGTCGCATTCCGGCCACTTTAAACCACTTCTACGTGCCTGGCCTTCCGCCTCTCTCGCTGCGCGTGCCTCCTAGCTAGATTTGGTGTATTGCTTCCGGTCATGTTGATGAGTCAAACGTTATCCACCATAGCAACTACCTCCACATCCGCAAAACGGAAACGGGATGGCCTTGTCAGTTTGACTAGTGGACTTAGGATGTCAAGCCCGTTGCATATGACAACATTACTTAAAAAATGTGGTTTTGTGAAATGTTATGCAGAAGTAAGTGTGGTTCCATAAAACATATACTTAAAAGTTAAAATTTGCGATAGTTTTGTCTAAAGGTGGTATGGTTTTACAAAAATTACTCCTTTTTAGGGGTTACTCCTCTTTATTTGAGAAGAGCGAGGGAGTAGTATATCTTGCGTCTTGATGAGCAATTAGCCTATCATTTTGGGCCTTATAAGAGTAGTTGTTTTGAGAGGAGCCCAGACCAACACTATACAGTTGCTTCCCAATTAGGTTGCCCGAAGCCCATTACCATGAACAAAAAAGCCCAGCCCAAGAACACAGGACTATGCGGGCCCGTCGCCCAAATAGCCCAACACGCATCTTCTTCCATCCCATCTCGAGTCCCCAACCCCTCGCCTCGCCCAGCTCGCCCCTTCTCGACGACGACGACGGTGGCCGCGGCCGTGCACCGCGTGCAGCTGGCCCTCCTCGACGCCGCCGCGGCCTCCAACGAACCCCCTGCTCCACGCGGCCGCCGCGCTGCTCTCCCGCACCGACTACGACGACGTCGTCACCGAGAGCTCCATCGCCGACGCGTGCGGCCACCCCGTCTGCCCCGGCCCTCTCCCCGAGGCCACCGACCCCAACCTCCGGTTCCACATCTCCCTCCGCGAGCACCGCGTCTACGACCTCGAGGAGCCCCGCAAGTTCTGCTCCGAGCGCTGCCTCGTCGTCTCCGCCGCCTCCCTCCCTCCCGCCCGAACGCCCCTACGGGATCCCACCGGAGCGGCTCGACGCCCTCGTCGCGCTCTTCGAGGGCGACGGGGACGGGTCGCGGCTAGGGTTTTGAGCGGTCGCTGGGAAGGTGGACGAGGGGACGAATGTGGTGATTAGGGAGGAGGCGGCGCCCGGCCCTAAGGAGATCACGCTGCAGGAGTGGATTGGGCCATCGGACGCAATTCGAAGGCTACGTGCCGCGCCGTGACCGCATCGGCGAAGGTGATTTTTTTTAAATGCTGGCCTCTTCCATTTGCGTCGAGCATTGCATAGGGCTGTTCTTTTTTCTTCGGCTTGTGGCTTGTAGCTTTTGAGTTGTTTATATGAGATATTACAGAGTAGCAAAAATTTATGTGCGATTTTTACCGATATAAATAAATTTAGTAAAGTATATACTACAATTAACTAGTAAATCTTATCTTGAAAAAATAATTCGTTTAAAAGCTAATTACTGTAGAAAAGCCGAAAAGCAGCTTTTAGAAGCTGAAAAGAACATGGCCATAGTTTGGATGTTTATGCTTGCCTTTGATTGTGTTGATATGGCTTAAGGATCAGATCAATGAGGATAATTGAGCCATTTTGTTATCTTGTGCGCTCAACTGCTTATGCAATGCAATGGAAATATATGGGTAATGATGAGATAGGAGAAACTTTGGAAGGTGATGAAGTCGGCTGAAGGAATTTATATGTTGGAATATATATTTTGAAGCTATATTTTTTTAAAAAAATATGCTTAAGTAATTATAAATTAATAAATAAAGTCAAACTATTATTTTTTAAAACAAATGTAGTCTTCTTTATCCCCACGGGGATCCCGTGGGGTCGGGGCCCTACAAGGATCGGGGAGGGGCCATCTCCCCCCAGGAGGTTTAGCGGGGGGTGGGGGGGGGAGGCAGGGCCGCAAAGGCTTCCCTCGCGATCCCCCGCTCTGTTTCCATCCCTAGGAGCAGCGATGTCGGAGAGAAGCTCTATGTTGGCGACATAGTCTGGGTGATAGTGGCGTGCCCCGGATGGTGGTGGCCCAAACGGCAGCGACCTAACCTGAGGTGCGGCGGTGGCCCAACCTGGCGGTGGCGTGGGTGGGGTGGGGCGGTGGTGGCCTGACCTGGAGGAGTGGCGGCAGTGTGGGTCGAGCGGTGACGGCCCGGCCTGGCATGCGGCGCCAGCCCAAGGTGGGCGAAGACAAGGCGGCGGCGCGAGTTGAGAGGCGGCGGCCTGTTCTGGGTAGCGAAGGCATGATCCGGGCGGCGGTGATTGGATCCGGGCAGTGGCAGCTCGATTCGAGCGGCGGCGGCGTGAGGTGAGGCAGCACTAGCGGGGGGAAGCATGGTGGTAGCGGCTTTTGGCTTTTGCTATAGTACCTAACTTTTAAATGGAGTATTTTCTCAAAATGGGGTCTACAAGTTAAACGATCTACACGTTAAAAGCCCAACATCTGTACCAACTAAAATCGTAAGTAAGTATCTGTCTCTCCGTAATCTGTACCGTAAACAGCCAAAATTCAAAAATTTCAGCCAAAAGTCATAAGCCGCAGCCGTTGCCAAATAGGCCCAATGTCATTTGTTGATGCACTGCCTTTTCTGAGATCAAGGCAATGGCAAGTGATGGTTCAGGTGCTGCTCCATGCACTATCCGTTCACCGGCTTCCTGCTCTTGTTCCAGTAACACAATTTTGAAGCTAGTGCAAAAGGTGACTATCTGCTGTGCAAATATAAGGATGTTATATCCTTCTGAAGACACCTGATTGTTTTCTGTTGCGTACTGCAGGTCCTGAATTCCGCTCAGGTTACCAGAGAGGAGTATGATTCCATGGTCGACCTCTTTCTCCCTGCCAAGTTAGCCCGCGGAAGAAGCCCTGCGAATCGGTCGGTCTTCACGAGCGCGCAAATCCGCTGCTCTGCGCATGATCTGGATATATGTTTACACAACCGAGTAAATATTCGTAGTTCCGTCTCAGCATCAGCAGCATGGCAGTCGATTCAGATACTGTCATTTGGAAGATCTCTCGCTCGCTTGCTGTTGCCTGCAACATTCCCTTTGCATTTGTGAGCAGCTGCACGGACCGGCATTGTTCCCTGTCGTTTTCAGCAACTGTTAGCTTAAGCGTGGAGAGAGCGAAAGATAACTGCTATGAGAGCAATGTTCAGTAGTCTCACCATGTACTTATCCTCACCGGCTGCAAACTCGTTCAGAATTGGTAATACGCTGATGCGTTTGTGGCTGGTTACCTATTGAGTACTATTTGTCATTTGGAGTCGTCTGACTTAGTTAACCAATCCGTGAGTCGTGACTGATCAGTGCTAAATATCTAGTACTAGGGGTGCAAATGGAGCAGATATTTTCCGACTGTCTATCCGTCCGTTTTAATTTGGACACAATTCGGAGTAAATTTTCGGATATCCGAAGGTTTTGTCGGATACGGAAACAGAGTAGGATATTTTTTTGTCGGATACAAAAATAGATTCGGAAAAAGTATTATCCGACGGATACGGAACTATCCAGATATTTTTTTTCGAATAGTTACCGGATAGTTACTGGATAGTTTCTCCTTTATATTCTATGCTTGTTCAATAAGAAATAGAATGCTTTCTAATTGAAAATCTATGTTAAGCAATAAGCATACGGTTATTACTGGGACTGTTACTTGCATCGGAGAAGTTGAGCCTGCTGAGAAGAAGCAGAAGTGTATCTCGAAGGTTTGGGATCACTATATTAAATACACAGTGACTGTTGACACAAAAAAATGGTGGAAAGGAGAAATAACTTTGGGTGCAGTGCAATAAATGTCCTCACAAAGCTCAATGTGAGACCTTAAAGGGTACAAAGGCTTTGTGAAATCATTTGCTAAATGTAATGAAGTTAAGTGAACTAGTGATGTATTTGACTACTTGGTTATAGACAATTTGTACTTTTGAACCATGTGACACGTAGCTAGTTAGCTACTACTTATTTAACTAGTCTCTATCATTTACTTGCTACTTTGCTTGTTAGAATTTACTAGTTGCTTAACTTGTTCTTGTCACAATGTGAAATTTACTTTCGCGTATTATCCGATCAAATATTCGTGACCGAAACTAATCGTATTTAGAGCGGTATATATTCGCTCCGTATTCGTGACCGAGAATATCCGCATTCATATTCATATTCAGTATTATCCATATCTGACTCTGACTTCAACAAAAAAAAATAAAAAAGATATAAGATAAATAATATCTGTCTATATCCACTCTGTTTACACCACCATCCGCCCCCTGCTCCGCTCCAGCCGGGGCTCCGACAGTGCGATGCCACCGGCGCTGTCGCTGTACTCCACTCTCTAGAACTCTTCATTTTCTGCCCATCTCGTCTCTCCATGGTCAAATGCAGCGGCTGTGCCTTGCTCTCCTTTTCTGGAGTTGGCAGCTGGGCGGGGTATAAATACAATGAACCTAGATGTTAGCACTGCTCACTGATTGATTTTTATGCTTTTGATGCCTTTCTTATCGCAAAAGTGGCACCACTCTTGTCAACAGCAGAGAGAACTGAGCAAAAAAGGAGGCTATAGATTAGGTAAGCATGCTTAGTGCCAGTGCCATCCGTTCCACCACGGCTTGGCTTGTTTGATGCTGTGAATTTTATTATAGTACGAACAAACTGCCCGCTCGGTTGGGCTGAAAAGCTATAATTTATGACTAAAATTGCACTATAACGGTTGAAATTTCACTGTAATTGATGGTGACTTATTTGGCGTAATTAAATTTTTTAAAAATAAAAATAGAAAAATATGCTAACTCATCACGGACGACACAAACGAATACGGAAAAAAAGAACCAGCAAAAAAGCTAAAAAAAATCAAAAGTTCAAAAAAAGACAAAATTTATGAATAGTGAAAAATAAGCCAGAAGCTGAAGCTGAAACGAGCGGGGTATTTTTAAAAGCTTATCTTAATAAATCATTTTAAAAGGACAGTAAAAGGTTATCTGTTTATTCGAGAAAAGTCATAGGCTATAGACTAAAAACAATGGAAACATATTACCTGCTCTCGGTGCTCAATGGTTAGATTTACACTGTTTATGTTACCTTTTAAAAGCTATTTTTCTATAGTAAATGACTTTTCTATAATATTTAGCTTTGAAATATGTCTTCTTAAAGCGGGTCGACTACTTGATCGTTCGTAGTACACACTGTAGTGATTTTATTTATATCAGTTAAAATCGTACGTGAATATCTCTGTATGGCTTTCTAAGTTGTCACTATTTATAAATTAAAATTATCAATAAAAACCAATGTGAATGGACTCTTGTTTCCACATGGAAAGACACATTTGTTATCTCCATCCTGATGTGCCGCTTGTCTCGTTGAAGTCGTAAACCATAAACTACAAACAACGGGAACTTGATTACTGCTATCGGTGCTCAATGGTTAGATTTAGGATGTTGTTGGGTTACTTTCCACATGGAAATACACATTTTTTTTATCCGTATCCTGATGTGCCGCTTGTCTTGATCGAAATCGACGATCCCTAATTCTCTGGTCTGACTGGCTGCCTAGATTACCCACACTAATTGCTCTCAACAGAAATGACTAAACAGACTTAACCTAACACCCAACGCCCCTTGCGAGTTGCGACCACATTAACCAGTTCCAACAACCAACCACCATAAGACTATGCTTAAAAGAGCTTTTTTTTAAGTAATTTATGGCTAAAAGGCACTATAACTGACTAAAAATACTATAGCTAACGGAGGTTTATATAGCATAATTAAATTTAAAAAAATTAAAAATAGAAAAAATATGTTAACCCATCAGTGTAATGCAAGTAAATACGAGAAAAAAGAACCGGTACAAAAAAGCTTAAAAAACTAAAAATATAAAAAAAGACGAAATTTATAAATAGTACAAAATAAGCTATAAGCCCAATCCGAAACGAACGGAACCTGAAGCTAACCATCGTACTCGGCAAACGATTAACCTGCCGAATCGATGTCTTTTGCTGTGCCAACCATGTCAGCTTGGAACATGTATGCACATACATACACGTTACAATGGGAAATAATAATTCGATAACAGTAGATGACACGAAAGGCGAGGATCTGAAATCTACCTCTAGTGTACTTACTACTCGACGGAAACAGGTCCATCCATGAACTCAATAGATATGTACAACAGCAATGGTGTAAACAACAGCAGTAACAAAGAACCGAGAAAAAAACCCTACAAAACTGCTGGCTGCAGCTGCTCATGTGCCTGCTCCGCAGCCTCAACAAATGGAAACTAGATAAGGGAGAGTACTTATATTTACAGTGGGAACGATCCAACAGCCTCTCCATTTCGACTTCTAAAAACTGTTTTTAGGTTTTTCTACTACAACTAGCTTTCAGACGAAGACGAAATCTACAAGTTAGTTGTATTACACACTGTAGCGACTTCATTTATATCGGTCAAAACTGTACGCAAGTTTCTGTTACTCTGTACTCTCTCACAAACAACCCACAAACCATAAGCCGCACCCAAAAGTCCAAAAAGAAAGTCCCTTCCCTCAACGCTCACCCTGGCGATCGGTTTCCAGCCAGCTCCTCAGGTTGCAGAGGGCCTCCGTGGACAGTCTTTTGCAGCTCCTCAGCCTCGGCGTCTGCGCTGTCTGCTCCAGCTGCGGCAAGCCGAGCTCCGAGACGAAGCAGACGATGATCACTGTGAGGTTGTCGGCGGTCTCGAGCCGCTTCGCCTCCATGACAAGCTCCCTTGCGCACCTCTCGGGGTCGTCGTGCTGCTGGAGACCCCCGCGGACGATGCTCACTGCGTGCTGGCTGGTCATCACATCCCATATCCCGTCGCAGCCCAAGATGAGGAATTCGTCGTCCTCGGTAAGCCTGGTCTGTCGGAACTCTGGCTCCGCAATGAGAGGTGACGTCGAGCCATCGGGTGTTTTCATGTCCCAGTCCCCTAAAGCCCGTGTCACAGACAGCACTCCGTTGAGGTAGCCACCCTCGATGTATCCCCCAGACGCAGCAACCCTTTCACACTCCTCAACATAGTTTGCTCTGTGATCTTGAGACATCTCCATTGCTACGCCTCTCCGGCAAAGGACTGCACGGCAGTCCCCAGCATTTGCAACCAACAGTTGCCTGCAAGGCAGGTCAGGCCCTCGAGTGAGTCCGCATGCTAAAGCAAGAACTGTGCAATTCTACATACTGGAACTGTTATTAGCACTGCACTTCTTACCTCCCGACGACTAATGCGGTGAGTGCGGTAGTTCCAGAAGAGCGGCTGATATGTAAGTCATCAGCCAGAGCAAGATCTGCCTGCAAAAACGCTCTGCGAACGGAGTTCTCAACAGAGTGAAGGAATGTTGCATCTACTTGCGATGCTTGTGGGAACTCGCTATCTTCAAACAGGAACTTCATTGCATGCCTTTTCATGTAGGCTGCAGCATCCGGGCCTCCATGGCCATCAAAGACCTAAAATACAAAATGAAGAAACAAGATAATCAGTTTGGGCACTGCTGCTGAGGATATAACTGTGTGATTAAACGGAGCAAGCATCTACAAAGTAACCACTTACCCCATAGAAGGCACTAGGCAGTGGACACACCAACAGAGAGCCAAGATGAGCAGATAGATCATCTATCCGGATGTGTTCATCTTCCATGTACCTCCTAGGTCCAATATCAGCAAAGCTACCAGACCGAATATTGGGCGCAAACTGCAGCGTCTCCACAGATACACTCGGCGCACCATCAGCACTCTCCAACCCCTGTACCAAAAGGTCCAAAACACAAAGCCATTACTGCCTTGTTTTCCGAATACAAAAAACATATATGAACAACAGGCTTTTTCTTTAATCTGCTAAAGTAACACAATTAACACCCTGCACCTAGACCAAAACGCTTCCATTCCAAAAAAAGGAAAGGTTTCAAGCTTGACGATCGTGCACCGCTAAATAGCTGCGAACATGCCACTTACAAATCATTTACCCAGTACTTCACTCTACACTAAAACAATCTAATGAATTTGAGCTGCAAAATTTCAATTGCAGCAATAGGCCAACCCTTCTTAAGGCTCAGCTCATTTCAGCTTCAGTTTCTAGCTTCTAGCTTATTTTTCACTATCATAAATTTCGCCTTTTTCTGAACTTTTGCCTCTTTTAGCTTTTTTTTCCTATTCTTTTTTTCCCGTATTCGTTTGCGTTGTCCGTGTTGAGCTAGCATATTTTTTCTATTTTTAAATTTTTTTAGATTTAATTACACCAAATAAGGCACCTTCAGTGAAATTTCAGCTGCTACAGTGCAATTTCAGTCATAAGCCATAGCTTTTCAGCCCAACAAGATTAAGAACCATGAAGACAATTCATATGATGAATTGCACTTCTGCAAAAAGCACACATATTACAACTCAACAACCACTACCACTATAAACAAATGGATCCAATAATTTCAGCACCCGCCTTCTCAGTCTTGTGGCCTACAACCACCACCCTACAACTAGAACCCCCTAAAAAGGAGCTACTTTTCCTAAGAAAGTGTGCCAGTCTTTTGCATCCACGAGCAGATAATAATAATTCCTAAAGGGAAAAATAAAACCCCCCAATCCAGTACTACAAAACTTCATCAACAGCATAATGATGATAATTTACAACAATACCTGAAATTAGAGCCGATTATGAGCACAGGAAAGCACCTAACTTATATTCACAAAAAAAATTAGAAATCCACCAAGAACAGCGCCTAAAACTACAAGTAATCCTTCATATAACTACGAGTAATCCTTTCTTAAATTTACGATCTCTCCACTAAAATACCAAGAAACTAGAACCAAAAAAGGCACGAGCTTTAGCGGCACAACTCACCATGTGAGGCACCTCGACGGCGAACTCGACCTCGACCCCCACCTCCGGCGCGGCCACCGCCGCCGCCGCGGCCGACATCCCGACCACCTCGACCCCCTTGGCGACGCGCCGGTGGTACTGCACCTCCAACACCGGCACGGGCTGATGTATCACCTCCGCCTCGGCCACCATCTCCGCGCCTCTTGAAGCCAACAACAACAACTCCCGATCCAACACCACCTCACCGGCCGGCGACCAGAAGATAAACAAAATCTCCCAACCGAGAAAAAGAACCGCTCGATCCGCGCACCGACCGATTCGTCCCGACGAGGAGAGCGCGAGAGCCTCCGAAAGATGTCGCCTTTCCGCGATCCGAGGGGAGGAGCGGGCGATCTCGATGGTTTCTAGGACACGGTTTCTTGATCTGAAGAGAAGAAATGGGTAAACCAGGGGATAGTGGTTGGTATTTATCTGTGTGGAGGTGACCGGCGGCGACAGGTGCTTGGCCGCGTGGGTGACCGGCTGGCGGCACACGGCTGCTGCACGCACACGTGGCGGTCTCCTGCCCCTCTGATTGGCTGCAGAGCTCTTTAGAACAGCCCTTCTTTCTTTCTTTTTTTGCGTGTACTAGGTTAGAGATAACAAAGATGCATATTTTAGTGGATTAACACAAATGGTAGAGGTAATTAAGAGGAGACTAAAACTATGTTAAAACATACGCAGGAGGAACTACTATCTTTGATTTGAGGGATATTTCATAATATACCACTTAAAAGAATGGTATAGCCTAACCGAAAATAACACTATAAAGAATGGCTTCCAATACATACTATTTCAAAATAGTTTAGATTCAGCACATACCATTTCCTCTATTTTTGACGCGCATTAAAGTATTTACCTCCTTGTTAGCTATGAAAAGAACTATTTTACCCATATATGCTATATTTTTATTATTCCAGAAAATACCACTTCGGTCATATGTACAAGCGTGTTTATATGTGTTGCATTAACCAAAAGCATAGGGTGTTCATATTGGCTCTTGCTAATAGATTTTAGTTTTGACTTATGAATAGTAACAGCTTATAGATAAACTAGTAAAGATACATTCACGTACAATTTTGATCGATATAAATAAAGTCACTACTGTGTACTACAATCGACTAATATACCCCGTCTTAAAAAGACACTCCACTTAAAAGTTAGGTATTGTAGAAAAGCGGCTTATAGAAACCAAAGTGAACAAGGCCCTAAAGCAAACAATGTGCTTTTGTTTTCTCTGCCACGTGTAGTTATCAACTAGCAGTGTAAGCGCGTTGCCACACCGCGCTAGCTACCATATGGATCAAAGTAAAAGTGTCGATAATTTGTAAGAAGGGTTTCTCTAAAACAAATCAAGGACCCATGCATTTTCTTATGTAATTTCAAAGGAGTAGATGTTTTTTCGCAAAAAAACTAACATGGCAGGGACCTCTCTGCAAAAAACCGAGGATCCGTATATGATTTTGCAAAATCCAAAGGGTTTTTTCCGCAAACCTACCTACATGGCAGCGCTGCCTAGGGGCGAATCCCCCGGCGTGTAATATAGGTATAATTATGCTTTCTATGTAATTGCTTTTGTTCGAGCTGAATTGTGTTCTGTCGTGGAGCATCTCAATCTTTCATTGAAAATTTGTTCTGTTACAATAAGCCTATTGTCCTAAATTTGTGTTTATCCTCTAGCAGTGGCTTTGATGGGCATCTTCTTTTCAACTTTTAAAAACTGCTTTTTGATTTTTCTACAGTAGCTAGCTTTCAAACGAATTGTCTTTTTAAGGTGGGATTTATAAGTTGATTGTAGTATATACTGTAGCGACTTCATTTATATCAATCAAAACCGCACGCAAGTTTATGCTACTCCGTACTATCTCTCATAAACAACCCCAAAGCTATAAGCTGTGATTATAAGTTGAAGACAAAAAGAACTGACCCAATATCCATGAATGTTAATTAAGTTTTAGCTAGCTATTGTTTCTTCTCCATTTTTTAATGCATTATTAAGGCAGTACAAATAGAGATAGTTCACTTCTTTTTACAGAAACAAACAGGTATGACTTAATGCAATTTACAGAACTTCGGATCAATCCAAAAGACATGCTACACGTGGGAAAAATAGGACCAAAAGAGACGAATGGTATTTCTTGGAATTATAAAAACATGGCACATATGGACAAACAGCCATTTCCCATAGCCAAGGGAAAGTCATTAATTTGCAATAAAATAGAGAAGATAATATATATTTAATCTAAATTTCTTTAGAATGATATATGTTTAAAGTCATTCTTTAAAGTGGTATTTTAGGCTACGCCATTCTTTCATATGATGATTTCAAGGACCTTAGGGAGATTTGGATCAGAGCAATGGTTTCGTGGTGGTGGTGTTTAGATGCGCTTTGGTTTGATCAACTGTGAGAGGTGTGGTTAATCTTATGTTTTCTGTTAATACATGTGGTAGATGTTGCTTTGGGCAGTGATCAGAAAATGTGCCTTGTTTTAATTAAGAGGGTTTCAATATACATTATTTAACTCGTGGTAAATGCATCAGCCTTCACTCTGCTGGTCCTTTCCTGTTTTTAACCAAGCATGCAGTTACGATTGGAAAACAAAGGCAATTTTTCCTTTTTACTTACTAGTTAAAGATCCGTACGTTACAATAAAGTCATAAAAATGGTAAGATAAAACTTACTATCTGGTCAACTTCACACATCAAACATTAGAGAGCAAGCGACAGAAATAGAATGGTGGCCAGAATGCGCGAGGAGATAGGAAAAGTGGAGGGGTGGACAATTGTATCCTGAGAGAGAGGAGAGAAGAGAGACGAATGGTCTAGATCAAATCGGATGTTTAAAAAGAGAGGAGGGAGAATAGATCAACTACCAACTCACACTTTTGTAATGGTAAAGAAAAAGATTGTAGACAAAAAAAATGACAATCACATGCTAGTGACGATTGCAGGAGTGACTGACTTTCGTGCACGTCATCGGCTGAATCTCTCTCCACTTTTTCACTAGCTAAACAACAAGGATGAGTGGATGTTATTACGTGGTCTCAGGAACAGCAATTTTATGATATCATATTCAACATATACAAGAAAATCCTAGCAAGTTGATTCCCACGCATACAAGTAATAATTATTTTCTTCACAAAAAAAAGTAAATGCTGCCTTCAGCTCACAAAAACAAAAGGTACATGAAAATCATATGTGTAAATGTGTTTCAGAAAATAATTTTTTTATAATATTATAATTTTGTTGGGTTTTATAAATATATTATAATAATAATTAGTTATTAAAATTGTATTTTGAAGACCGTATTGATATCGAAAATAACTATTTTTATGAACAAAAGGATTACAATGATGATGGGTAGTGGTGGTACAAGTGATGCTATAACAGCGTACCGTAATGCTACGGCTACGGCGAGGTGCACCACTACACTTCACTTTGATTGGATAGGATGGCTCAATTCAGACAACCAAATAATTCAGGCAGCTAAACATATGGATGACTTTTCATCTAGGATCATCCGATATATGGTTCTGATCAACTCGGCTTCGGCTTCTGGCTTATTTTTCACTATTCATAAGTTTCGTCTTTTTTCTGAACGTTTGGCTTTTTGTTGAGCTTTTTTGTTGGTTCTTTTTTTCCGTATTTGTTTGTATTATACGTAATGGGCTAACATATTTTTTTTATTTTTAAATTTTTTAAATTTAATTATGCTAAATAAGCCTCTGTCAGCTACAATGCTTTTTTCAGCCAGCTACAGTGTTTTCAGCCATAAGCCACGAGCTTTTCAGCTGAACTACCACTTGGTACAAGCAAAAGCACACCCTAATTTTGCTGTAATTTTTCAGAGAAAATTTCTATTTCCCTGTAAATTTATAGGCCTGTTTTTTTCCTCCGAAGCTGACGGTTTTTGGATTTTGCTACAGTATCTAACTTTCAAACAGACTATTTTCTCAAGACGGGGTCTACAAGTTAACGATATACACGTTAAAAGTCCAACATCTGTACCCGCCAAAATCGCAAGTGAGTATCTCTCCGTAATCTGTACCAAAAAACCAAAATTCAAAAATTTCAGCTAAAAACCGTAAACCATAGCCGTCGCCAAACAGGCTCTATATCACTACAAAGGACCGTGCACACTTGAGTTGCTTCGGACAGAATCGCGCAAAGGTTGGGAGATGTCCACATGTAAGCGATACCTCACAGGCTCACAGCTGACAAACGAGGTCAAAAGCGAAGGGAGGCGTCGTTGGCAAGAGACGGCACCATATGTTTCGGTCAATGGAGTTATCACTAGCTAACCTCTGTAGTATTCTTCTCCTTCGAGATTTATCACAGACAAATAAATCAAAAGATAATCATAATTGTCCTTGTTTTGGTACAGTTGTAGCTATCTTGTGATCCTCTATCGAGAGAAGGCGTGGATGCTTTCTTACGCTTTCTTCGTCCCTATTCAGACTGTTTTCTTTCGAGCTTATCTGAAAGGAGCGACAGGTTGGTGCTGGTAACAAGTAACATGCTTTCTTATGTTTGGATGTGTCGCTGACGTGTGAATCTAAGACACACAGGATGAGCTAATCCACTTCATAAATGGCACCAGATTTCTTGCTTTGTTTGGGGATAAGCTAAAATATAATCTAAATATACTACAACAACAGCAACAATAATAGTTCATTCCTAGAAAAAATAATGCAGTTTCCTTTCCTTGTCTCACTCCTTCCTTTCTGCAAGAAAACGAGCTCTTGTGGTTCTGACGCCAAGTTGCCAAAGGCAGGCGCTAGGAGCACGCACCGGCCTCAGGGAATCAAATTGACCAAGGGAATCATATAACGGACCGGTTCTTTTAGCTAATACATAACTTCTTGTACTATCTACACTAACTAGCTTTTAAACGGTGTGTTTTTTAAGACGTAGTCAATAGAATATTATAGTAACGGTGTGTTTTTTTTAAGACGGAGTCAATAGGAAGATTATCGTAAAAAGTGTGCTGAGTTCAACTGTACTGATCAAAATCACATGTGACTATTTTCTATACGTACTACCTCTTGCGAACAGTCAGAATTCAAATATTTAAGTCATAAACTATCAGCTCAAAAGAACCCACCCAACATTCGGTCAATTGAGACCACACTAATTGTGAATTATTAGAAGCTAGTATTGGATTATTTAAGAAAAATATTCAACATTTTAGTCATAGAGAGTGTTCTTTTCTTCATTTTGGAGAAAATTCACAGAGTGTGCCCTCGATCGTAAGATTTATGGTGATGATCGGTTCGGCTGAAAAGCTCATAGCTTATGGCTGAAAACACTGTAGCTGACAGAGACTTATTTAGCATAATTAAATTTAAAAAATTTAAAAATATAAAAAAATATGTTAGCCCATTACGTATAATACAAACAAATACGGAAAAAAAAGAACCGGCAAAAAAGCTCAACAAAAAGCCAAAAGTTCAAAAAAGACGAAACTTATGAATAGTAAAAAATAAGTCAGAAGCCAGAAGCCGAAGCCGAATTGATCAAGGCGTATCAGACTGTCGAGATCAAAAGTGTGCTATCTCTACGTTAGAGCATGATACTGGCTCTAGCTCTGTTGTTTGTCTCTTCATCTAACGATCGATAGGCCAATAACACTCAGAAAGATATATTGTTCTTTGATCGGAAGATACAACTTTTACTGAGAGATCATTCGGTAGTTCCTGAGGGTTATTGATATGTAATCTTAATTTCAAACAATTATTAAGTTATATGCATCAATCAGTTCACTCAAAAGTTTAAACTGATAAGGAAACACACACAATTCATTTATACTTCAACACTTAGCCTCACGTGTAGACTCCATTATGTCTAAGACATGGAATAAAAATGGGTTACAATTATTGTTTTTTAATTACGCCAACTAGGTCTTGAACTCAAGATCACTTGACTTTGATACTATATTCAATTGTATGCACTAACCAATTCATTTAAAAACTTAACCTAATAAGAAAAAAAAAGAGTAATTCATTTATACTTCGACAATAATGTCACTATTTTTGGCTCCAACAAAACTTCCTATGGAAAAGGGTAATAGTCATAGCCATATATCAACAACTCCATTAATGACGGAGGCCCCCAAAACCTTGATTTTATCTTAATCCTAACTGACGTTACAGATGCTCATTTATGTTACTCTGGTTTCTTTAATTTTTCTTCTGCTGGAGCCAATGGGAGGGCAACAAGTCATCACCGAATAATAGTGGCGAGAAGGAAAGGAGAAACCCCCTTTCCCCACCTCTTCTCCTGTGGAGTCCCCTTTCCTGTCTAAAGTTGCTTGAGAATTGCCAAGCAAGAGTGTCTACCTGCTGTCTCGTTGCATCATCATCATCACCGTTAATTTTGGTCACTAGCATGATACTTATTTTTCTTTTGTGCCTATTTACAGAGTCACAAGTTCAGGAAGCTTCTAGATGTTAGGTCTGGAGGAAGGGAGAAGAAACGAACAGGCCTAATGGACTTGAGTTTTCTGATCAAGAAACCATTGATTCTGAGTGCATGATTTGAGTAGTGGTTAGGGACGAAACAAGCTGATGACATGGTGGTTTTGTTTTAAATTTTACACCTGCCATTTGAGAATTCCTAACATGGACAATCTTGTAGCTACGTGTGAGCCTTTGTGTCATCCTTATTTTTGTAAAACCACGTGTATGTATAGAACTATAGTTCTAGGATTCATGCTTCCTCAGTTGTGGCCTCACTATTCAGGAGAATCTCCTAGAGGATACCTTTGTGGTTTTCTTTTTCAGTTTTGATTATTATGTGTGCTGTAGGTAGGTACCCGTTTTCCTTCTTGTATTGTACAAGCTCCTGCTGAAAGCAACAGATGCAAAATCTGCAGACTATATAGGAGTGCATCATCTGATAAACGCAATTTAACAACCATTGTGAAAAAGACACTGCAAATGGGATAGTCTTTTTATTTTTATTTTTTTAGAGGTGCTAATGTGATAGTCGGGGATGAACATATTGTAAGTGCCTAAACCTTATGCATGTCATCACATAAAGCTACTAGTCTAGAGCACTAGAACACCTAGGGTTTGAAGAGGGGTCATGAGACTTACGATCGCCGATGAACGCCATGAGCTGAAGACCCGTTCCTGCGTGATGCAGGCGTGAGGCGCTGGTTGGTGAAGGTCGGGGAAGGCCTCGGGGTTCGTAGAGTCGCCGGCGACGTCCTGCAGTAGCGGTCGACGGCCTTCCTGTTGCTAGCAGCGCGCAGTAGATCGGATCGTTTTTAGGGTTTGTACGGGGCTTTTGGCTCTCACAGAAACGAACGGCAAAGCCTTCACGTGAGAGGCCGGAGCCCTCTTATATATTGCGCTGCGCAACAAGGGACCGTAACCAAAAGTCGGTTAGGCACCCCTGATCAAGGCGCGAGAGAAAAACGGGAGACGTGGACATCACCCCACGTCTCTTTCAACCGTTTTAGCCTGAGATCAAAATCCAACACATATAAATTGCATAACACGAGTTTGTCAAGAGAGAGAAAAAAAAAACCCAAAGCAGTATGCCCAGCCCAGCCCAACAAGATAATCGCAGTTGGCCCCAAAAATGCTTTCTGAGTAGCACCTGTAATATAACATCGAAAAAAGTAGCACCTGTAAAATATGGGTATTTCAGAAGGAAATGTTCAACGCACAATACTACAAACTCATGCATAGCCTGCAAAATGGAGTAATCATCCTACAACTCAAATTTTTTTTGCTTGTCCTTGTTCCTTGAGATGATACTAATCAGCAACTTATCCTCTAACGGTGGTTCTAAAGAAAACTTAGGGCCTGTTTTTTTTAGTTTTTAGCTTTTCTATAGTAACTAGCTTTTAAACGGAGTGTTTTTTCAAGATAGGGTCTACTAGTTAATTGTAGTACATACTGTACCGACTTCATTTATATCGGCAAAAACCGTACGTGAGTTTTAGTTACTCCGTAGTCTATCACATGAACAGCCCAAAAACCACAAACTGCAGTCAAAAAGAACGGCCCTTATTCTCTAACAGCATATGCTAGCTTATTTTTTAGATGAAAAAAAAAGGAAAGAAGCTATATAGTTGAACGGGGGCACTCCAAGCCGCAAGGTCAAGTCCATCGCTTTCACATTCTACTTGTTTACTCTTTAACAACCTAATCCTTTTAAGATCCAACTTTGAGAAAAAGAAAATCACACCAAAAGTCCAATGCATGTTCCCCTTTGTCAAGTGTCAAGTATATCCTCTAAAAAAAAAAGTGTCAAGTATATATTCTGATGTGAGCGTCTACCTACCTAAGATGTACTTACAAGGAAAAAAAGGAAAGCAAAAGGGGAAATGTACATTTACAAAAAAAAATTAACCAAAACTCGATCCATGCATGGTTCAACAATCACTTTCAACAAATTCACACTTTCGAACCAGTTCATACTGGCCCATGCCGCATAAATTTCATACCTATGAAATGTCAGAAGCTCTGCAACGCTGGAAAAACGCACTCAAATATTTCTTCCCCATAGTGATTGCGGGCCTGTTCTTTTTGGTAGGGCTTATGATTTTTAGTTGTGACTTTTGGACTGTTTGTGTGAGGGATTATAGAGTAACAGAAACTTATGTACGATTTTTGCTGATATAAATGAAGTCAGTAAAGAATGGCTGAACCTGTCCGGCGAACTCCAGGGCTTCATGAGCTAAGAAATGGAGCCTCGAAAACTCGAACCCGTGCAACCCAATTCAGCTGATTAACGACTGCATGATGCAACACACTTCATCGGATTAAGAATCGATGCTCCAGATGAATCATATCGGAAGGTAAAGTAGCAGATCTTTATCAGGCCTTAGGGTGACTACACTGGTCAATTGCTAAATTCTGAAATAGTTCAAACCCGGGTGACTGTCTTATAAAAAGCCAACGACAAATTCAGAGGATTGACAAATAAAAATCCTTGCAGCCTGACTAATTGCCGTCTTTTGATCCGGTCGGTTGGACCGGTTGAGCCAGCCTCCTGCCGGCCCTGACCGGCCGGCGATTGAACAGGCTGTCAGGTCGGCCTGAGCCTCCTTCTTCCTTCTTGCTTCTAATTTGTTTGTCTTAATATAGAACATGTTATTTTTCAGCTACTGACTTCAGCTTTTAGTTTTTCTATAGTAACTAGCTTTTAAATAGAGTATCTTTTTAAGATATAGTCTACTAGTTAATTGTATTACATACTGTACCGACTTCATTTATATTGTTAAAAACCGCACGTGAGTTTCACTTACTCTATAATCCCTCACACATACAGCTAAAAGTTATAAACCGTAGCCAAAATCTATAAACTGCAGCCAAAATAGAATAGCCCATAGCTAGCTTTAGTTAGATCCTGTCAGCTTAGTACTGGCTGATTGGCTAATTTGTTAGTTAGGCTGGCATCTCAAGGATTCCATCGGCCAATTGAGATAAGGCGGACCTGTACATATACGTCTTGCCCCAACGTATCATTCGTCGTACAAAATAATATATATAGCCCATCGTATCCGTAGTTTAACATAAAGGTAGACAATACGGTACGATCGCCATTATAAAAAAGCATACTGCGATCTTTAGCTTTGCAATGCGTATACCGTACTCCACTGCGTCGATCGATCGGCTCCATATGAAATGAAAAGATTTTCTTAAAAAAAAAAGAATCTATAGGTAATTGCTACTCCCCTACGAAACTTCCTGCGTTCCAAACAGGCGAGGGCTTGGGAGATGGTTAAGTTTTTCCGTACACTATATAGGGGCTTTTTTTTTTTTTGAAGATTATAACTTTTGGTTGCGGTTTGTGACTTTTGGGTTATTTATCTGAGAGATTACAGAGTAACAGAAACTCACGTGCGGTTTTTGCCGATATAAATGAAGTCGGTAAAGTATGTACTGCAATTAACTAGTAGACTCTATCTTGAAAAGATACTTCGTTTAAAAACTAATTATTATAGAAAAACTGAAAAACAGCTTTTAGAGACTGAAAATTGGATCAAGGATGCAGCTGGAAGGGGGACCTATATGACTGAGTGCACTGAACAAAACCTAGCAACAGGTTCGGCGACTTAATTTTCCTTTGGAAAAGTTTCAGTGCAAACGAAAAGATACCATGGCTAGTCGATCTTCTCCAAAGCAATCTATAGCGGCAATACTCTCCTATTTCTTCTTTTTTGGGACAGCCATGATCGCCAAGCATCGATTAGTAAGTTGGTGGCTTGGAAGGCCAGCTTTGTAAAATAAACGAAAATGATTGTAGAAAGGAAAAAAGGAGATATCCATAATGATATGAGCCAGCTCAAAGATATACATACTCTTGTCTTGAAAAGAAAAGGGTAGCTCAAAGGTGTTCCAAGATTTTGATGGGTAGTCTACATGGCCAACCAGAGGTAAGCTACAATGTCATGCTTTCTAGTAAGTACCATATGTATAATCTAGGAGTATTTGTTTTTCTTGCCTGCAGAAGACTGGGTTCCATGCTCCTACCACGACAGCCTGTGCCGGATCCCAACATTTGCGTTGACCCCTTCTTTTCTTTTCAGCATCACTTATGTGAATATGTCCCCTTCTTTTTCTTTTCTTTTCAGCATCACTTATGTGAATATGTCCCCTTCTTTTCTTTTCAGCATCACTTATAACTTATGGCTCATCCGAACAAACAAAAGAAACTATTACTCTGTCATTTTTTTAAAACGATTTATCAGGATAATATTTTTAAAAACAGCTTATTGATATTTGGTTCATTCACACCAGCACTTACGATAGGACCAAACATCATTAGTCGCAGCCGAAAAAAACCCACCTTTATTCAACACCCTGATGTGCCCTCAAGATTTCCTTAGTTCAAAAATTCAATTTTTTTATATGAACATATTTATTAATGAGAAATGCTTTGCCTACAAAGTCGGTACGAATTGTTGTTCCATGATACAGGCTGGTCGAGTTTAGCCTCCATGGAATATTGGGTGGGTCCTTTTTTACTGTAACTGATGGTTTATGGCTGCGGTTGATGGTTTTAGCTCTAACGTGAGCGTTTGTGCGAACGAACTGAATATTGATAAGCCGATTTGAAAAAGTTGCCCTGATAAGTCATTTTGGAAAAAAAAAAGCAAAGAACTCATTTTGTTTGTTTATTTAGAAAAAAGCATAATCCATAAATCATAAGTTGCAAAAAAAAAAACCCCAGAGCATTACTTATTCATACATGATATAGCATTGTTAGCAGCGGATGCACCCATTGTGTTGCGTAGTTTGGCTGTAGGTGCATGGAACTAGACATGGGGTTAATCTTCGTAGCCTTTTTTTTTTGTTAGAAAACGAATCTAGAAATACAAAAACACGTGAGCGCATCACCAATGCTAAGACAACTGAAAAAAAGCCATTGCAACTAAGAACTAGTAGCGAACAATAACCGTAGCGACAGCCTAGGTGACATTGCTTGTTAATTTGATGGAAGGTGGAGTAGAACATAGTGTAATGCAGCAAATTCATTTTTGCTGCCACCATATGACCATAAAAATAACCTACCAAGGTAAAAAAAACAAGTCAGAAAAAATAACGGTCCTATATGAGGAGGGCACAGACCAGGCTAAATGGGTCGGGTCAGTCGTGCCAATCTGAGACACGGTATTGTTGGTCTAGTTCAAACATGGCACGATATGGACAGCAAATAGGCCATGTCAGGCTGACTAGACGTGTCGTGTTTGGACCGGCATCTCGGCACAACAGGACGGCCTAGCCTAGCTTTGCATAGTACTGTGTCAAGACTCGACACAACACGCCATTTACCTCTAACCCTCCTAAGAGGTCAGATCTGTTAAGAAGAATGCAGTAACTCTCTTATGGTAGTGTAGTACAATTACTTGCGGGTGACAATTTAATTACTTATGTTAGGGTTGACAGTAAAATTACTCATAACTGATAATAAAATTACTTACAACTAGTAGCCCTCACCAGCCTCCTTTTCTCCCTCCTCGATGGCCACCGCCTCCTCTCTCTCTGTGCCGACCGCTGCCTCCTCCATCTCTACCTATGCTGGTCGTCGCCGCCTCCTCTCTTCGGCATTGTCTCTTGTATCTCTTCTCCGCTAATCACCATCTTCAACTTTTTTTCTACCATGCTCAACAAGTCATATGTTCCATTGAGTCAAGTGTATCTGGGCTAGTTCGGCATAATCCAATCTCTCACCATCTTATCTAAATCGGAAAGGTAGATACATAGACCGATACTACACGGCTAAGTAACTTACTAAGATCAATTGAATTGGGCCCAGTAAATCGTGCTCTATTATGCTCGTGCCGTATGGGTGCATACCAGCGCCCCCAGGTCTGGAAGGGCGCCGCGGGGCTGGAGTTAGGGGTGGATATCGAGCCAACTGCTCGTCTTATCGAGTTTTTTTTTTCTAAAATTGGCATATTTTAATTTAATACCATTTTACGGATAATTTAAAAGTATTTTTAGAAACGAGCTAACGAGCCGAGCTTGAGCAAAATTCAAATTCATTTGAAATCAACTCATTTTAATGTTTAACCAATTAATAAGTATAATTAAAGTAATTTTGAACCGAACCAATGAGTCCACTAACGAACTTTTTTTCCACCCTTTCAACGGTCGGACAGACAAGCTAATAAGAGTAAAACCAACTCTTTTTTTCCCTTTTTTTTTAGCGCTGTCCTGCAATCTCCTCTGCTGTGCTCTGTATTATAGCCTCTCTCTTTCCCCTTCCCTCTCCTCCCTCCCATCTGCTCAGCTCGCTCCCCCCTCTTCCAATCCTCCTCCCGCATTCCGTGCTGGATCTGGGGAGGGAGGGGGAAACCCTGCGCCAAATTGGGCGGATTCTTCCCCCAAATCCACGCGTCGGGAGACTGGAGCCACCTGGCCTGATCTCGTAGGTAATTGATTAATTCTCCCTCTCTGTGCCCGTTCCTGGTCTCTGTTCTTGGATCCGGCGATTCGGGCGGTTCTTGCGCGAGAGAAAGCTGCGATCTTTTGCCGCCGTCTCTGCGATCCTGTGTTGGCGGTTGCCGCGATCTTGGGGTGCCTGCGTTTTTGGTTGTGTACTTGCTTGGATTCGGAAGTAGAATGGGAGGAAGGTGTTTCTTTTCGTTTCTGGTAGTTTTAGGGGGGGGGGGGGGGGTTCAGAGTTCGGTTTGCTCCTAAAACTGATGTACCTGCCTGCCTGAACGGAACGGAGGGAGATGAGTTTGTGAGGAAAGATGCCAACTTTGATGTGAATTTGGTGATCTGGATCGAGAATGCTTCCTTTTATTGACAGTTTTTACCTGATAACTAGTACGCCTGACATACCAAGCAAGGAGGGGTGACCGGGTGAACTGGTCGAAAGCTTCCACAGCTACCTATATTGTGCACACGATCGGAGTTGAATTGCTCACGAGAAAGTGTGCTGTGATATGTACAAATAGCATTCTAATTCTTACAGTTGCTTTGTTAGTACGCCTATTGAGGTGATGGAAATTGAAGTGACAAACTCTCCGATTTCGATAGGAATTTGGCGTTGCGGGGTCATAAAATTCCAACCTTTTCAGTATCTTCAATCCTATCTAGCCATAGAAATTGTCTGCAAGCGACTGTGCTTCCAACACTCAATCTGATCACGTCTTTCTTGAGACGAGAAGCGTAATTTTGCCTTTTTGACTCACCATAATGATGCTCCTTTCAGGTGAATAAAGTACAGTGCATCTTTAGGAAAACCCCTTGAACAGTAGCCTGTACCCCGTATTACATATTCTATTGCAGTATGGCCTCAGTAGGTGTGGTGCGTTCTTCCATGGGATTTCACAATGACACAAGTACTAGTGGTGATGCAGATCGACTTCCAAATCAGATGAGCAATATGAGCATAAGGGATGATAAGGTAATCTCCCTAGAGTGGAGGACCATTATTGCCTTTTGGTGGGTGATCAGTCCCTAACTTGGTAAATGGTAACATTGCAGGACATTGAAGATATAGTAGTCAATGGCAATGGGACGGAACCTGGTCATATTATAGTTACAAGCATCGATGGAAGAGATGGGCAGGCAAAACAGGTATTTAAAAAATCTACATAAGTGGTGTTAAGGTGACCCTTTTATATCTATTTAGTGGCTTAGTGGTGTCTCATAATGCAATAAGTTCCATGTACTGAGTTAACTATCTGCATTGCAGACTATCAGCTACATGGCCGAGCGTGTGGTAGGTCATGGGTCCTTTGGAACTGTTTTCCAGGTTTGTTGCTGGACAAATCAGTATTATTACAGTTTTTCTGTTTGTCAATCTGTGTATTATATATTTATTTGTTAATGGCTGATGACCCCATATTTTTTCAAAACGATTTTGTATAGGCCAAGTGTCTGGAAACTGGTGAGACTGTAGCTGTAAAGAAGGTTCTTCAAGACCAGAGATATAAGAACCGTGAGCTGCAAACGATGCGAGTTCTTGACCACCCAAATGTCGTATCTCTAAAACATTGTTTTTTCTCAAAGACTGAGAAGGAGGAGCTTTACCTCAATTTGGTGCTTGAGTATGTGCCAGAGACTGCTCATCGCGTCATCAAACATTACAACAAGATGAACCAACGTATGCCATTGATATTTGCAAAACTATACATGTATCAGGTAAAATCGATCGCTTTACACACCTAGATCTGTTAATCTATTCAAATACAACTATGCAATGAAATTAACTTGCAAAACCTATTATAACTGACAGATATGTAGAGCTTTGGCATACATTCATAACTGCATTGGAGTGTGTCACAGGGACATCAAGCCTCAAAATCTTCTGGTAAGTATGTATGACAATCTGTTTGAACATTTATTGAAAAATTTCATATGCAGTCAAGCACTAATTTTGGCTAAGTCAGATGGTTTGATGGAAGATTATTTTTGCCAGGTGAATCCGCATACTCATCAGCTGAAATTATGTGACTTTGGCAGTGCTAAAGTTTTGGTATGATCATACCTCACCAAACATTCACATGAACATTGACATTTTTTCATGGTACCAAATATTTTTTACTATTGATAGGTAAAAGGAGAACCGAATATTTCTTATATCTGTTCAAGGTACTACAGAGCCCCAGAGCTCATCTTTGGTGCTACTGACTACACAATGGCAATTGATGTTTGGTCTGCTGGTTGTGTTCTTGCTGAATTCCTTCTAGGACAGGTAAGAGATCACACAATTTATATGAGGTTGTTGAAGAATCCAGCTTATTGGAACTGTCTACCTAAGATCTATTTATTTTTTATAACAGCCCCTATTCCCTGGCGACAGTGGTGTTGATCAGCTTGTTGAAATCATCAAGGTAAGTTACTATCTTCCACCCAAGGAAATTACTACCTGCTAGCTGTTTTCCCTCCTATGTAACTCATTTCTCTCTCAGGTTTTAGGTACCCCTACACGAGAAGAAATTAAGTGCATGAATCCAAATTATACCGAGTTTAAATTCCCGCAAATCAAAGCTCACCCGTGGCACAAGGTAGTAAGAACCTTGTGTTAGACCCTTTTTTTTAAGTTGCAATCTAATGTTACTGTTATTGCCCCCACCAGATATTCCATAAAAGAATGCCTGCTGAAGCAGTAGATCTTGTTTCCAGGCTCCTGCAGTATTCACCAAATCTCCGATCCACCGCTGTGAGTATCACTGCATTATTTCAGAAAATACTGCTTTCTGGAGAAGTTTTATTTCCTGTCATCACTGTTGTGTCAATGTCTCCTCATCACTGCATCCACGTTACTGTCTATCAGACCCAGAAAATTAATCTCGAATCTTATTTGTATACCGTGCTAGTTCTATGATCAATGGCTAGCACACACATATCAAATCGTTGCATCACGTCCATATATGACTAAATAAAACATGGTAGTACATAATATTAAGCAGTTATACATAAGTCCACATAACTGAATTTTACACAAAAGGGGTTGACCGGCCAAATGCTCACAGAGAGTACTTGCAACGGAAATAAATAGTAAATGAAGGATAACGGGCCCAAGTGATTTACCTCAGGCCACAAACAACCGATGAGGGTTAACACACAGTAATCGGCGTCATCGTCACCCAAATCCTGTGACATAAAAGTAGCTAACCGAGAGATCTTCCTCTTGAACTAATAGTATTCAACAAGCAATTGTGAGTACAAAATTGCACTCCACAAGACTTTAATATAAACTTTATATGGTATGCAAACTGAAACAAAGGTGGTTGGCGTAGCTAGTTTATTTTCTACAAAGCAAGCTTTCTTTTGCAATAGATATAGTAATTTGCAACCTATAGTTTGTAAGATCATTTGACAATGATAAAAAGTAATACATAAGCATAATAAGTAAGTGGACAAGTATAAACAAGTGGCAGCCCTCTGCCACAACCTCTCAAGAATGGATTCTATCCATCCATACTGAGCCAAAGCTTTTCTAGTAAGGGCTTCATCCATCCATACTATTTTTTCAAAACCATTTTGAAATCATGAAAACTAAGTGTGGTATTACCAAACGATGTCTATGATTGGGGACATGCCTATTCGAATATATCGAGATCTCACTCTGCAGAGGATGTATAACTTTATCCACAAGATATGATCATCTTATTTTGCCACACATTATCACATTTCCTTTGCTATGAGGCGAGAGATTATGACAAGGCTTTTACAATGTTCTATCCCAACTTAATTCCGTCTGCTAAGGTTCTACTGTGAAATGGTTCTATCCACCAAGTACATGTCTAACCGACACTCACATTCAACATATGACGAAACCAAAGTTGAGACTTTGCAGATTATTTAGTTAGGCCCACCCCATTTATGAGACATGTGGGTGTACTATAATGCTTGGGGCAGTGGCACCAAGTTTGGTCCTTAAGTGACTCGGGCAAGACTTCCACAAACCCAGATATCATGCTAATCACACCGGTCTCAACAACCACTCGCCTAAGTCTAAATCATTTTTCAGTTTTGTTTTGCTAACCAAAATAATAGAGGTAATACCTCAGTTCAGATTTGCTAAAAACATTTAACCATAGCCCAAAATGACATTTCACCAAGATTTACCAAGTTAACCATTAATAATCTAAGCATGGCTAAGCATATGACACGTATAGCACTATAAAATATCCACCAATATTCCTAGTGACAGTGGATAATATTTATAAGGTGACAACAGCAAGGATAATCAATTTCCCAAGGAAGGGCAATGCAACTTGTAGGCATTAACTAACTCCTAACGTAACATATCAATTTAACCAAAATATTTGCATACATAGTAGTTTGAGCAAACAAAATACATAACATTGAAATGTGGGATTAACATGGTCAAAGAGGGGGTGCTTGCCTTACTCGTTGACCACAGGTTCTTTTGGATCAATTGAAAAGTTTTCGACATGTCGCTATCTAACGAGAAAAGCCTAGAAACACAAATAAACACCAAATAAATTCAAACAGAGGGAAAAATCAAATATTTTTGCAGATTATGAAAGTTCGTGATTTTAGAAAAAAATTACAAACAAGTTTCACTAAATTTGGAGTTCATGTGTAAAAGTTATGAGCATTTGAAGTTTTGCCGGGAGAGAAAAATCCTAGGAAAAGAGAGTATTATGCATGATTTTCATTTTTCTTTCTATTGGAAAACCAAGTTTTTCCCTTGGTAAGGTTGATAGTTGGGTCCTACCGGTCAGGATTTTATTATTTTGTAAATAGGATTGGCAGGTGGAGTCCACATGTTAGTGACACAACACTTAAAAACCAGATTAAATATAAATTCTAATACTTAAACCAGCTATGCCCATGTGTCATTTGACTCAATAGACTTAAACGAGATTAATTAAGTTGATCTAATCCTAATTGTAGTAATTAGCGCTAACTTGACTCTAATCACGTGGGGCCCGCCTGTCATACACCGAAAACTTCGACCTGGGGCGCCATGGCCGAGCTCTTGCCGAGCTCGTTGGCGGCGATGTGGTGGAGGAATGGCACAAGTAAGATAGGAAATGGGAAGAGAAGATCGAGGCGATCCTCCTAGTGGTAGTGTTGGTGCTACAGGCTCACCGAAGATGGGTCGACGGCGGGGAAGAGCAACGGTGACGGCATGGCTTCGAACGCGAACCCGGGGTGGCAAAGACAAGCCGAACAGAGGGACACGCTGGCTTCATTGGAGCATTGCGATGCTGAAGACACTGGCACGAAGACCTACACCTGAACAGGGAAGGAGACAGCAGTGAGCAGCGGCACTAGGCACGATGACGGCAGCGACGAGGAAAACTACCCTTCCAAGCCAAAATAAACAACGCATTGGCTCTAGCAGCTTACCAGGAACACGAGGGTGAGGTCGGCGGTGGTGGAGAGGCTCTAGAGCGGTGGGTCATTAGAGAACGGCAATAGCGACAGTAAGCTTATAGTGGTGGGCTCCTCGGAAGGAAAGAACTACAACGAAGCACACAAAGAGGTGGAGAAGGATCGTGGATGGTGAAAAAAGATCATGGCCAAGTTTAGTGTTGGCGAGTATTGACGAGAATGGTAGCGGTGGTGGCTGAAAGTGAAAGCGATGGTTTGAACCTGAGAATCCACTGCAACAAACATGCAATAGGTTAAGGGGGTTGCACAAGTGGATGGTGGAACATAAAGTGACACGAAAGGAGGGAAAAGCTCACTAGAATAAGGAAAACACAGTAGCTTGTAACGGGCACTTCCACCGGAGGTGAAGAAGACGATCTTGACCCAACTCCACATGGCTCCAATTGTGAAATTGAGCACGGGAATGGCTGTCGAGCAAGGAAGCTCACCAGAGTGGCTACAGGCACAACAGCGTGCTTGTCGGCGTCGACAACGATGCTCACGTTTCCAACGAACCTAGCTCTAGTTTTCGTAGGAATGGAACGAATGGTGAGCTAGGAGGGCTGTGACGCGGCTGGAGGGCATAAGTACCAACAAGAAATGCGTGAGAGTACGGCGGGAAAACTAGTGTGCAGTGGGATTTTGCAAAAGCTCTCTCACTTTCCGCCCGATCAGATAATAGGAGGTGACAAAACGGTGTAAAGGGCCGCTGAGGTGATGGAAGGGGGCAAGGCGGAGGCGATAGCTCGCAAGTGTCCAAAACCATGGGCGGATATGGTCAGGAACGATGGGCAAACGACGACGGCTGCGTGTGGCGAACAACAAACAGGCGCGGGTAGTCGATCCACATGTGGCGAGGTGGAAAATGGGGGACTTTTGTGTGGGCCCTGACCCCACCGGTCAGCTTAAGAGAGGGGGCAAGCCAACATCCAGCTCTCTCACGCTCAGCCACGGTGGTGAGCTGGTGCGGCATCGCATGGAGGAAGACGACTGACAGGTAGGCTCAACTAGTTAGCGAGAGCAGGACAAGGGAGAAGATGGGTCGGGCGAAGGTGCCTTCGCTCAGGGAAAGTGGAGAATGGGAGGCGGCTCGAGATGGCTAGAGCATTGGCCGGTTTTGGGCCGAATCAGGAATGGGCCGAGTGAACAGTGGAGACCGGACCCAAGAACAAGGATACGATTTAAATTATTTTCTGAATTGATTTAACCGTAGTTCTGAATTGATTTAACCGTAGAAACTAAGTTTCAATTTTTAAAATTAGCAAACCAACTGCAAAAAATTATGATTTTTTTGGGAAGGCTCCTTATATTATTTAGAACTCAAATAAATTATTTCCAGATTTAATTAATTACATCATCTGGAAAATTCTTTTTCATCAGCTGGAAAATAAGAAAACGTTTTATTGCAGAAAATTTGAGAAAGCATGAAAATGCAAAAATGATTATTTTGAAACTAATTAAACATATTTTGAAATTTGGATACGTTACACTGTATTTACATTGCTACTTGCTTTCTCATTGCAGTTGGAAGCATTAATCCATCCATTCTTCGATGAACTCCGGGATCCAAACACACGCTTACCAAACGGTCGTTTCCTTCCTCCTCTCTTCAATTTCAAGCCCCATGGTAAGTCTGCAATATTGACTCATTTGCACTGATCAAAAGTTCAAAACCCTCTTTATCAACTTATGCGCTATTCTGGTGTGGTTGATTCGAACAGAGTTGAAGGGCATGCCGATGGACTTCCTGGTTAAGCTCATTCCTGAACATGCTCGGAAGCAATGTGCCTTCGTAGGATGGTGATTTGTGAGTGGACAGCTTGAAGATTAGTTCAGAATTCCATTACCGTCTATTAGAAACCGGAGGAGGTCGACATTGGCTGCAGCGTTCCGGAATAGGTTATGACATTGCCTCCACATTTATGTAAAGTAGATGAAGAGCGTTCGACCGTACCAGTTTGCACTGAATTGAGCGTCAAATCTGTAGCACCCTGCATCTACAATGAAGGATGCGCCATTTGTATGACAGTGTTCGGTCCAATATCTGTTCAGGGATCGAGGCTATTTTGTTCATTCAATTGTACTTGTCATGATCTTCTCTCTCAGCTCAGATAGTGTCTTTTAAGGCAATGCCATATCAGGGTTTGTTGTAGGAAATATATGATAAGAATTACGGATTACTCCTTTCCTGTCAGATAAAACGACCCAGACATGTATAAATAAATACATCTTAATAAGCATATGAAATTGAGCAAGTGCTGTGCTGCGCTGCTGTTGTTTATACCACGGTATCAGAAAGCCGCAATCTTGGCCGTCAACAAATTCCTCCATCAGCACACGGAAACAATCACAACATACACACTGATCAATTCACATACCATTGTGGCAAGCAACTGAACATTTCTAAACTGAAAAGTGAAAGCAATGGAACATAGAACTTGCATGCTTTAGTAAACAGCAATTGCCATGCAAGGTTCCCAGCAAGCGAGGAACCATCACTTGGCCCCAAACCGCTAAGGGATTAAACATACAAGAAACAACTTTGGAAGCAACACAAAAAACAACAAGCATTAGACTAGAACATGAAAAATTAACCAGGGAAAAAAGGATAATTAGCTGCTCCTACAAAGTTTGACTGTCGATACGCAACTATCCAGGGAAAAATGATAATTAATTCATTGTACAAAGATTAACAACCAAAACAAAGTTAACATCAATCAGCGCAAGTTGTCAAAGAAGTACTTGCTCCATACTACCATTTACAGATCCCATAATGTTATGCCATCCTGCAAGGACAGATAAATTAAGTTGAGGGCGATTTGCCGGAGCAAGATCTCGCCGAAGATGGAAGATGAAGAATGGAATCATGTCAGCCATCATCCACCCACTCCAACTATATCTCTTACTCTTTTAACAACACGGACATATTCAAAGAAGAGATTGGAGTCCATGCCCATTGTTGTGTTTATTGTCGTACCACCTCTACAAGAACTATAATTTCCACCTACAACAAGGTCAAAACCACCGAACTCTTTGACAAGGTCCTCAAGCACATGTATCTTCAACTTCCAAATGCTACTTAGCTGCCTCAATTCTCCAGTTTGTTCAGTTTTCCCCCACCACCTTCTCAGAATTTTCCTGTTCACATCAGACTCTTCAACAGATACCACACATCGTAGTGGAATGCCGAGGCGATGAAGCGCGACTTCTGCACCTCCAATTCCACTGTAGATGGATAGCACCCTCAGCCCATTTGGATACATGTCCTTCAGGACTGACAAAAGATAGGCCAGAGTGTCAGTCTGAAAAGCAAATTTCATGGCAGCAATTCTATCCGGTGGATTTAGCCCAAACAGATTTGTGTGGTTGGGTGGGTAGCCCAGTATCCGTTCCACTTGGCGTGGCTCCAAAGGGCTTAACCTGTCCGGACCAACCCAAATAAGGTTTGAAATCTTGCATTGGTGCACAATGTGCATCTGCTTTTCTAGTGAAAGAGCTCCCCGTGAGTCTCTTATCATCTTCCCCAGTTTCTCACAGCTCTGTTCAATTCCTGGAACCTCTGTAGTAATACCAGTGATCTGTTTTCTTGTGTCCCATGAGGGCCACCACTGCCTTGTGAATGGGAGTGCATCTTCAATAGTCATTGGTGACTTTGGAACCACAGCACGTCTTCTCTCCGTTGGAAGGTTATGAATGTAACCCTCCTTTCGTATCAAAGCCGAGAAAATTTGGCTGTTTAAAAACTCAGGATCCACACCAAACAAAAACTGTGACAATTGACGCCATGTGTCTTTGGGGATTTCAACAACATTTCCATAGAAGAAATAAGGGGGCTTGGCAGAGTCGCCGCAGACATTTGCACGGAGGCCTGGTGTCATTGCATCAGGTTCTTCCTTGAGAGACCCATTACTAGTTGACCCAGCACAGCCGCTAAACCATGGACTTAGGCTAGGTTGATTGCCAGGACGACTACTGGAGGCCCCTCTGTCATCTATAAATATATGTTTAGCCCTTTTAACCCTTATATTGTCATTGTCATCGTCATCATCATAGTACCTCATACTAGAATTTGAGGGATGGTATGTTGAATACTCAGTTTCTGTCTCACCTAGAAAGTCAGGTTCGATTTTCACCTGCGTACAAGAGAACATAAGAGGTCAATCAGATATCAGAGCAGTTGTATAATTGGATTTTAACAATATGTTCCACAGCCATAAGAGCTGCCTTTAAAGAAGAATACTACTTTGAGAAAGTGAGCATGGGAAGTCAGCGATTGCAGAGTTACATATTTAAGTAAACCAAGTGACAACCTAGGAAAAGAATTGGAAACACCATACAGAGTATCATATAAATCATTTATGTAAAAAGCTTGATCTAACCTACTAGTCTGCCGTATATTCTGCACAAACTTATCATATACAAGATGATTTTGGGCAAGGCTCTCAAACAACAGATGACTAAAATTCACGGCGCAAGCCTATAGCAGTAGGAATTAATGTCATTAAGTTACCTCTTTATGCTCAATGCTACTAGCAATTCGACTTGCAAAAATTGAGTCAGCCAGTTCCTGAACTGTTGTTTCTGGACCTGAAAAGAGTAGCAAATGTGACATTTTAAAGTTTGCAGGCACTCATCAAACCAGTCTATAGTAGTACACTGTACAAGTCAAAAATTGGAGAATTTAATGCTTACTAAAGAGAAATGGAAACATTAATTAGCAAAACATCAACAAAATTTCTGACGCGGATTAAATTTGAAATGCCACAAAATTGTGGGCTAAAGCTATAGTTAAAATGTGCAATATGAGAACTCTTTTCCCTAACACCATGTTGTATACAAGGCTTTAGATGTGTGTGCCTGCATGCAGGTGTGTACATGCCATATGTATATGAGATTAGGTGCTTTAGATAAGATGGAATTTAATGCCCAATTAGCCTCTAATAGCATGCCAATATACATGGGGACACACCTTACAAAGTAGGCATGAACCTTGGCTCATACATAAAAATCTAAAAAGTTCATGCTTGACTAAATGTTTAAATCTATGCACAAGGATAGTGCTTGGTAAAAGGATGACAAGTCTGTAGTTAACATAAATACTATTAGCATCAGGTGGCAATGTACTGGCACACATGTCACAAATCATCTTTTTAAGGACCTGACTATATTTAGTAAAAGTGGTAATGAAAGCTAAAAATACTGAAAAAATTAAAGCATTTTTTATCTTCGACATACCAAAACTGTCAATAGCAGATGATACTTCTTCCTCAGTAAAACCCATCTGGAGCAAATGAAGTGTTTTCTCCATCACCCCAAACAACGATTCAGCCTTTCCCTGAACAAAAACTGCCATTTTAAATTTACAATTCCCGAATCCCAACTCCTGATTGTCAGCCGGATTCACACCGGCCAAGAGCAAAAATGGCTCAAGAACAGATTTGATCACAAGATGAACACAGTATGCTTTTTGTGTGCCTTACTGCCTTAGCACTTTTCTGTTTACTTCTTTCTCCTTTTATAGCAATTACATACATGCAGCAAGTAAAAACTGATCACTAAGTAGAAACAGACTACTAATTGTATTAGAAACTGACCACTAAAAGCATGAGAAACTGACTAATTATGTGACGTAACTGACCCACTACATACTTCATGCAGACAATGAAAATAGAGAGCAATAACACAAGTTTACAGAATATGTTAACACTGATGTTGCCCAGATTTGTAGGTGGTACAGAATAAAACTTATCAACTAATGTGTTAAACAAATTATAAACGTAGACAAGCATGATACATGTTTTCAACTCTATCTGAAGTCCATACTGTAGTCATTTACCATTGTAGTATTGAAAGCAAGGAAATGTATATAGTGCACATTGGTAAGTACTAAGTAATGGTGATTTGGATACGTTTCTAGTGTATACCACAGGAAACCTATAAGGCATGGGAATGCAAGCCGGAGTACAAATAACCACAAAGTAATGAGGTGCTGCAATTTACATGACTAGTCATAACCTAACTGGGGCAATTTCATGATTTGATTGGGAATTTGGGATATGAAATAGCCTTTTCAGAGTCACCTTGATACATTACAACCTAGAAGCACCTTTTCGGAGGTGGAGTATGTAATATTCCATACTCAACACCAGTAACCACAGTACATAGCATAATGAATCTAGCATAAAAGCCATACACACACACACACAACAACAAAGTTTTTTGTCCTAAACAAGTTGGGGTAGGCTAGGAATGAAACATTCTCAAGATCAAAGAGATATGAGCCTTGAAAAAAAACCTACAATACTAAAACCTTAAGCTGTACAACCTATCATCTGAGCCAAGAACCTAAAACACTGCCCCTAACTTTCTTATGGTTCCGGTACGTGGATCGCTAACTTCCATGCACTTCTATCCAAAGCTAATTCTTTAGATACATTCCAATCCCTCAAGTCTCTTTTAACTGCTTCCTCCCACGTCAGTTTTGATCGACCTCTGCCTCTTTTTACATTTTTCAGTACGTCTTAAAATTCTACTAAGTACTGGTGCCTCAGGAGGCCGTCGTTGGAGATGTCCGAACCATCTCAAGCGATTTGGACAAACTTCTCTTCAATTGGTGCTACCCCCACCCTATCACGTATACCATCATTGCGGATGCGATCCCGCCTTGTATGACCACAGATCCACCGCAGCATCCCCATCTCCGCTACACTCATTTTCTGTATATGTTGTCTTTTAGTCGCCCAACATTCTGCTCCATATAGCATTGCGGGTCTGATCGCCGTCCTATAGAACTTACCCTTTAACTTTTGAGGGACTTTTTTTGTCACACAGGACACTAGATGCTTGGCGCCATTTTACCCACCCCGCTCTTATATACATATATATGACACTGAAATGGGGCACCATGGTGTCTAGGCACCAAGACTCCCTGCCTTTGGATTGCTTTTAGACTTTTAGATGCGTGTAAGTGCAATGATATGTAATATATCAGGATGGGAAGTCCTAATCATGTATAAAAAGTCCCAATCATGGATGGAAAGTCTCAATCATGGATGAAAAATCTCAATTATAGAACTTGGAAACCATGGTGCCTCACACACACATACACATATTACATTACATTAACTTCATGTCTTCAGAGATTGAGATTCAGATGTAAGAAATAGCAACTACAAGAGATAAACATAAGGCACCGGAAAAAACCTCATTTGTAGCATCACCATTTTCCTTGCCCCCAGAGAATCCTGCTACTTGAGCAGTGACAATGCAGTCCACAAGCTGTTCTAGTGGTGCTTCTTCACCTGAAATTAAGCATATTTTGAAGTACTATTATATTCAATATGAGGAAGAACAGAACTAGTTATGAGACACCTCAAATGCCCTGCATATATTTTTTTAATCGATGGTATTTTAACAAAAGTTTGGTACAATTGTAATTGTCTAAAAGTTTTCACTAAATAAAGCAACAATACACAATCCAAACAATCAAGAAGATAAACTTGTTAATTTTAAAAGTCAATGCAGCATCACATACCTAGTTGGTTGAATGCCAAATCAACTTCTCGCTGCGAGAAGTTCATTGTACCTAGTAAATATGACCTCTTTTCTGAGAAGGAATCAGGCTCTGACTGAAAATAGAAATGTTCTAAAGATTGGTCTGAAGAATTCAAAATGAAGAAGACTATGATTAACAGCTGAGCTAGGAGATCACCTTAATGTCTTGGTTACCTTCTTTCCCAGACTCTAAAGGAGAATTGTTTTCTTCATTGTCAGAATCAAAGAGCCCTCCTAAAGAACCTGATGATTCAGACCCAGACTTCTGAAGGGCCTATAACAATAAAATATATTTCAGAATTTTGAAGTCCATAACTTATTTCTCTTTCTCAGTGTGTGAGCCGTAGTATAGACTACTGAGGGAATGCCAATGAAATCAGACGACATTGAAATATCATATGCCAAATTGGGCACCAGCCCTCTAAGTAAAACATCATTCCATGTACTTCAAGTTGTCCCTTAAAATAAAGTTATGCTAGCAACTAGCAACAGTACAGTAAATAAAGGAGCAAGTGCATAGAAAAAGTAGCTGAAACATCAGTGAGTAGAATTTCAAGCTTTGTGATGACATACACAATAATAGCAAGTATAAGACCTACACGATGTTGTAAGCACAAGGATTCTTTTGTACGGGAAAAGAAAATAACACAAAGGAAAGAAGCTTACTTCAGTATTAAATATCAATATCAAAATATTACTGCCATCATTTGTAATATTCAATGCTAAATATTTTCCTAATTCCAGAGATGTAGCAATATATTAATAGTTGATATGAATAGGTAGTAGCACCACAAGGGTCATAATGGATGCCTTAATAGTAGACTATTCAGGCAAGGAATCAAGAACATAAAGGCTGGGCTCTTTTGGGCTTAAAGTTAACTTATGATTATACTGTCTACAGCAACTAGCTTTTAAGCAGTGCATTTTTTCAAGACAGTGTCAATAGGAAAATTTTAGTAAAAAGTATACTGAATTCAGCTATACCGGCCAAAATTGCGTGCGACTATTTTCCTATGCGTACTGCCTCTCACGAACAGTCAGAATTCAAATATTTAAGCCATAAGCTATTAGCCCAATAGAAACCACCCAAATTATAGGAAAAGGCAGCAAAACATAAATAGGGATGATTAGGTGACCGCGGAATAAGGAAAGGAAAACATTTGCTAGAAAATCAGAGCACAAGATTAATGTCAAACACTAAGAAAGACTGTCCCAAGAGTCAACTAGAGAATGCAATTGGGGAATCACTTACAGAATGGGACAAAAGAGACTCCAATATCGTGTCAGAATCATTGTCACCTGCATGGGAGATATACATGCAATTAGTTTGTAGATTAGAACGCAAAAAGTTTGGATTTAAGTGTGTTTAGACTGCTGTGGAAGTTCAATGTCACTACACGCATTCGAAAAGGCATGTCATAGAGAATAGCATACCATGTTTCTGAAGCACTTTGTCAACCAACATTGGTGAAAACCCCATACCAATAAATTGTGATCTTAAATAACTGGAGGAAGAGCTTGGCTGACCTTCCTACAGTAAGAGTGAAGAGCATCATGTCTGTATTGCAACTTTATTAAAAATAATGACGGAAAAATCAATGAGCCAAAATTGTGTTAGTCTTGTGAAGTTGTATATTAGCTTTAGTAGTGCTAATAGTGATTCAAACTCTTAAAACGTAGGTCATATCCAAAACAAACATCAAATTTGTAATAATTATATTCAATTAATTCATTTGGGTTTGGTGCTATGCTTGACAGGTGTGTTCACCTTGAAGCAAAACAGGACAGATCAGTACTTTGCAGAAACTAGAGATGAAGACTTTTGACACCAGTGATTCAGTTAGAGTGGCTCCTTACAATCTCAAAATAAAAGGGGAAGTAGCTAATTAAATAAAAGTCTACGACCATATTGATTTAGGGCAAGATTCCTGAACATTCTATTGGTTAAATTGGTCTTCTCGAAACAGCCACTTGGCATAATTGGAACAACTCAAGCAAGTTAGCTATGGTCACCCCACACACAATTTTACATTCATACTTCCACCTCAATCATGTCTTTGCACAATGCCTTTACAATGAAACCATGCCCTACATAATATGCAGTAAATATCAAGCGTTAAACTCGTCCCCTAGAATAATAATTTGCCTTTTTCCAATCCGTACAAATAATTTACCACGACATGCAAATAGCACATCAAGCAACAGTCCTACACTGCAAGGTTTTGAGGGAAATCACCTCCTCCCCCTTAACACTGGCTTGCACCGGGGCAGGCGGTGGATGGACAGCGGTATCCCTGAGAGCCCCGGCAGCATCGTTAATACCACCGTTCTCATCAGGATCTTCAATTTTAACCTGCATTTACCAAGAAAAGCCAACGATTGAGTGCAACAGTCGAAGCCGAAGAAAAACAGAAACTAATAGACGATGCATCAAGGCTGTCATTACCATCTCGATCAAATCCGCCTCCAAACCTGCATGCCCCTGCCAGCAAAAAAGAACAAGGAGACAACAACGATATGAATATATCGCTAGAGTAAAAAAAATCTGTTCTTTCCAACACAAACATTCCTTTCCATCCAATCCATCATCAAAGGCGGGTCTCCACCCTAGAATTGCAAAACGAGAGGGGGAAAAGAAGGCGCACACCCAGAAGTCTTGGATCACCACACGAGGAGATTAGTAAACCCATCGAAAAAACAAACGAAGATACTGGGGGCAAACGAACGGCGGCATTGCGGAAATCGCAAAAACCCTAGGCATCCAAAATCGGTGGTAAGAGAATCAGGAGGCGTTGAACCCTACTCGGCGCCTACCTGCTACAACTGTGCACTCCACAGTCCAATCCCACCCCGCGCCGCAAAGAGAGAGAAAGAAACGTGGAAAATCCGGGGGAAATCGCGGGGGCGAACTGACCAGGACGAGCAAACCAAGGCGGGAACGAGATGGATTAGCAGCCGGAGATGGAGAGGAGACGCACCTGCCTGGAGGAGGAGGAGTAAGACGACGAGCCGTCTGTCTCAGTGACTCTGTGTCCGTCGCTGTGTACGGTGGTTGTAGTTGCGGCGGCCGGAACGAGGAGGCAGCGGGTGGGCGCGGTGTACGGTGCGCCCGTGGTGGATGACAGGTGGGGTCGCCGTTCCTCAGGTGGGATGGATCACGGCGAACTGGGCTAGGGTTGTGCTCTTTTCTCTTCGGGTTTATAGTTTTTAAATTGTACTATAATAGCTAGCTTTTAATTGATATATTTTTTAATCTAGTATATGATGTGTCTATGATGGATGACAAGTAGAGTCGTCGTTTCGTCGTTCCTGACGTGGGATGGTTTGCGGCGGACTGGGCTAGGGTTGTGCTCTTTTCGCTTGGTGCTTATAGTTTTTGAATTTTACTTTGATAGCTAGCTTTTAAATGATATATTTTTTAAAATAGAGTCTATAAATTGATTGTAGTAAATATTATATTGACTTTAGTTATATCAATCAAAATTACAAGCCATGTTTTTCTCTTCGTACTCTCTCTAGTGAACGATCAGAGTTCAAAATCCATAATCTTAAAGGGCTTATGGGGCATGCACCGTCTGTGGAAACAATTTCATGATAATTTTGACAGAATTTTATAGAAAATAGCTGGGAAAATTCTCATGTCCAAATGAAGTCTCAATATGTAGATTTTTTTAGCAGAAAACACGAGTAATTATCTTCCGCTGCTGTAGTTTACACCTAGATCAATGTTCTCTATTTTTACGTACTGAAACAAACAAAAATTTGTGCACGGTTTATAAACTTTAGGACCTATTTGGAATGCGACAATTTTTTTTCTCATTTCCACGGGAATTGAGCTGCTTTCGTACGAAATCTGCGGTAGTTGTCTGTCTGCCGATTAACCAGTTGAAGCACTCTCAGTAGATGCGAATGTAGTGTCCGGTGCCACTCGTCTCCGGCCATATTCCCCGTTGTCCGATCGTCTCCCTGCCTCCCGCCGACGCTACCACGACAGCACCCCTTGAAAAATACTTTGGTTTTGTTATTATTGATTTGAGAACAGAATGCTAAGAAGGAAAGAAATGATGCTTTATTACTTGATGAACCTGGGGAAGATTTTAATATGAGAACAACCAGCGACGGATCTAGGGGAAAAAAATGACGGCTGACAACAAAGGATGGAACAGAATCTTTATTGCATTTTTTACGTAAATTTGATATGCTTAAATACTATTGGTGCAAGGAGCAACTCGAAGAAATGTGGGGGGCTCTCAAGAACCATGAAAACATTGGAATAGCCGCGTTGGGGAAAAACTGGGAGTAGGAAGAATATTTGGATAAGTAAATAATGGTTTTCTGATAGTTTTAGCATTCATATGAACAATGACATATTGGCATGTTGTGGCTTGCATCATTTTGGGTCTCTATCCAATTGAATGAATTGATCAAGTATGAACTCTTGTGCTATGTGGAAACTAGTCTAATTCATGCAGTTCTAAGTTCTTACTGCTGACGCTTTTTCTTTGTTGGTTTGCAGGGTCAGAATTTTCGGAAGATGCATTCATTGCTAAAGTTAAAATGGAAATAGTGGTATGCAAGGAACAGGTGATTGCTTGTTTGGCAAATGTTAATCCTTAAAAAATGTGTGTGGGTGTGGCGGAAGGGGGCATCAAACTTGGAGGGACAACTGCTTCCGTTTCTTTTTCCCCCCTACTTTTAATATGTTTGCTATTCATTTCTATGGCATTATTGAAATATTAGTGCTGTCCATGTTAGTGATGTGCCCAAGAGGCAATCATAAATAATTCGATTTTATAGGCTAAAAGGGATATTGATCTATATGGGATTATGGTTCTAATGGGCCTACAACGTGGAAGCCCATTAGCATGCTCTATAAATATGTGGAGGCGGGCTGCAGGGAAAATAGACTACTATTCCCAAAATCCTGGCCGCCACCTCCCCTCGGCCGTATCCCAAAACCCTAGCCGGGTGCGTGGTGCTAGCACACCAGCGCACGACGTTCCATCCCGAACGTGTGGACTCCGTGGAGGCGCCGCTGCTGTTGCTACTGCGCTGATCGGCAAGAAGCGCAAGGCTATTGCTAGGACGCGAGGAGGAGACATTCAGTTCGTGAAACAATCGACTGCTTCTTTTTCATCAACGCACATCTACGTTGGACCAGGCTGCTCCAACTCTTCTTCCGCTGCGCAGCGCATCTAGTAGTAACTATCCATGACTCCCTTACACGCATGTTTCTAATTGAATACGGTAGAAAATCAAATGTTGTAGCTAGCGTAGCCTACCCGTTCTCCTTTAATCCATTCTGTGATTTTTCTCAAAGTTTCCTGTTATATTACTGTTAATATGTTTGTGCATTCTCCAGGTTTAAGCAGTAATTGACAAAATAATTGAAAAGGCAAGAACCGGAGAAATTGGCGATGACAAGATATTTTGTAAGTGCATGCTTTTAATCAGTTTATTGTCTGCTGTCTGTTCTCTATCATATCGGGCTGGGCTTTATTGCCTTGTCTAGGCATGTAGGGAGTTTGCTGCCCTCCTCATATCCTCCCTCTTTATTTTATCTATGGCATACACCTGAAAAGCTTGACTAGTTATTGCACTAGTCTACTTCTAATTAGGCTTTACCATTCTGAAATGCTTCTACAAGTTCAATTTCCAGAAAGATAACTACTGTAAAAAAAAAACTACCCGTCAATTTCATCTTCAGTTTGTAGTGTACTAGTGTGTAGTCAGGTTGTTGGTTTAGCTAGTTGCGCTGGCCAGTCTTTTAGTCTGTTCAATAGGGTGTCAGGGAAGCAGTAGGTTGTGTTTTGTAATTCCTGGCCTAACTGGTTGCTTTCTTGTGTAAAACTCCCATTTTTCTGTCCTCTTCGCTTCCTAAAATATTTAGGGAAAAGGCGTTGGACTATTTCTCTTTTTCTTGAAACAAACGGCAGGAGAGCTGCATGTTATATTGATAAAGCAGGAGTAAAAAAAAGGTACAGACACCGGTCTCAACAGGGATACACCACAGACGGGGAACGAATCCCTCCGAAACATCGGCTAAGCATCCAAACACAGCTATGGGCAAACACTAACTAGTGACACCATAACAGTGTAACACCACGTTGAAGCTTCGAACTAGTTATCAAGTAAGACATGCAAAGAATCACCATTGCACAGTGCTTGAGAGAGAAGAATAGAAGCAAAGACATGAAGAACCACAACTCCACCGTAGCTGAAGAACCACATCTCTTGCAAGGGCTTGGAGTGTGTTGATACCAAGGCGCTCACCACAGTAACAGCTCCACCACATCTCACCATCTTGAGCACGACACACCTGCGTCGACACCAAGGTGCTCACCATGGTAACAACCCCACCACAGCTCACCATCTTGAGCCCGCGGCACACCGCACCATTTGGACTGCACCAGCACTAACATAGCACCACCAACAGACAACAATACCCACACGACAAGCCATGGAAAAAGCGTGACGAACCACGGCAAGCACCACACACTAACAGAACAACCAAAAAGCATCTTCAGAATGTAGTGGCTGAGGAAGCGGGCTCTCCTCTCAACAACGATGGTGGACGGCATGTAGAACATGCCAATAGCGCCGACTCCTCTCCTCCTCCCTCGGGGCTCGCCAAATAGTGGCCTGCCTCTAGGACTGGACCAGCTGCATTGCCGTACCGCAGCCGGATAGGAGCACCACCCACACACACGGCCCTGAGCACCGCCGCGCCATGCCACCAGCATTGAACAATTTCGTTAATGAAATTGGGAGCAAGTCCCCTGGTTCGGAAAAAAGACCTGTGCCAGCATGTATGCTCTTCACAAGATTTGTGAGCTTCAATCTTGAAGCACCGCCGCATGCATACTGATGTTTTTCTACTGCTAGTTCGTGTTCTTATCTGTTTAGGAACTATGATATATTTTTTTTGTCCGGATAGCTTCTGATCTGGTGTTTCCTTCCCCAGTGATACCCGTTTCGGATGTGGTAAGAACACGCACCGGCGAACGCGGGGAGCGAGCGGAGAGGATGACCGGCGTGCTGTCCGACAAGCTGTCCTCAGTGATGTCAGTAGGGCTGTAAAAAAAGCTCGGAGCTCGTGAGCTACCCGAGTTCGGCTCGTTCTAGGCTTATTCGAACTTTAAACGAGCCGAACTCGAGCTTGATCTCGAGCTCGCGAGCTTCACCGAGCCGAGCTCGAATAGTTCGCGAGCCCCGATTCGAGCTTAAATAGTAATACATATTAATTCTTACCGAGCTTACTCGAGCTCGAGCTTTTCTTATTATTGAAAATTAGTGTATATTTGAATTATTTTAACTGTTATCGAGCTTATTAGAGCCGAGCTCGAACTTAAAATTTTCATATTATTGAAAAATAGTGCATAATAAATTATTTTAATTGCTATCGAGCTTCAACGAGCCGAGCTCGAACTTAAAATTTTCATATTATTGAAAAATAGTGCATAATAAATTATTTTAATTGCTATCGAGCTTCAACGAGCCGAGCTCGAGCCTACTCGAGCTTAGGCCGAGCCGAGCTCGGGCCCAGGTTCAAGCTCGGACCCCAACTCGAGCTCGGCTCGAGCTTCTACCGAGCTCGGCTCGTTTACAGCCCTAGATGTCAGGGCCTGTTCTTTTCGACCGAAGCTAGTGATTTTTAGTTTTTTTTTATAGTACCTAACTTTTACACGAGGTATTTTCTCAAGATAGAGTCTACAAGTTAATTGTAAAACATATTAAAAGCCCAACATCTGTATCAACCAAAATCGCAAGCGAGTATCTCTCTTTCCGTAATCTCTGTCACAAACAGCTAAAATTCAAAAATTTTAACTAAAAGTTATAAGTCGCAGCTGTGCCAATCAGGCCCTCAATCTCATGAGTTACATTGCCTGCTTGCTGTAACCTGTAAGCAAATGCCAAGTACATTCCTCGGTTGATTATGGCCGTAACCTTGAGCGGTAAGCTGTAATGATGTCGACCACCCAAGTTTCCTTGCGAATCGGAACAAGCGTGCGATGTGCACTGAATCTGAACGTGGCGATGAAGAATTTCTTGGTGGTGAAAATGTGATGGAGTCGATGTGAATTCCTGTGCTTGGTTCCCTTGCGTCAGTTGCGCGCGTTTCCGAAGGGAGGCTAAGCTGGGCTGGGCTGTCGTGTTTTGGGCGGCCCATTTTTACGAAACGGCCCATCTGGTAGCTACAGCACATCGCATCACAGTATCTCTCTTTCCGTTGGTCCGTACCTGGAAGCATCGCGACTCGAAATTTTTGAGGCTATAGCTTAAATATTTAAATTTTAACTGTAAATTAAGAGATAATATAAAAAAACAGTCGTATATAATTTTAACTAGTATAGCTAAATTCAGTATATTTTTTACTACAATTTTTCTATTGACTATGTCTTAAAAACATACCAGTTAAAAATTAGTTTCTTAATGTAGACAGTATAAGTATAAGGCCTCGCACGTTTCGGCTTGGACTTCTGGCTTTTGACTTATTTTTCACTATTCAACAATTTCATCTTTTTTGTTATTCTGGTTTTTTGAGCTTTTTCTATCGGTTCTATTTTTCCGTATTCGTTTGTACCGTACGTGACGGGCTAACCTATTTTTTCTATTTTTAAAATTTTTAAATTTAATCATGCCAAATAAGCCATCATTAGCTACAATATTTTTTAGTCAGTTACAGTAATTTTTAGCTAAAAATCACTTAAAATAAGCTCTTTTGAGGTGGGCGCTACTTAAGCCCTAAAGAACTCCGTCCAAATCTTTGCTTGCGCCGTACAAGAGAGCGTGCCGTGCAATGCAAGTACGCTGCCACAGTGCCACTTGTACTACTCCAATGAGTGCGTCGCAGCCGAAAGGTGGGTGTGCCGACCTGTACACGTCCGTATACCACGTGTTCATGAGTGTGCCACCTCTGCATAAAACACGATGACATGAGTGTGACATTGGGACGGACACAATAATGCGCTCAGTTTTTTTCCCTTCCTCTGACATCTTTGCTCCCAGTCACTTGCACGTGTAAATTATGGCCCCGATTGTTTCGGTTTCGACTTCTGACTTCTGATTTATTTTTCACTATTTCTAAATTTTATCTTTTTCTGATTTTTTTGGATTTTTTAGTTTTTTTACCGGTTCTTTTTTTCTGTATTCGTTTGCATTACACGTGATGGGCTAACCTATTTTTAAAATTTTTTTAAATTTTTTAAATTTAATTATACCAAATAAGCCACCTTCAGCTACAGTGTAATTTCAGCCAGCTACAGTAAAATAAGCCATAAGCCACAACCCAACCGATCACCACCTTAGATGCGTCTATAACGTACACATGTACGATAGTCGCTCTCTTTCTTAATTTGATCTGTAGGCATTAAAGGGGCTCTTATTTGGGTTTTTAAATTTGAACTTCTGTCTTTTTTTTCAGTATTATAGTTTTTTTACTGTAGTTGCTGTTAACTTTTCAACATAATTCAATTTCAAAATTACAATAATAAAAAGTTATATCATCACAGATAATATAAAAAAAAGAGAACAAATACAAAAAAGTTATAAAAAGATGAAATTAAGAAGTTAGATGCTAGATGCTGAAGCTCTAATGAGCAGGATCAGTCCTCCCTTTATGGAAAATTGTAAGACGCCTGTGTATTTCGAGATTCAAAGTTTGTTAATTTTGATCAATAACTAGTCCTGTATATATTATATGACTAAAAGTAATATAATTGGATTTGTATTTAAAATTACTTTCTTATAATTATGATTTTAAGGCTATGAACAAAGTATTGTAGAAAAAAAAATTAACGATCATAACTCACTTTTATAGGCCACACCAAATCAAACCGTGCCTTATAATTTTCTACGGAGTAGCAAGTTTCAAAACAAAATAGTTCCGAGTCATGTGCCAGCACCGCACCCTTTGCTACTGATTTTTTTTGCCTTTTGGCGGCTTAGAATTTACCAAGCAGTGACTCATACGTTATTCCTTTTCATACTGATCGGACGACTCTCTCATATTGATTGGACGACTCAGATATATAGATTCGTAGGAATACAATGCATATATATTCCAGGTAGAAGAACATCAGCAAGCCTAGCTAAGCCCAACTCAGGTATTGCTCGGTTGGGCTGAAAAGTTGTGGCTTATGACTGAAATTGCACTATAGCGGTTGAAATTTTACTGTAGCTGAAGGTTGTTTATTTGATGTAATTAAATTAAAAAAATTGAAATAGAAAAAAATATGCTAGCTCGTCATGGACAACGCAAACGAATACGGGAAAAAAAAGAAATGGTAAAAAAGTTCAAAAAACAAAAAAATCAGAAAAAATGAAATTTATAAATAGTGAAAAATAAACCAGAATCCAAAAACTAAAGCCGAAACGAGCGGAGCGAATCATGGAAGATGTAAACGCGCGAGTGGCTTTGCACCTAGCTATCTATCTAATCTAATCTATCTGGCTGGCTCGCTAGCCAAAGACATCGATTCTCAAACTAAAGCTACCTGCCGCATGTAGTTCTCTAGTCAAGCAAGCAAGCAATTCAGCAAAACTAGCACATTTGCAAGCATGCACCTTTGTTGAACGCTCGAACCCCCCTTTTCCACGAGTCAAATGATGGTGATCAGTTGGGCTTAAAAGCTCATAGCTTATAGATGAAAACACTGCAGCTGGCTGAAAAAAGCACTGTAGCTGACAGAGGCTTATTTAGCATAATTAAATTTAAAAAATTTTAAAATATAAAAAAATATGTTAGCCCATTACGTATAATACAAACAAATACGGGGAAAAAGAACCGGCAAAAAACTCAACAAAAAGTCAAAAATTCAGAAAAAGATGAAATTTATGAATAGTGAAAAATAAGCTGGAAGCAAGAAGTTAAGCTCAACCGATCGGGGTGATGCATCGCCCTGACATGCATCTTTGTGGGCGTTGCCGAATCGATCTTTGGTTCGTATAAAGTGTCAATGATCGATCGATCGATTCGTGTCGATGGCGACGGAGCAACATGATAAGACCGGCGAGATCTTATACGCGTTGAACTTAATTAAACTAATCGAAAGCAGATGTACAGTCATATATAGGGTTGGCTATCTACTAATTACTTCTCTATGAATCGATTATCATGCGAGCATGCATCCCGGTAATTAATGACAAGAACACGGGTTAAGTGTAATAATCTTTTTTCTGTTTCACCTTTCTATCTGCCGCTGTGAATTGATTTTTGATATTGGTACGAGCATACGATATTTTTGTTTGCTCAAGTGCTGGTGCTTTATAGTTCAGTTTCAATGATGCTACCAGCCACCAGAAAAGTTTACAGCAAACGGAGCATCCATGAAAAATTCTATCTGTAACGGTGCTGCGGCAGATGAATAATGTATTTGTCATGTAAATTATCTAAAATTTTGTTAGGGATGTTTTACGAACATTTCTATTTCTTGAATTGCACAGAGAAGCCCACGAGCTATGTCACTTCAATCAAATCACTGTGCGGCTGTGAACGTTTTAGTTTCAGCTTTTAGCTTCCGGCTTATTTTTTACTATTAATAAATTTCGTCTTTTTCTGAACTTTTGAACTTTTGGCTTTTTGTTGAGCGTTTTTGCCGGTTCTTTTTTTCTCTTATTTGTTTGAATTATATGTAATGGGTTAACATATATTTTATATTTTTTTAATTTTTTAAAATTTAATATGCTAAATAAGTCTCTGTCAGCTACAGTGTTTTTTCAGCAAGCTACAGTGCTTTTCAGCTATAAACCACCAAAAAATAGCCCAAATGAGCACCTACACTTGTCAAATGGCTAGCTAGTTACATATGTTCTTTTGAGCTATGGTTTATAACTTTTGGTTTAAAATTTTGAATATTAACTGTTCATAAGAGAGAACGAAGAGAGATACATGTATACGATTTTAGCCGATATAGATAAAATCTGTATATCTAACCTTAAAAGATACCTCATTTAAAAACTAGTTATTATATAAAAAAAAGTTAAGCTATAAGTCTAAAAAAAACCCATCTCTTGTGCTATAATCTCATCTTAATTGGAATTCCTCACACTCAAAATGTACAATTTCAACGCTTAAGTGCATGAACATTTGGAACCCATGGTCTTGTCAATTTGTCATGCATGGAAACTCAACTGCACACTGCCTCATCATTCACGGCGAGAATCACTTCTACTAACACAAATTGACACCTCCCCAGGTGACCTCTTAATGTGAACGAATTAAGATACACATGTGTAGAGTAAGAGTAGAATGCATAACAAAAACTGTTGCTAGTGGGATGTGAGAGACTGACGTATGCTTGTTCATCTTGTTAACTGGTCGTTCTTCTCCCTTTCTCGCCTTTGATCATTCTTTTGCAGCTTAATGAGCCAAAGTCGTATGCTTGTTCATCTTGCCAACTAGCAAAATAATGATTAAAACTGGCTTTGCAACGGCATACACTACTAAAGAAGCAAAATTTCATATCTCAGACTCGGTTAAAAAGCCTTTGAATTTTAGACTCAAATAAGCTACCTCTTTTGAAAGTTAATTTGATTTCGTGTAGCAACAAGCCAAAATTACATAACACCAATTACGACTAGCGTGCAGTCGTGTACTGTTACCACTGTGTGTGCATCAGCACCAAGCATTTCAGTGAATCTGTAATGCCAATCATGGTTTGTTTTACTTTGTTAGAACATCAGTTCGCACATATGTGTTCTGCTGGAATTCGAATTCTAGCTCTTGCAATCATCGGTCAATCTATTTTCCCCCCATATTTGGTCGCAAAAAAAAAACTCCATACTATCTAGAAAAATGAGAAAATTGCAAATACACCCCTAAAAGTTAGTCAGAGTTTGATTTACCCCTACAAGTATTTTTTATAGCAAATACCACTCTACAAGTGCATGCTTGTTTGAAATACCCCTATCGCCCCCATTCCCACTGACTCAAATGTTTTTTGTTGACATAAACTCTGTGGCATACCACCTCGGATATAGACTAGGTGCAGTGTGGTTAATTAGACCCATATCATATCCTTCCATTCAGTTTTACCGTCTACCCTTGGCTCGATTCGACTCGTTTCAAGGAGGGATTCCATTTAGTTTTGTCACCTACCCTTGGCTCGATTCGACTCGTCTCAAGGAGGGAAACAAAACATCAACGCTTTGTCTGCCCACCCATCAACATATGCCATGCTAGAATTCTGCAAACCAACGTAGTTGAGTCCACATCAACGAAAAAACATCTAGGGGACGTCAGGGTGTCATTTCAAACAACTATACACTTGTAGGGTAGTATGTGTCACAAAAGTACTTGAAGATGTAAATCAAACTCTGATGGGGTAATTGCCATTTTCCCAAAGAAAAACTCTCTTGTGAAGATATCCCCAAAAACTATCAAATGTTATTGCTTACTCATATAGTTCTAGTAGTTTACATGTGATTTTTATTTATGTATGCTGAAAACTATAAGGTAGTAAGTGAACTAGATGTTTACACTGGCATAGTAATTTTGGTGGTCGATCACTTTTTACCAGCCTCACTAGAGCCCAATCCTTCATCAGAAATTGGCTAAGGTACGATTGATGCGACAGCCATGGAAACAATAATTATGGATACTACAATTTTTCTAGACCACTAAATATGTAAGAACATGCTCTTTTTTGTGTGTAGCATGGCTAAATACCACCCTCGAACCGTGAGGATTAGACTACCTTTTTTTAAAAAAAATGTGTGAGGATTAGTCTACTTAGCCATTGTAGAAAGATAACGATCCACCCAACAAATCCCATTAATATTAGTTTGCGTCAAGAAGCTAGAGCTTTGACTCATGCAGCATGTTGCATTACCATCGGTCATTGCTTTGACAACAAATATATGTAATTGTTAGGTACCATGAAATGTTGAGAACATTTCAATGCTTGAGATGTCATCATTTGGCAGCTGCTGCTCATCCGGTACATCTGCTGTCCAGGTCTCTCGTCTCCAAGTGCCTAGTTCTAAATAACTATATTATCCGGCCAAGTATGCATGGTACAAATTTTCATGCAAAATGCGTGTGGCCTAACATGCCATCATATATCAAAATGATACCAAAGTCACACTAACTCCTGTACTTAAGCCCTGTTAGTCCTTACAATCCTAACACCAACACTGGTCAACCAATATAACATTACTTTGTCTCATATGCATACCATGAAGAAGAAACTATCTTACTTAATTTCCAAGTCAAACAGCAGGCTGAGTCAAAACATTTGAGCAATTGCTTGATTAGTTGAAGAAAGATGTTAATTCGATCCTGCCATCCGACATTAGTAAACGAGTTAGCCAGGCTTAGAAGTCAGTGGCGGAGCGAGGAATTTTTCGATAGAGGTACGAATTTAAGATGTACTCTAACACTACAATGATGTTATTACTTATCGGCTTTCTTAGAGGCAAAATTTCAAGTTTCATATTCAAATTTTGCTAAACTACTGTTGAAAATCTCTCTAAAAATTATTATTTGGGATAAATAATCTTGTTATATGTAAACATATACTCTCTATAGAAAGAAGCTCAAAGAAACTTAATTTAGCCATAATAACAAGGATAAAGCTAAAAAGATGACAAAATGAAGAAATAGCTCAACGGAACTTAAAAATAAATATACATATATGTTATGATTTACTGCCTTAGAAGTTTGAGTATAGAAAATCTAAACAGACACTGGCATAGCAATTGCCTGTTTTCCCTTGAATTTTGATATTTGAATACTGTTTTGTAGTAGCTTCAAATGCGGTTTATAATTCAAGGGATGAGCAGAAGTTAGATTCATCCACAACAAGTAAATGACTTGAAACTAAATAATATGTAGAAGTACCACTTTACTACATTGCAAGTTTGAGTACATGAAAGTTAACACAAAAACCCTACATAGCAGCAGCTCCTAGGATGCTTCTGTGCCTTTTCAGCTTGAGCAGAATGAGCCTTCGGGGAGCGCAGTGGTGGCGATGAGCCATGCCTACACGTGAGCTGCATGCCGAGCAGAAGCCTGAAGGAAGGATTTGGCTGATTGCCGATTGGGAAATTGCCGTCTGGCCGATGTATATCATGGATTGGTTTGAGAAAGTGAGGATGACACTTAGGTTTAGCTTAGGCTTGATTATCTCTTGAGGTCTGTTGGGTCTAATAGGCTGTTAAGAGTATGTTAGTATGTGTAATATATATTTTATGTATTAAGAAGGTATATATCGATTTTTTTGGTAAGAATTTTAGAATACAGCTATACCTCATGCACTATTTTGGCTGTTAAAAGTGGTATAAACTCTAAAGCAGTAGGGGCAGAGACTACAGGGAGCCGAAATCCATTGCACAATACCGGTCAAAATATTGTTAGAATAATATGATGGGACAGGAAGTGGATGATTAATCAAACAAAAGTGGTTTTTGACTCTAGCACTTAGTCAAAGAGGCCGCACATCATGTGCAAAGGCCACGAGCTATGGTTTGATTGAGCGACAAAAGCTGCCGTACATTTAACTTAACGATGTATGTATTTTGCACTTAAACTAAAAATCGTAAAGAATTTTAAAAAAGTTTCTATATATATTTCTAAATTTGCTTTACATACATATGAAATTTTAAGTTCAAATTTATTCTATGTTAAGAGCAACAAAAAAAATCTAACAAATATTAAGAGTTCAAATTTATCATATTTTTTCTTTTCTAGTATTTATAACATAGAATGAATTTTAACTTGAAAATTTATACATAGATGGAGTAAACCATGAAATGCATCTAGAAATTTTTTTAGAATTTTTGCGATTTTTTTTAATTTGAATGTACAATGAGTACACCGTAAAGATAAGTGCATAATAGTTTTTCCTGATAGAGCAACTAAATACTAAGTATCTGAGTATGGAATATGATGAAGCTGTCACCTACATATGACAGGACAGTCATTTGCCAACATTTGTTTCAGTTATAAGGTATTATCATGTTGGCTTCTGTTTCTGACTTATATTTAAGAATTTAGAAGCCAATATGAACGTTTGACCTTCCGAAACAGCTTTCTCACTACTTTCGCTCCTAGCTTGTTCAGAAGATAAGGTACGGGGTCATGAGTACATCACACATTCTACTCCTCTCACTCCTGCATATGTATCTATCTCTTCCTCATTTTTCTATTACTCGTCTTTTCCTTCTAGAAACCACTTTTTTAGATACTACTATTTATTTTTAACTAAAAATTATTAATTGTAGTTAATATGAATAGACGCATAGTTGATTGCAGACACATGGGCCATCCAAAGGAATTGTTTGGAGTTATAGTTCCCTGTGCACCTTTCAGTATCACGCAAGAGACAAGGGATAGGACGCACTTCTATTTCTATTTGAAATAGAAAACAAAATAAAGACTTGACTATTTTCGCCTTCTGTCCATGCTGTTTATATTTTTCCAACCATTTAAAAATTTTGATATGTCCAGACACCAGAGTCTCCAGATCAAAAAATCATTGGCCATGAAACAAGTGAAAACTCTGGTCTAGATTGTAGAAAGTTGTGAAAACATTGATGATTCTGATTTGCCTATACTGGAAATGGAATACATGCAAGGTGTTGTAAACTCATAATCAGTGAGGTAGCACTTACCAGTTACCGCTTTACCAGGAGTCAATTGACAGTTGCAACAATTGAGTCAATTGACGCTGCCATCAGAGATTACACAAGCATCAAAAACTGCATCTTGTATTAGTTCTCTCCATCTCCTGCAGAGTTTAAACCATGATGTAAGTCTATGTAACCTAGAAAACTGCAATAGGCAAACAAGGTTGTTTCTACTTTTACTAGCTCAATCTTTCTACTTTTAATATTCTTCAGATATCACAAATGGAGCTTAAGTCGAATAAAATTTTGCTTTTCTTTAGGTCCCCAAGCTAATTTAGAGGGGGATGCAGACCAGAGCTGTTTAAGTAAACTCAAAGTAAGAAATCTCAGCAGTTATTTACTTAATTTGTAGCAGTAAATTCAATGAGTTAGCTAAATGTAAAGTGACAAATCTCAGCAGCACATACACAACTAAATTTAAAGTAAGAAATCTCAGCAGCACATACACACCTCTTCATGGCGTCTGAAAGGTGGTCGTAAGCATAGTAGAAGTCACCAAGGTCGTTGTAACCATCCGGATGCTCTCTTTGATTAGATTAGTCTGCAGTTAGAGAATTTCAGAACACATGCCAATGCAGTGGCGGATCCAGGAAATTTTTTTTGGGGGGGGCTGAAGAAAAACGCTACAGCGACAAAACTCCACTATGAACCCCCACAAAAGACAAATATAATAGTTTGAAGTAGTCTTATATCAAAACATCGATGAACGATGACAATCACAAAATACATCATGAAAAATAAAAGATGCAGTTTATCCATACCGAAAGGCCAAATTACGAAACTAATAGACGACGCGTGACGGTGACACCCATTATTCATCCGGAGAAGCAATCTACACAAATAGACAAATTGATTAGTTAAACAAATATGGACCTCCAAATTATGAATTTAGAAGAGAATAGAGCGTACCACTAAATTTTTATGTCCCCAATTATGTCCAATTGACTAAACTCTGCTCTAGGTTTCTTTGGTTGACTTGTGCTCTCATTAGTATGTGGAGTTGAACCATTAGGACTTGAAAAGTAATTGTGCAAATTTCTTTTCGACATTCTGAAATCTGACATGCCAATCACATATTCAATTCAATAATTCAATCAGACAATCACAGACAAATAAGAATTTAAGTTCACTTAAATACCTAATCAGTAATCACCTGTGAGTTGTGGTCTGTGGAATTGCGAGGGCCGAGGCCACGCTCGACGCCGAACCTAAATCCCCAGCGGCGTGCCCCAACCTAAATCCTCGCCTAGTCGCCTCCTCCTCGAGCCGCAACCGCCGCGCCGCCTCCGCTCCTCCTTCCAGCCAGCCCCCGCTCGGCCTCCGCCGGCGCGCGCCGCCGCCGGCGCTGGCCGCTCCGCCCGGCGCTGCGGCGCGCTGCCGGCCGCCACCGCCGCTGCGCAGCGCGCACCGCCGCGTGCTCGCGAGTCGCGTGGCGCGTCGCGCGCGTCGGCGTCCGCCCCGCCGCTGCTCGTGAGCCACCGCCGCTGCAGAGATGCGATTGGGGATTTGGGATTTTGGGTGGCCACCGCCGATACTAGGGTTTCGTGGTTTGAGTTTGTTTGTTGTTGTGGGCCTTGGGCTTTGGCTTGGTGGAAGCTCTTCTACATTCTATGGGCTTTGTTAATGTGATTATTTTATGGTCATCTTCTACCTTCAGTCGATCTCAGCCCCTCCTACACCATACATCTATAGCTAAAAATTTAGCGGGGGCTCTAGGGGCTCAAGGGTCCGTAGCGATGGGGGCTCGAGCCCCCGCCCCACCGCTACATCCGCCCCTGTGCCAATGCCTTGTTCATTGCACCACACAGAAATATCAATCCGGCAATCCTAGAATGAACAAAATTTGAGTAAAGTTTAGGGTTTCGGTACCCTGTAGCCGTTGAGGCATTGAACTCCCTCTCGAGCTTCTCCTTGCGCACAGGGCGAGGCGGTCGACGGTGTTAGACCAGGCCCAGTCGACGGTGTAGTGGGGGACGAGGCGGCCGGCGATCCTTGTGCCGACGTCGTGGTGGAGGCATGGAGCGCCGTGAACTTACCCTTGCGGGCCTCGTCGTAGGCCATCCGGAGTGCCTCTAGCTGCATTGACCCCAACCCGCACTTGCAGGAGGGGTGCGGTGTGTCATGCGTGTGCGTGAAAGTATTTAGACCCCTAAAAATGGTTTTGGTAATTAATGAATTTATGTGAATATGAGATTGACATGTTTATTAAGTATTTAAAAGGCTTAGTCCCTAAATTTATGATGAAACACATGCTAAGGATCAACATGAAGATCAAAATGGCTCAAGACAAAGGTATATGTAGATTATGACCCTTTTTATTTTTACCGGTCTTAGAAGAAATGATGGAAAATTAGATTATAGGCTAAAATGTCATACTATTAAGAGAGATCATGACAAGTAGCTTGATAGTATATTTTTGTGCTATTGGATCAATTTAGGATCATGCATTCATTGAAAACTAAAATTGATAGCCAAATATGTGCTCTGTCTGGAAAAACGGAAGTACCGGAAATTCAACAGTGGAACTATCGTAGAGCAGTAGTACTGTAGCCTCAAATGGTACTTTTGGCCCTCGGAAGCTCCGAAAAACCAAGCGTAATCTTTTTTTCCAAAGAGCACCCTCGGAATCGATCGGTGCTCTGTCCGGACAACTGGAAGTACCGGCGTGCAAACCGCGGTACTTCCGCTTCCCAGAAGCTCCATCAAAACCGAGCAAACCTTTTTTCTAGAGAGCACCCTCAGGATGACTTTGTGTCTGCGGCAAACGGAAGTACTGGAGTTTCAATAGCGAAACTACCATAGAGTAGTAGTACCGCAGACTAGGGGTGAAAACGGATCGGATATTTCCCGACCGACCGACCGCCGAATCCGAGTCGGATCGAATTCGGATAGTCATATCGGATAATTATCGGATTCAGAGTCGGATTCGGATAGTTGCTTTCGGATACGGATTCGGATTCGGGAGCGGACTATCCGACGGATACGGATACTATCCGGAATTTTATCGGATAATACCCGGATATATTTTTCGGATATCCGGCCCATCAGCCAAATCATCATTTTCAGCCCATCAGCCCATTAGCAAATCCAAATAAATTTCCACAAATCCAATAAATGCAAATAACTCCAAAAAAATTCCAGAAAATGCACAAAAAATATTATAAATCTAGGAGAACTTAGGGAAATAACATAAACTATTTTTAGCTTTTAGAAAATAGTTAAAATAAGTTTTTTTGCTCTTGGCTTTCAAATAAAATCTAGAAAAATCCAAATAAATTTCAACAAATCCAATAAAATATGGGACATTCCATCAAGAAAAAAAGAAGATAAGCTAAAAAAGGTTCAGCCATATGAAACTCCGAGCCTATGTTATCCGCCTATATTATTTGTTTCCGAGCCGAATCCGTTATATATCCGTCCCGACGGTACCGTATTCGAAAGTCCGAATATTCCGAATTCGTATTCGTATCCGGTTTTACCGTATTCGACTCCGAATCCAAAAAAATATGGGTTAGGATACGGTTTAAGCAATATCCGACCGAATTCGATCCGTTTACACCCCTACCGCAGACTTAAACGGTACTTTCGGAGCATGGAAGCTCTGAATAACCCGGGCAAAACCTTTTTTTCCAGAAAGCGCCAATTCTCAGTCTCAGATCAAACGGAAGTACCGCACCGATATCTCGGAACTTCTGGTTATCGAAACTACCGGATTTATAACGGCGGTAGTTCCGCGTTGACTTTCAATGGCTAGTTCAGAAGCTCTAAAATAGCCATTACTGTCGTGTCAGAACTAGTGTGGAAGTACTAGCCAGTGCATTGCGGTACTTCCGCTCGCCTTGAATTTTTCAGAAATTTCCTTGTAACGGCTAGTTTTGGTTGGTGAGAGTATAAATACTCATCAACCTGCTCAAGGACAGAGGGAATAGACCTTATTGAATATCTTTGAGCACTGAACATTCACTCCACACCTCTTTTTTTCATTGTGCATTCATTTGAGGTGGTTAAGCCAAACAAGTGCATTTCATCCTTAAATTGATCCTTTGGTACTTGATTGTCGTCAAACGAAACTCGTGATCTTTTACTCTTGGTGCTTGCCGCATCTGGACAACTTGGTGAGAGTTTGCATGGTGACTTCTTCAAGAAGATTGTGAAGACGCTCGGCATCAACTTATGAGTGGTTTGGTATCCACCATTTTCGGAGCGAAGGAAGGACAATAACTACTGGATTGAGGAGCTGAGGCTTAATTCGTGGAGCCGGTCCAAATCGCTTGGGCTTTCCTCAACGTGGACTAGGAGAAACCGGTAAGTTTCTGATCACCATGGTAAAAACATCGTGTGTTCATTGGTTATCACTTTATCTCTTTTTTAGCTCTTGTATATTTAGTATATTGTGATTATTTATTGTGTTAGAGTCTCTTGTAAAGATTCATGCTTGTAGTGCCCTAAACTTACTAGAATTGTGTATATTTCAATTACTTTAAATTTCTGCCATATTAAAATTGTAGAAATTATTTAAAAGGCAAAGAGAATTTTTAAAACCTCCTATTTACCCATCTCTAGTCGCTTATCCTTGATCCTACAGTACGTCCTGGGTACTACGTGGCGTATGCCTCCCCGTCGAGTTGGTCGCCGGAGACCAGGGCTAGCGACGGGACTTCGCCGTTGGCGATCTGGAGCTCATCCTCGATGTCCTCAGTGGTGGCGGACGGACTCGTCAAACTCAAAAGGCGGACTCAATGCCTCAGTGGGCAATGCATTGTGTCTGTAGCACTCATACAGTCATACTCGCATATTCTTAGTCTTACCCCTCAAACCCTAAGCACAAAGCATTAAGACCGAGGGGTATTTTTGTCCTTTACAATAATCACTCAGTTCAGTTGAAACTGGCCGATTCAATGGTTCTGCACAAAACCGACCGGTTCGACTGTATAGACGGTCTTTGAAATAAACCAAACTGGCCTACTCTCTGGTTCTGGTTTTTTCAGTTTAACCGATGGTCCGGTCCGGTTTCAGCCCTGATCGGTTCGGCTTGAGCTTCTGGCTTATTTTTCACTATTCATAAATTTCGTCTTTTTCTGAACTTTTGTCTTTTTGTTGAGCTTTTTTGCCAGTTCTTTTTTCCCACATTCGTTTGTATTATACATATTGGGCTAATATATTTTTTATATTTTTAAATTTTTTAAAATTTAATTATGCTAAATAAGTCTCTGTCAATTACAGTATTTTTAGCTATAAGCTATGAGCTTTTAAGCCAAACTGTCATGGTGGCACCATGTGAAGGGACATAAATTGGGCCGATGCCTGTCAGGATAACTGCATGCGTGGTACGCTTGTTGGACTATCGATGGAGTGCTTTCTGGCGTGATCCTATACATGGTAGACACACGGTAGAGGGGATTGGCTTCAAATTAAGGAAATTAACCTTTTATGAAGTAGGTGTCCCACTAAACTAAACTAATTTTTTTAGAGAGTATTTTCTCTGTCTACAAATATAGATTATGGTGGGTTTCGTGTGATCAAACTTTTTAAGTTTTGACTATTAATATACGTTATATATATATATATACATACATATATATATATATGTGTGTGTGTGTGTATATACATATACATATACACACACACATATATACATATATATATATATATAGACTATATAAAAATAATATCATTGGATTTATCTTGCAAAATTCTTTCATAATATATATATATATGTATATATATATATATATTATTTTTGCTACTATATTATGATAATAAATCATAGTCAAAGTCTTGCATTGGAGACTGTAAAAAGTTAAAACGACCTATATTTGTGGACGGAGGAGTATAAGATAGACGTACACACTTGACATATGCCACTAACATACACACGTTAACACGTACGTGTCCCTTACATACGCTTGAAATTTGTCGAACGCACTAAAGATCTCATAGAGCCGCTTTTCTACTAAATGTGCAGGCATGTGTACTCTTAAAATTGGTGAACACAAGTGCCAAGTTTAGGACTTGGACCCTAGTGGGCTACACACTCAACACATGCCACTCACATACACATGTGCATGTTCCTTACACACACTTAGGGGATTTCTCCCCCTGACATCTGCAAATCACGTAGTCTTCGCATACCAATTCCATAAACACATTTTTGGAATGTGGAGGTTGGTAATGACTTGGTGAATAAGTCTGCGAGATTATCACAAGACTTAATTTGCAAAATATTTATTTCCCCACTTTCTTGCAATTCATGTGGGTAAAATAATTTAGGTGCAATATGTTTTGTGATATTGCTCTTTATGTAACCCGTTTGCATTTGAACAACGCAAGCAGCATTATCTTCGTAGATAATGGTAGGTGATGCAATAGCATCTATACCACATGATTGTTGTATGTGGTTAATCATTCTGCGAAGCCATACACATTCACGTGATGCTTCATATAATGCAATTATTTCAGAATGATTAGTGGATGTAGCCACTAGGGTCTGTTTCGAAGACTTCCAAGAGATGGCTGTTCCACCATGTAAAAATACAAAGCCTGTTTGAGATCTGGCATTATGGGGATCTGATAAATAGCCAGCATCTGTATATCCTATTAAATCCATATTGTTATTCTTCTGGAAGAATAGACCGAGATCTTTAGTGCCTTGAAGATATCTAAAGATGTTCTTCATTCCCACCCAATGTCTTTTGGTTGGAGCAGCGCTATATCTAGCAAGTAGATTTACCGCAAATGCAATATCCGGCCGGGTGCAATTTGCAAGGTACATAAGCGCTCCGATGGCACTGAGATATGGAACCTCGGGTCCCAAAAACTCTTCATTGTCATCTCGGGGTCTAAATGGATCTTTGTCCCTGTCGAGAGATCGAATAACCATGGGGGTTTTCGATGGATATGCTTTGTCCATATTGAATTTCTCCAATATTTTCTGGACATAGGCTGACTGATGCACTAGTATGCCTGTATGAAGGTGCTCAAGTTGTATACCTAAGCAAAATTTGGTTTTACCCAAATCCTTCATTTCAAATTCCGTCATAAGATGATTACGTGCTTCATCTATATCCTGTGTATTACCAATGATATTAAGATCATCAACATACACAGATATAATACAAAATCCTGTTGAGGATCTTTTGATGAACACGCATGGGCAATCATCATTGTTGGAGTATCCCTTATTGGTTAGGAACTCACTTAGTCGGTTGTACCACATTCTACCCGACTGTTTCAAGCCATATAATGACTTGTTTAATTTTACACAATACATATTGCGATTTGCGTTTGGATTCGGAATTGAAATTCCATCGGGAACTTTCATGTATATGTCCGAATCAAGTGACCCATAGAGATATGCGGTCACTACATCCATCAACGAAAAGATAGATGATTTTTAAGCGCCAATGAGATTAAGTATCGAATGTTATTCCACTCATTACTGGAGAATACGTTTCATTGAAATCAATGCCGGGTCTCTGCGTGAACCCTTGTGCTACAAGCCTTGCTTTGTATCTCACCACCTCATTGTTTTCATTCCGTTTGCGGACGAAAACCCATTTGAAACCGACAGGGAATACTTTGGGAGGTGTATGTATCACATTGGTGAATACATTTCTTTTCTTGAGCGAGGCTAACTCGCTTGAATTGCATCCTTCCATTGATTCCACCGAGCGCTGTTTGCACTCGCCATGGTCTTGGGATCTGGATCATTTTGAAGGTTGTTTGCAATTGTTGTGGAGAAATAAATGTCGACAATTGTAGTCTTACGATCGTATGATTCTCCGAATCGGTATAGTTAGTGGAAATTTCTTGGACCTGATGACTCAATGTTATTTCCCAAAACATTTGAGTCGGGGTATTCGATGTCCCGTGATCGATGAATTGAGTGCACTGTTGATCTGGGTTCAAGGATCCTTTGGTGTCTATCAACTTGAGATTGATCTGCATTTACATTCTTTTGTTTCCTTTGTCGCTTGTTAGAAGCTGTATCCGCCATTTGTACCGTACTTCTCCCCCTCTTATTTTGAATTGGGAGTTGAGTGGTATTTTGCGGTACCTCCACTCTTTCAGGTACATTTCTGGCAGGATTATAGGATTTTGTGACACCCTTATAATCAGGTTATTTGCAATGTTTTGCAAATGAATGAGTTTCTGAACTTGAAGTTCAGTTTCTCTGGTACGTGGGTCTGAGGCAGGAATGCCTTCAACATTCCAATTAATTTCCTGGCATTCAGTTTGGTACTTGTTGTCTCCCCCTAATGCCGGGATATGTTCCTCATTGAATATGCAATCAGCGTACCGGGCCGTAAACAGGTCCCCTGTGAGGGGCTCGAGGTATTTTATGATTGACGGAGATTTATACCCAACATAGATCCCAAGTTTCCTGTGCGGTCCCATTGAGGTACGCTGCGGTGGTGAGATCGGTACGTATGTAGCGCAACCGAACTTTCGCAGATGGGAAATATCTGGTGGATTTCCACGTACTAATTGTAGCGGGGAAGTGCTATGATAAGCAGTTGGACGCAATTGGATTAAGTCAGCAGCGTGTAAAACTGCATGACCCCAACATGATGTTGGTAAGTTGCAATTCTGTAGTAATGGTCTTGCAATGAGCTTGATTCTCTTAATAAGAGATTCTGCTAAACCATTTTGTGTATGGACATATGGAACAGAATGTTGAACTTGTATCCCAAGAGCCATACAATAGTCATTGAAGGCATGGGATGTAAATTCAGCAGCATTGTCCATGCGAATTGATTGAATTCGATATTCAGGATAATGTGCTCGTAATTGGATTATTTGACCAATTAACTTAGCAAATGCATGGTTTCGTGTGGATAAAAGACACACATGTGACCATCTAGTAGATGCGTCAATAAGAACCATGAAATATCTGAACGGTCCACACAATGGTTGTATAGGTCCACATATATCTCCTTGAATGCGTTCAAGGAATTTAAGTGGTTCAGCTCTGATTTTAAGATAAGAGGGTCTTAAAATCAATTTTCCGGTGGCACAAGAAGTGCATACAAAATCTGAGGATTCCGGAAATTTTGTTTTATGGTAAGTATGACCAATTGAATTGCTAATAATTTTCCTCATCATTCCAATGCCTGGGTGGCCAAGGCGATCAAGCCATGTTTGGAATGTGTTAGTGTTTTGGAAAATTACTTTGTACGCAATATGTTTAACGGGTTTGATGTATGTATACTACAATCCGGAGTTTAAAGATGGAATTTTTTCTAGTACTTGTTTGCCATATCCGTTGTTTTTGGTTAAGAGGAGATATTCCTCTTTGTTGTCATTTTGGGTTTCAACATGGAAACCATTTTTACGGATATCTCTATAACTGAGTAGGGTACGTGTTGAATCGGGATACAAGAGTGCATCCGTAATTTCCAATGTGTACCCATAGGGAGAGTAATAGAGGCGCGACTGAGCCTACTATTGTTGCATCGCGTCAATGATAGTTAGAACATTTCCTTTACTCCTAGTAAGAGTTAGGAAATATTTTGTGTCCCTAAGTATAGAGTTTGTGGTACCACTATCCACAAGGCATAATTCCTCCTCCATTGGATTGACTCCAAAAATCTATATACACAAAAGAAGAATTTAATGAAATTCTTATAGTATATATAGAATACATACAAACTTTATTTTACAATACCGAATGTGTTCGATATATGATTGTAGCATACAAGGTTACAATATAGATGACAACATTATTTATATTACAACACTATAGTACTTAGCTATGGAACTAGGAGTCTAATTTAGATCTCCAAACATGTCTTGAGAATGAAATTCTTCAAGTGTGTCCTCAACGCACATAAGATCATCCTTCTTTGGAGAAGCACATGTGTCTTTGAGTTCTTGAATGAACTTTTGAGAGCATCCGGCTTCATCATTGTTGGATGTGAGATTGAAGTGTGCTTCATATCTCTTCTCTTGAGTCTTCTTGCCTTGAGCCAAAGACTGGAGGTAGAGGTTTACAAGGTGCTTCGGGGTGCGGCATTTCTTGGTAGGATGGTTGTAGCAACCACACTTTTGACAAATGTCAGTTTTGTCAACTTTCTTACCAGAATTGCCTTTGCCTTTCTTGAATCCACTTGGTTTTTGCTTCTTGTTGCGTTTGAGTTTACCTTTGAAGTTCTTTGAGTAGTCTTTGGGACCACCGAACTTGGTATTATTTTGATTAGCATGTATTTCAGGAAGCGGAGCAGCCCTAATGGGACGTTGCTGATTGTTCTTTAAAAGAAGTTCAGCGTGCTTTTCTGCCTGAAGCATAGTATGCATAAGATCAAAATAAGTATGGTAATTGGCAGCACGCCATTGCTGCTGTAGGACCCTGTCAGATGGGAGCATAGTTGAGAGAGTCTTCTCTATTTTGTCCGTATCTGTTGGTTCCTTTTCACAAAAACGCAACTTAGAGCAAATAGCATGAAGGGCATGATTATAGTCTCCAACAGATTTGAAATCTTGGAGTCTAAGATGTGCCCATTCATGATTAGCCTCGAGTAAGATAACGACTTTCTCATTGCTCATATCTATTTTGAGGGCTAACCATAAAGTGAGTGGATTTTCCTCATACAGATATTCCGCCTTTAAATCTGGATGTATGTGATTCCGAATTATGCTTAAAACGGAATATTTCACAATATCCGGAGGAATTTGATTTTCTGGAGGATTAAATATCACCATTTGCAACCCACGTGTGGTTAGGTTGATTTTGAGGTCCATAGCCCATGTAGGGTAATTGGCACCATCAAGAGCGAGTGGCTCAAAATCTTTGGTAGCCATGAAAGCCTACATGAAAAGTACAACATAAATGATTAATTTACATGAGGTAAATTAATGTGGAGGATAATGTTGTAATAAAATGCAAAATATGTGGAAAACAATATGAGTATTGTAATCCAAAAGAATGTATACCTAAATTAAATATAACATGAGGTTATATTGATAATACCGTATAATCACTATATTGGTGGTGAACACCAATTTATTGTATGGCATAGCGTACATATACATGTAGCAAAGTGCCATAAAGTATGATTTTATGGTATTTATTGTAGGTATGTATTCATAATATTTTGCAAAAATTCCAAATGAATAAGTACAATGGTACTTACTAAATAGGAATTTTTAAATTTGAAATTTGCAAAAGATAGCAAATTTAAATATGGTCGCAATTCCTATTGTAAATAATTGCAATAAAGTAGTAGTCCGACATATGTAAAATTAAATATTTACATATTTTTCAGATCCTGTAGGGACTGAAATGCTAATTTATAAATGTAAAAATTAACATAGACAATTATAAACAAGCAAAAAGGACTAAACTGCGAATATTACAATAGGAGTTTATTTAAACATGAAATGCTACATTTGCCATAAAAGGGAGGGGGTTTTTGTCAATTTTGCAACTTGGGTCAGCACTGATTGGCCTTGTGGCCCATGAGGAGATGGTGGGGGTATTGGGCCAAAACCCATTTTTTGGGGCTGCCATATAAAAGAGGGAAGGAGGGGAGTTAAGGTTTACCCTAACCCCAACCCAAGCCGCCGGCCACATGGTGTGGCGCCGCCGCCATGGCCTCCACGCCGCCGGCGGGTCCGCCGCCGCCCGCCGTTGGCGGCGATCGGCCGCGGCCGCTCGCCGTGGGCATCGCGGGCCTCCACGCCGGCCTCGGCGCGCGCCACCGCCGACCTCGTCGGGATGCGCCGCCACCGCTCCATCTCGGGCCGCCTCGTCTCCACGCTGCCGGGCCCGCCTTGCGCCGGCCGCGCTGCCGCCGGTCCGCGCCGGCGCGCCGTTGCGCTGAGCGCGATCGCGCCGCCACGTCGGCCGCGCGGCCGTCGCCGTGCATCGGTCGCGTCCACCGTCGCCGATCGTCGGGCCGGGCGTCACCGCCGATCGCCACCACGGCGCACCTCCGCGGTTCGGGCTCGCCATCTCCGGCCGGCCATGGCGCCGCACCGCGGTGCCGGCCATGGTGCCGCCTCGGCCTCGTCGGCCACGTCGCGCGCCATGGGAGCCTCCGCCATGTGTGCCGCCGGCTCGAACATCGCCGCCATGGGCGCCGGTCTTGGCGACGCTAGGCCGGCCGTCGTCTCTCGGCCGCCGGGCGCCAGTCGCACCGAGCCACGCCTTCCGAGCGCCGCTCCAGACCGTTCCAGGCCGCGCCGGCCGAGCACCACATCGGCTGCCGGCCACCTCCCCCCCTCTTCTCCCATTCTACGTAGAGGAGAAGGCGTCCTCTGCAGAGGAGGCCGGTGGAGGGGTGCGGATCCGGAGGCCGGGACGACGGTTTGCCGCCGCAGAAGCGTGCACCGGTCGCCGGTAAGGACCGTAGCGCGAAGGCCGTGCGGAGGAGAAGACGTCGTGCGCCTCCCATGGACGACGGCGAACCGGTCGAGAGCCATGACCGGTGGAGATGATGGTGGTCGCCGGACGTGGTGATGGTGGAGGTTGTGCATGGAGAGGGGCAAGAAGTGTGTGTAGAGAATCATGCAGGGAGTCCACTATTGCCAAGATCTCCAGAAAAAGTTGTTTGTGGTGTGCACAAAGTGCCATTACCTTTTTCCTATTGTCTCTGTTGTATGTTGCGGATGGATTGAGCGGGTGCTGATAACGTATTGTAATGGTTGAGACAAGAAGATGAAAAGCAAAAGTTACTTTATTCTGAATCTTTACAGTGTTTTATAGATGATGTAAGAAGGGGAAAAGGTGCCTTTATCAAAAGGCATCTGTACATAAGTAACTGTACATTGGGCAGTTTCTATAACTGTTGTTTAACAGAACGCACTAAAGATCTCACAGAGCGTGGCACGTGCTTTCCTACTAAACGCACATACATATGTACTTCTAAAATTGGTGGACATAAATGTCAAGTTTAGGATTTGAAACTTGGTGGGCTACACACTCAACACATGCCACTGATATACACACGTATATGTTCTTTACACACGCTTGAAATTTATCGAATGCACTAAAGATCTCACAGAGCACGACACGTGCTCCTAAAATTGACTAACACAAGTACCAAATCGAGAGGTACTACCGCTCCTGAAGAGGTACTACCGCTCAGAGATACTACCGCTCGTCTCAGCGGTACTACCGCTTGCAGTCAGACTTTCTCTGATTTTATTTTTCTTGACTGCTTCTGTTTGGATCTGGTTTTTCCTTGTCTCTGTGTTTTCCAGTGAAGGCTTATTTTCTATCTTCATAGCTCCCATAGCTATTGGAGAAGAAGCTTAAGTAAGGATACTTGTTGGGGGCGATTTTTAAAGATCGACATTCACCCCCCCCCTCTGTCGCCATTTCGGTCCTACAATTGGTATCAGAGCCGGTTAGCTCTTTTTAATAGATCTTAACCGGTCTCAAGAGCCATGGCGACGGACAAATACTCGACCAAGCCTCCCGTCTTTGATGGCCTGGATTACCCTTCGGAAGAGCCGAATGGAAACATATATCCGTGCTCGGGGGTATGCCATTTGGCGGAAGGTGAAGGTCAGTTTGTTGTTCTGCCGATGAGAACATTAATGCTGAAATATGCATGATGTTGAGGCTAACGCTAAGCCAAGGAACATCATAATCCGGGGCTTGAGTCGTAGCGAGTTTGACCGCATATCTCATCTTTCGTCCGCTTCGATATTTGGGAGACCTCGATGCTTACCATGAGGGCACCACCCGATAAAGACGGTGAGACAGACCGATTCAAGCGAGATTACAACAAGTTTGAAATGCTCACGGCGAGTCCCTTGATGAGTGTTTTGCGCGCTTTCACAAGATCTTGAGTAACCTCCGAGCGGTCGGTCTCACATACCCCGACTCGGACAACGCTCGTCAGATGCTCGCTGCACTTGACCTTCGCGTTTGGGAGATGAAGGTGACTACCATCAAGGACACCACGGACCTCTCGACTTTGACGCTTGACGCGCTGTACTCGCGCCTCAAGACGCACGAGATTGACATTGTCTCTCGTAAGTCGAAGTCACAGTCGATGGCTCTAGTCACCGATCCCAGTTCGGCTTCTGGTCCTTCTTCTGATTCTTCTTGCGGTTTCTCCCTTGCTGCTCTCTGTGATATAACTGATAATCAGTTAGAGCAGCTTGCGGATGATCAGCTGGCCCTCCTAGCCCGAAGGTTTTCCATGCCTACAAGGGTAGGAGAGACAGAAAGAGAGGAGGACCCGTGATCTGCTTTGAGTGTGGTGGCCCCAACCACATTCGGGCAAACTGCCCCAAACTGGAGAAGGGCAAAGCTGATTTCAGCGGTTCGGGCAAGATCGACTACACCGACAAGAACCGCAACAAGAAGCCTCCAGTTCAAACGCCGGGAAAGAAGAAGTTCCGCAACTTCGGGAAGGCCAAGAAGCTCTTCCACCGCGTCCTCACCGCCGGCGACCTCGACCTCGGCGAGGTGGAGGGATGGAGCGACGACGACGGGACGGGTGACCAAGAGCCCAAGGATGGCGGCGACGACTTCTCGGCATGTGCTTCATGGCCTCGAGGCGAACTCAACGACAATGAGCTGTACTCGACTCGGACGAGGTATGTCCCACCTACGACCAGCTCAATCATGCTTTTCTTAAGCTAGGAGGTTTTCATGCTAGGGCTAAGGCTAGGTGTGTTGAGTTAGAGAAGGAAATAGATAGACTGTCACTAGAGATTATTGCTCTTACATCTGATCCTCCTAGTGATTGTGATACATGCTCTGCTTTGCTGGTTGATATGGAGAAATTAAGGACCTCGCATGATAGTGTGTCCTCCGAGCTTGATATTGTTAAGGTGGAGAATGTTAGTCTGCTTGCTGAGTTAGAGTTGAGTAGGATGGCTGTTACCCTACTTACTACTGATGAGACTACTTCTCCCACCTCATGTGAGGTTAAGGACATTGCTGCTAGAGGATCTTATGCCATGCTCCTTGATCTGCCCGAGTCTTGTGAAAATTGCATTAACTTGAAGATGAATCTAAAACGGGTAGATCATAAAATTGCTGAACTACAAGCTTATTTGCTTGAGCCGATTGATTCATGCTTGAACTGTCCTAAGTTAACTGCTGAACTTGAAGCTGTCTCCAAACAGTTTCAAGAAATGATTAATCATGATAGGAAGTTGGCTCAGTATGCTTCTAAGGATCCTGTTAGCTCACCATGCAAAAATTGTGATAAACTAAAAATTGACTTAATTGCATTGGATGAAAAATGTGTGAAGCTAACTAAGGACTTATTAGAGAAGCAACCTTCCTTGTATTATGCAGGCCGAGAAGGGGAGAAGCCCGGGGTAAGGTGGAGACGCCTAGGAACGTGAACCAAGCGGCTAGCGAGGGACTGCCCATTCGAGTCGGTTGTGCGTGCACAAGCCATTCTTCCCTCTGCTATTGGTTCTTCATATGCTCCCTTACCTCCTGCTGTTCCCTCTTCCCCCTGCTCCTCTTGCACCTCTCTCTTTCGGGAGTGTCAGTACCTTATGAACACTCTCGAGAGATTTGTAGGCGGCAAGAAGAAGCTTAATCTTATTCTAGACCAATCCAAGATTTGCAAGTTCAATCAAGGTCTAGGATATGATTTCTATGAGGATATGAGGAAGCATCCTCCTGCTATTCTCCGACCTATCTTAGGAGGTGTGATCGAGGTTGAGCCCAGGTCTGACGAGGTTAAATTCAAATCAGCGGGCTTTGTCCAAGGGATCTCTGACAGCAAGGTGATTCCACCTGTTGCTTCGGCCTCTCAGAAGGCGAAGCCTCTTCGTGCTACTCCCACCTCTCAGAAGGTGAAGTACCAGTGTACCTTCTGTCAGAAGGATGGGCACTCGATCGAGAGATGCTTCAGGCGCGCCAAGATCACGCGTAGAGACTGTTTTGAGTCTCTTAGGGGTATTCAGGGTCAATCCCAGATCCTGAGTACACCTAAGACCAACACGAGGTCTAGGTTTGCTCCTGTTGCGGAGTTTAGGCAGCATAGAGGACTTGGTTTTTCCGAGTTTTCGGTTTTCCGCCCTCATGCTGCCTCTGATCGTGTCTTCCGCCGTCCTGAGGATAGATCTCGTTTCTTCCATCGAGATAGCTACCCGCGGCGTGATCAGCGTGTTGCCGGTGTTCCGACTCGCTCTTCCGTAGCAGTCGGACCCCGCAACAACTTCAGGTCTGCTCACAGACCTTCTGCTTCTTTGAGTCACAGAGAGCGTAGGGTAGATAGAGGTCAGTCGTGCTTGACGACTTCATCTGCTCGACGTCTTTGTTCAAGATTAGGTGCCAAAATCACTCTTGATTTACCTAGTATCGAGACTTTACTCTGTTTGACTCGGTTCGCGGTAGGGAAGGAGAAGGTTTGGCTTGTAGACTCGGTTGTTCTCGTCATATGACCGGAGACTCCCGTTGGTTCTCCTCCTAGCCCGCTCCGGTGATGAGACGATCACCTTCGAGACGCCGTGCAGGCGCGTCATCGCCAAAGGTACTGTGCATGTTAATACTTCTTTTATTCTTAAGGATGTTGCTTTGGTTACTAAGCTGCAGTACAATTTGCTTTCCGTTTCTCAGCTTACCGATGACGGTTTCGAGGTGAGCTTCAAGAAAAACGCTTGCAAAATTCTTGACTCTTCGGGTAGTCTGGTTTGCGGGATTTCTCGTTATGGGAGGATCTTTCGTGCTGATTTTTCTGAGTCTTCTGGTGATCCTCTCAGGTGTTTAGTTGCTTCTGAGTCCCGCGACCTCTCGTTCTGGCATAGGAGACTTGGTCATATTGGATTTGACCATTTAACCCGAGTTAGCGACCACGATCTCATTCGTGGTTTGCCGAAACTCAAGATGGTCAAAGATCTTGTTTGCGCTCCATGCCGACACGGCAAGATGGTTGCCGCTTCTCATTCGCCGGTCACCGTTACGATGACCGATGCACCAGGACAGCTGCTCCACATGGACACAGTTGGACCAGCTCGAGTGCAGTCAGCAGGAGGGAAGTGGTACGTCCTTGTCGTGGTCGATGACTATTCGAGGTTCTCTTGGGTGTTTTTCTTAGCCTCGAAGGATGAGACGTTTACCCATTTCTGAGGTCTTTTCAGTAGGCTTTCTGTAGAGCTCCCAGGTGCCTTACGAGCGATCCGCAGTGACAATGGCACGGAGTTCAAGAATTCCTACTTCGAGAGTTTCTGTGGTGAGATAGGTGTAGAGCACCAGTTCTCTTCTCCATACGTCCCTCAGCAGAATGGCGTAGTGGAGAGAAAGAATCGTACCTTGGTCGAGATGGCCAGGACGATGCTGGATGAATACTCTACACCGCGGAAGTTTTGGGCTGAGGCTATAGCCACCGCGTGCCATGTTTCGAATCGAGTTTTTCTTCGGGCACACTTGCACCGCACTTCTTATGAGTTGAGATATGGGCGAAAGCCCAGCGACTCTCATTTTCGTGTGTTTGGTTGCAAGTGCTTTATTTTGAAGTCCGGGAACCTAGACAAGTTCGAGTCACGCTCTTGTGATGGTATCTTTCTAGGTTACTCGTCTTCTTCGCGGACTTATCGGGTTTGGAACTGCGAGTCTAGCAAGTTGGTAGAAACCTGTGAGGTGACTTTCGACGAGGCCAGTCCGGGGACTAGGCCTGATATCTCAGGTTCTTTAGAGCAGTCCGAGACCATCTTCGTGGATGACGAGGACGATGGAGATGAGGGTTGTCTACCCGATCCAGTCCCTCATCCATCCCTTGAGGTGCCGTCTTCCACCGCACCTCGAGGTGATCAGCCCCTGCCTTCTGCTTCTTCTGGAGCTAGTGGCTCTGTTCCTACCTCGTCAGCTCACGAGGTAGAGGCCACTTCTTCATCTCATCCTGGACCTCCTAGACACATCCAGAAAGCTCATCCTTCAGAGCAGATCATTGGAGACCTTTTCGAGCGTGTTACCCGCTCAAAATCTGGCTTATCTCAATTCTGTCTCCATTCTGCTTTCATTGCCTCTTTTGAGCCCAAAGATGTTTCTCACGCTTTATCTGATGAGTCTTGGGTCAATGCCATGCATGAGGAGCTAGAAAATTTCGAGAGGAACAAGGTCTGGTCGCTTGTCGAGCCCCCGCGAGGTCACAATATTATTGGGACTAAGTGGGTGTTCAAGAACAAGCAGAGCGAGGATTGAGTGGTTATTCGAAACAAGGCTAGACTGGTAGTTCAGGGGTTCTCCCAGGTTGAGGGTCTAGATTTTGAGGAGACCTTTGCCCCTGTAGCTAGACTTGAAGCCATTAGAATCCTGCTTGCCTTTGCAGTTTCTAAGGGTTTCAAGCTTTACCAGATGGACGTCAAGAGTGCCTTTCTCAATGGCCTTATTGAGGAAGAGGTCTTCGTCTGCCAGCCCCCTGGTTTCGAAAACCCCAAATACCCAAACCATGTCTTCAAGCTTTCCAAAGCTTTGTATGGACTTAAGCAAGCCCCTAGGGCTTGGTATGAGAGGCTCAAGTCCTACTTGTTAAGTCATGGTTTTGAGATGGGTAAAGTTGACAACACTTTGTTCATCCGCCGTCATGACAATGACCTTCTGCTCGTCCAGATCTATGTCGATGACATCATCTTTGGCGGCTCTTCCCATACTGTTTCACGCTTCTCGGATGTCATGAGCACCGAGTTTGAGATGAGTATGATGGGGAGTTGACCTTCTTCCTTGGCTTCCAAATCAAGCGCCTCGGAGGGTACATTTCTTCATCAAGGAAAGTACACTCGTGACCTCTGAGACGCCGACATGAGCGATGGTAAGCCCGTGTCGACTCCCATGGCTTCTACGATCTATCTTGACCAAGATGAGGATGGCGAGCCGATTGATCGAAAGAGTTCGAAGTATGATCGGCTCCTTCTTTACCTCATCGCCTCGAGACCGGACATACACTTCTCGGTGTGTGCAGTGCTCGTTTTGCTTCTCCTCGCGTATCTCACCGTCAAAGCGTGAAGCGCATCTTCGGTACCTTCGAGCTACCATTGACTATGGTATCCGGTACTCTTCCTCATCCCGTCTTTCCTTGAGAGCCTTCTGGATGCGGACTTTGCCGTGTAGGATAGATAGGAAGAGCACCTCGCACTGCCAATTCATTGGCACTTCTCTTGTTTCTTGGTCTTCGAGGAAGCGATCCGGAGTTGCACATCCACCGCAGAGGTCGAGTGCGTTGCTGCGGCCATTGCTGTAGCTAAGTACTTTGGATGGCTTCGACCTGCGGGACTTTGGGTTAGTCATAGATAGTGTTCCACTTTTCGTGATAACACTTCGCGATTAACATTGCTAAAAACCCGGTGCAAAGATTCTCGGACCAAGCACATTGATATCCGATACCACTTCCTTAGAGACCATGTAGAGAAGGGTGATATAGTGCTCCAGTTTGTGAGAGTGACCACCGGTTGGTGACATCTTCACCAAGCCTTTGGATAGTTCGAGGTTTTCACTCTGCGGGAGAGCTTGGGGTGGTGTGTCCTTACGGTTTGTAGTGAGGAGCTTTGAGCTTTATTGCTTTACTATATTGATTATGCTTCTGTCTCATTTCATTGCATTGCATTGGGTGCATTTGGGTTTAGTCCTTCCAGCATAGGTTAGAGTGCTATTCTTGCCGAGTTGCTTAGACTTCTTACTCTCATCTTGTGCTTCCAGGATTAGCTGCTTCTTATCTCACTAGGTCGAGTTCACTCACTTCTTGTAGATTCTAGCGAGGGTTGGGCCACTCTCGGGTAGACAGGGTATGTGTTTGCTCTCTAGTGTGTGTGTGTTACGGTCAAGCTAATAGTCCTGGAGTCACATGGGGTAGATGAGAGTCAGTCTGAGCCATAGTATCTTCTATATCTTATCTATGCTTTAAGGACTGCCTGTTTGCCGTTTACTTTGCCAGCTCCTCGATCTTATTGCTTTGGTTCAGGGGGAGTTCATTTGGGAGCTTCTGGAGCTTAACATTGACATAACTCAACATGAACTAAAAGTTGCATATCATGTTGAGAGGGAGCTGGATTTTCTTGCATTTCAGCATTCTGCATTGTAATATAATTACATGGAGCCTTGATTATTATCCTGTTATGACATGATTATATGCTTTACACCTTGCCATGACTTGTGCTTATTTGCTAGCTTTATCATGACTTCATATGTGTAGACTAGCTTTTGCCATGATAAGTTAATTAAAATTGCTAAACTGGAACTAAAACTTGTCATACTCACATTTGAGTCTAGTCTTTCTTGAGCTATCCTTTTATGATTCATACCATGTCAAATAGGCTAAGTTGAGCGTTGAATCTCTATTGAGCCTTAGATTGAGCTATTGTAGTCTTTTGATGATGCATAAGTTAGTACTACATGTTAAAATGCAAAAGATCTCTTTGTGCGAAAAACCGATCTCACCAATTCTCTCCTATGAGACGGCTTGCCATTGCACTTGGCATGAACTTAGGGGGAGTTTTGGATGACCTAGACTATCTTCTTAAGCTTATCGCTTGGAGTAGTCGCATAAGGCTTGAGGTCTAGCACATGACAAAACAAAAATCTGGTTGTCAACAACCTTCAGTTTCAAAAGAAAATATGTCCTTTGTGCTCAATTTGCTTAAGCTAAAACAAGAATTAAGTACTACTACAATGTTTCATTCTCGGACTTGTAGCACTCTATTTGGTCTCAATTTGAGCTTATTAGTTACGCTTAGCTTATTGACATGGCCTGCATCATCCTTGGATGTCTCTAGCTAGACTTTGCTCATTGATGACTTGACTTGCTCACATAATGCACTTCATTTTCAGATTGTCATCTATGTGTTCTAGCTGGCTTATATATATGTTGTCATGATCTAGATAGCGTTTTATTGAGTTATGACTTGGTGTAGTACTTGTTGGTCATATTGGATAATTCTCATGGCTCTAAATGCTTAGAATAAACAAACTTCAGTCATATTCATCCATTGACATGTCATATTCTCTCTTTTGCATCCTTGATGCGTTTATTGCCAAAAGGGGGAGAATAGAGAAGAAAAAGTCTGTTGGGATCATTTTAGAGCTTTGAAGATCAATTTGCTCTTTCAGTTGTTGCTTTAATGTTCCTTCTGTCGCCATGGTCATGAGTTTCAGTTTCTCTTTTTGGACCATGTTGGATTCTTCAAACTCAAACTCTTCTTCATGCTTTTTCCGAGTTTGTCAATATACTCATCAAGGGGGAGATTGAGAGACCATGTGGTCGTGATCCCATGAAAGTGATGAGTAATTGACAAGGGTGTAGGTTAGTCGAGTTTGGTTTGGGTGGTTTTGACCATGTCGTTGCGTGGTGCAACGGGCTCGGTCGATTTGGTCAAACTTGGTCGTTTGGGCTTAGAATGTATATTCTAATGTTTCGACAGGTTTGGACTTCGTTTGTGGTAAGTGTGATGGTATTTACGCTTTCATGTGTCGAGCGGTGCTATTTGACGTGTTTTCTTGTCTGTGTGACTGCAGGACGTCGAGTTGGAGTCGTGGCGAGACACGGTGGACCGGACTAGGCGCAGGTGGCGCTGAGGTCAGAACGGTCGGGATGTGTCGAAGACGACGTGGACTCGAGGTGGTTGCGAGGCGTGCGAGGCAAGGAGCGCGGAAGCTTCCCGGAAGGTGCAGGAGGGGCGAATCGGGAAATTCGCAAGGCTGCACAAACGGGAGCGGGCTCCGTTGGACGTAGCGGGCGTAACGGGGCGGAGACCCGTTAGCCAAGCGCTATAAAAGGAGAGGAGGGGCTGCATGCCCTCCTTGAGCACTTGTAGGGAATTAGGGTTTACACTAGTCAAAAGAGGCTTTAGGAAGGTTGTTTCCTTTAGCTCTTTAGTTGGTGTGAGTTGGTATGGGTTGGTGAAGGCAGAGTAGTGCTCCCTCTGTAGCTTCATCGATGGTTTCTATGTGAGCTCCTCTCTGTGTGTTCTTCCTCCCAAGAAGATGTGTGATTCTTGGTGTTCTTGAGGATTGAGAGTTGAGGGATTGAGTGGAGAGTCTTGTAATCATCTATGTCCTAATGTCCATGCGTATCGGGACTCCTCTGTATTCCTTGTGATTCAATGAATGAAATCTGAAGTTTGGTTTTTCCTGTTCGTAGCTTCTGTTCTTCATTTTCCTCTTTGCAAGATTTCTTGATTTTCGTGGTTTTGAGTTCTTGCTTGCTGGAGAGTGCCAAAATGGGTTGCTATGACATGGGTGATGCTCAAAAGCCATTTGGCTATTTAATCCCAAGAGCAAACCGAGTTTGATTCTCAGATTTCAGTTTTGGCCTCCTCTGTTCTTGTTCTTCGTTTCTAGGTTTTGGTCCAGATTTTGATTCCCTTGTTAAGATGGCTTGAAATTTGGTATGAAGAGTCCAGAGGCTATTAATTAGCTTCCCTCAAAATTTCATAGCCAAAGGATCAACGGTTGGGGAGTTATTTGGTTTTTGGCTCGGTTCTTGCAAGATTTCATATTTTTACCCAAATCTGAAATTCTTGTTTCTTGGAGGGGTTTTCTTGATATTGGCTCTTGGCTTATTCTTCTGGGAGTGTTCCCTAGCTATCCTCAAAGTTTCCCAAGCCAAGAATCCAAGAATCATTGCGAATCTCTCATTTTTTCAGAAAATCTGTACTACGACTTAGAGGTACTACCGCTCCTCGAGAGGTACTACCGCTCGTCCTAGCGGTACTACCGGTTATGTTCGGACCATCGATCGGCGCGAAGAAACGTTCGGACAAGTCCGATCGTCGTGGCGGTACTACCGCTCCTCGAGAGGTACTACCGCTCTGAAGAGGTACTACCGCTCAGAGATACTACCGCTCGTCTCAGCGGTACTACCGCTTCATGATCATCTTTCTCTGATTTTATTTTCTTGACCGCTTTCTGTTTTGGATCTGGTTTTCCTTGTCTCTGTGTTTTCCAGTGAGGGCTTATTTTCTATCTTCATAGCTCCCATAGCTATTGGAGAAGAAGCTTAAGTAAGGATACTTGTTGGGGGCGATTTTTAAAGATCGACATTCACCCCCCCTCTGTCGCCATTTCGGTCCTACAGCTGTGGAGACAACTGAATTTGGTGTTTGAATCATTGTTTAGATCTATTGCAATTTGGATCACTTACGAGACCATCACGAGGCTTTGGCAACATTAATTCTCAGGAATTTGATGAATCCTAATGGCAGCTAGCATGATGTTCTCTAGAGTTTTGCTATTTGAAAGTGAAGGTTTTGTTTCAATTTTGGTTTGAGATGAAGGATTTAAATGCAATACGGAGTTTGTTTTTGTATGGATACTACAATGTTGACTCATATTTTGAGTTGCATAAACTCATATTTTGTTAGGGGTTATGAATTGTTGAAAACCTAGATTTATTTGTCTGCTTTGCTGATAGCTATGTGTTTAGATCTATTGATGGTTTGCTTAATTTTGCTTTGCGAGAAGCATTTGGATAAGATTGTTCTAGTCTTTCTTGTTGGGATTAATCCTTTGAACTTTCGACGCACAAGGTGTTCATGCTAGTTTTATTGGAGGAGTTTATCACGTATTTCGACTACTGGAGAGAATTCGGCTTAAGGTAAAAATTGTTAAGGTTGATCCAAATTCGTACCATGTTCATGTAGGACATTGTATCACCTCATGGTAGACATGGCATGACCGGTGCCAGGGTCACACATAGGTTGTATTAGACATGATGTCAATCTGTAACAACCGACTCTGATTCGATTTCCTCTCTGTGTGGGACTCGTTTCTTTCGCCTTATATATATACTCCAATAGTCCATAAGACGAACTATAGCCTCTTTGTAATATCTCATCGCATAGTGAATTTCATGCATATGTGGTTTTTCGCAAGGGTTTTCCATGTAAATCTGTGTCTCTCGTTCTTGAGATCGTCTATTTTCGCCATGTTTTTTATAACATATATAGATGAGTTTTTTTGGGCTGTGACTTTTAACTTAAAATTTTGAATTCTAGCTCTTCACACGAGAGAGATATACTTTCGTACGCTTTTGACCGATATAGATAAAGTCAGAATAATATCTACTACAATCAATTTGTAGACTCTACTTTTAAAAAAAATACTTTGTTTAAAGTAAGTTACTCTAAAATGCCAAGCCATACACCCAAAAAAGAGAGCCGTAGACCATGCTAAAACTTTGGAATTATAAGAAATGAACTTCACATTCGTATCGACCTCTTTCTAACCAGAAGAAGGAAAACATCCGGTAATCAAGAATTCAAGACTGATTTAATTCGGCCTCGTGCATGAATGATCGGTTCGGCTGAAAAGCTCATAGCTTATGGCTGAAAACATTGTAGCTGATTGAAAAAAGCATTGTAGCTGACAGAGACTTATTTAGCATAATTAATTTTAAAAAAATTAAAAATAAAAAAATGTTAGCCCATTACGTATAATACAAATAAATACGGGAAAAAAAGAACCGGCAAAAAAGCTCAACGAAAAGCCAAAAGTTCAGAAAAAGACGAAATTTATAAATAGTAAAAAATAAGTCAGAATTCAAAACCGAGTTGATCAGGACCATATGAGCCCGTACTAGTAAAGATTCCTTGACACTGTTACCTGGACTAGCCATGGGTTACCTCCGCTCCAGTGTTCCAAAGTGTCTAGTACCAACCAAAAGTGTACATGAAAGAAGCCCCTGAAATGCGTAGAATTTTGATTTCTGACGGGACACCTCTCAATCGGTTGGCGCACGGCGTTTAGCAAAGTGTTTAGTTCGGTGGATGAAACCATTTCATTTTAAATAATACATCGTTTTGTTCTTATACGTAGAATATTGGTTTCTGATCGGACACCTCCCAATTGAGCAATAGTGCACGGTTTGCGCACGCCATTTAAGAAGTGTTTTGGTTCGGTAGATGGAATAATTCTATTTCAGACGATGTTTCGTCTCGTCTCTATGTTTGGTTTGGTGGATGTAGCCATTCCATCTCGGAAGAGATGGTTCCGTTTGATGAAGAATATTTTGTCTATATTCTGTATCGTGTCGTTCGGCCAAATTGAACGAATCACACCATCTCGAACGGAATTGACCAATCAACCTTGGTACCACGAACTAAACACCCCGTTAAGGGATAAGATAGGCACATGTGCACAACTCACTCCTTGAAGCAGCCTAGCAAGGGAGAATTAGGCTATCCACGGTGTTAATAAAATCGGAGCTAGAAGAGGATGGGGGAGATGAAGGGTGGGTCTGAAAGGGCTTTAGTCTTTTTTGTTTATGTCTTTTTGTTATAGTAATTAGTTTTTAAATAATATAATTTTAAGGTAAAGTTTACTAATCTACTGTACTATACATTATATTAATTTTAACTATATCAATCAAAATTATATATGACTATATCTCTTCGACGAACAATCGGAAGTTAAAAGTCGTATAACCACGTGCAAAAGAACCAACCCGAAGCATCGGCGCGTGTACTGGATGGGGGCGGCCTAGAAGAAAATCTTCTGGAATTGGCGTATGTAGGTGCATCGGTGCCATGCTCGGCGACAAAGCCGCCTCTCGGATCTCACCGGACCAAGGTCGCCGCCGCCGGAGACTAAAGCTGCACGCTGTGGCGCGCCGCGACGTACGTAGCGAGTCAACGTTCAAAGGGAAGGACACGCCGCTTTCTTAACCCGGTCGAATTGTCTAATCCGGCGACACGCACACAGGCTAAGCACGCGCCGCGCCCTCCTCCACTTCAGGCTTTATCCCGTAGTTAGCGAAGTGATCCGTCCTAATCGCGGCCTTAGCCACAGTCATTAGCATCCATCATTAGTGTCGTCGTCGTCGTGTCTCAATTCCAAGCCCATCCCTATATAAACCCCTCCCCATCTCGGTCGCTGCAAATCCAAACCAATTCAGTCTCACAGCTCGGTCTCCTCCCTAGCTGGTCACCACTAGCTCATAGATACCTAGCTGATCGAGCTAGCTAGGCGCTTGATTAGCTAGCTCTCATGGAGATGGAGGTGTTTGGGATGCTGAGCCCGACCGGCTCGGCGATGTCGTCGGCGGTGACGGGGGTGGCGGCGAGCGAGGACGATGGCGACCTGAGGAGGGGGCCGTGGACGGTGGAGGAGGACATGCTTCTCGTCGACTACATCGCCAAGCACGGCGAAGGACGCTGGAACTCACTTGCCCGCTGCGCAGGTAATTAACTTACATTTTAACAACACATGTAATTAAGCTAGCTAGATCAATCCTACGTATTAATTATTGCTATTGGCTAGTGCCTTCATGCTTAACTAGTGGCCATCTTAATCTGGATTATACTACTTGATCCAGTAGATAGCTAGAGCTAGCTAAGCTGTAAACGTCTGCTTTGTTTGTGATCACTTCGCTAAAGATAAGATGAGTAGCTAGTACTACTTACTTTCCATTGCCGTTCTTTTCAGCCTACGACACTTATAGCTGCTAGCTAGGACTCGGGCACTGATCCCCGTTTTGTTAAGCACATGGCTCATAACCTCCTTAGGTAAACCAATGAAAATATCGTTGTTAAGCGGTTTATTAAGATAGTTTTTTCGAAGCGGTTTATCTATATTTGATTTATTTGTACAAACACTTGTGTTATGGCTAAAAGCTATGAGCCACAGCATAAACCTTAGCCGAATATTATTTGTTATTCGCCTAGGTCCCTGTACTTGGTGTGTTTGGCTAATTTGGGCTTGGCCAATTTGTACGGACACGTGACGTGCAGGCCTCAAGCGCACCGGCAAGAGCTGCCGCCTCCGGTGGCTCAACTACCTCCGCCCCGACGTCCGCCGCGGCAACATCACCCCGGAGGAGCAGCTCCTCATCCTCGACCTGCACTCCCGCTGGGGCAACCGGTGAGTCGATCGATCCTAGCAATCGATGGATTACCTTGCTGCTAGACCTTAATTCTAAGCTAATCTCTGAATGTTGCAAGCCAGTCCTTAATTTCCAGGGACTAAAAAGCAGTTCAATTCTGTTCTTCCACACCACAGGTGGTCCAAGATCGCGCAGCAGCTGCCCGGGAGGACGGACAACGAGATCAAGAACTACTGGAGGACCAGGGTGCAGAAGCACGCCAAGCAGCTCAAGTGCGACATCAACAGCAAGCAGTTCCGCGATGTCGTGCGGTACATCTGGATGCCGCGCCTCGTCGAGCGGATACAGGCCGACTCCGCCGCAGCCGCCACCGGAGACGTGCCGGCAGGCGTGCCGGCGACAAGGACGATGAGCTCTCCAGGTGCACGCCTGAGTGTGTGCCGAAACGTCGCGCCGAGCAAAGCGAGCCACCGCGCTGATTACTCGAGCAGCAGCGAGCCGAGCCAAACGGTGATCACCACGAGCGCTGACATCACGAGCACGTTCCGGCCCGCTGCTTCCTCGACGGGGGCGTCGCGCGGAGCGCACCTCACATTGTCGGGCTCAGCCACGACGACGAACGCCGGTACGGTCGACCGGTGCGGTGGTGAGAGTCGGTCGGTGGACGACGGCGTGATCCACGGCGACGCGTTTAGCGGGAGCTGGTCGGAGCTTCTTGCTGCCACCGGCCTGCCGGAGTTTGGAGACTTTGACGACAGCTTGTGGAGCCTAGAGGACATTTGCTTAGAGCAACCCCAGCAGTAGCCCTCAAAACAGGGCTCCTACTTTTCATTTGAGGGCTCCTCTACTTTTGAGGGCCCAGTTTTTTTGCATCTACTCCAACAGCACCCCTCAAATCTAAGCTCTCAAATCCATTCCACTGCACACTGACACATGGGACCCACTCCTCAAATCTGTCCGCCGTGGTCATCGACCCTCTGGCCGCAAGCTTGACGCCGCCGAACTCCCGCAGCACGCGCCCATCCCGCAGTAGTACGCCGCGATGGCCAGCGCCCCCAGCACGAGCACCATCGCCGCCACCCGCCTCGATCGCCTGGCCTTTGTCGCCGCGGGAAACATTGCTAGCGCCGGGCGGGGCGAAGCGGCGGGTCGGGCGGTGGCATCTCCGGCCGTCGCGCCGCGCGGCTGCCGCCGGACAACGGGCGCCATCGTCGCGATCGTGCTCGCCGCGTCGTCACCGATCCGCCGCCTCGCTCTCATTGCCGATCCGGCGACCCGCACGATCCGACCGCTTCCGCCGGATCCGTTCGCCGCTGCGCCGTCGCAGCTCGGATCCGGCCTCGCCCCTCCTAGATCTCGCCGCCGCCGCCCGGGGCCGCCTGCTGCCTTCGCTCGGGGCCGCCGCCAGCCGCCGCCGGCTTCTTCTCCTCGCCTTTCCCTGCCGGGGCCTTCTCCGCCTTGTCGGCAGGCTCCTCCTCCACGGGCTTCTCCGCCTTCTCTTCGCCGCCAGCTTGGGTCGCCGCCCGGGGCCGCCGCTCACCGAGGTCGCTGGGGAGTCGAGGTCGCTTTGGAGACCGGCGATGCGGAGGAGAGCGAGGTCGCTGAGGAGGCGGCGTCGGCGGAGGAGATCGAGGTCGCGGCAGATCGGCGGCAACGCGCGGCGGCGGAAGTCGCGCGCGGCGCGCTGCGGGCGGGCTGCGGGCCGCGTGCGGGGAGGAACCGCGCGCGCGGGAGGGAAGAGGCGGGGAAGTTTCACAGAGGCGGGGAAAAAACGGAAAATGAGAGCCAGAGTAGGGGGCCCCTGGGAATGAGGGCTTGAAAGCCTCATTTGAGAGGCCTCCTATTTTTGAGAGCCAAGTAGGGGGTCTGCTGGAGTTCAATTTTTTGCTCTGGCTCTCAAATATGAGGTTTGAGAGCTCAAGTAGGGGGTCTGCTGGAGTTGCTCTTACAGCAGCAGTGCTGATGAGAGGGCCGGGGTAACCAGAACATGTAAATCCTCAACAGGAAAAGAATATGCAGAAGCAGTGAAGGTGCATAAAAGGAAACTTGACAATAAACTAATCATTAGCGTCCATAGAAATAGAATGACCTAGTATGCCAAATTCGAAAGATGTGCATATCGCCTTTGATCTTCCTATATCTACTCTGCAAGATCGATTTTTGTTGTACTTGGTTTAGTTTCACATGCATGCGTGCTTAGAATTTGCAGCTTATTTGCATCGTTCATTTCTTGTCCTGAATCCTCAGCTGTAAAGGAATTAAGGTGTACTTGAAAGTTTCGATAATGCACACTTCCAATTTTCGGATTCAAAATATCCTTTTTAGCATTTTGATGTATTTTGTAAGAAAAACTAACATAAGCATCCATTTATGCTAGTTCTACGACTTCACCAAATTTCCTACTACAACTTATTCAAGGATTATTGGGGAAAAAAAAAGCCTAGAGGAGAACTACATATAGAGTGATCTAATTTAATTGGCTGAAGTTATATATACATTGATACAGTTTTACTGGCCTAGTAAATTAACTAGTTACACGCAACAAAAACTTTATTTTGCACTGTGAAAACAACATCCCAAATTAATAAGAGTTTTTCTTCCAACATAGGCCCTAGATGTATATATAATACCCTTGACGAACAGATAAGCTCAAACATGCATCTTCTAGATACATCTTAATTTGGGCATGCATTGCGTTCCAAGCTTTCTTCTTTGCACTAGCTAGTTTGTTAATTGATTTTGTTGTGCAAAATGCCTATATATATAGCTAGCTAGCCCAAAGCTTTGTAGCTACACCACCAATGGTTTCAATGCCCACAAAGGGAAAAAGAAGAAAAAAATTGGCGGTCGGTGAACTGGAGATATCCCACCACGTACGTACTTTGGACCAAGGACTCGATCAAGTTGAGAAGCTGGCTAGGCTGGTCTTGGTAACAAATTAATTAATGAAGCACCGTCTTTGTTTATCCATATTGACAAAAATATAATAATCTTCTAATTATTACATTATTATATTCTCCGAATATATCCTTTAACTACAAGGAAGAGATTTTACAGGATAGTCGTAAGTCTTACTACGACTACCTCTTGATCGTAAGTTTTCCTACGACTACTTGGTCGTAAGTTTCTACGACCACATAATTATAAGTTTTATTACGATTACTCCTTGGCCGTAACTCGTAAGTCTTTCCACAACCATATAGTCGTAAGTTTTACTACGACTATTTCTTGATCATAAGTCTTTCTTCGACTACATAGTTGTAAATTTTACTACTATTCTTTGGCCGTAAGTCTTTCTATAACCAGCATATTCTCGATTAGTTTGTTTACGACGACCTACTTCATCGTGGGGTCGTCTGACAAAGCGGTTAGAATGCGCGATCATTCCTAATAACCGCACACGATTTCTTTCTCTGACAATAACCATTGCACGACGAACGGACCACTGCGTCTCTCAGATAGTAACTCCCATTAGACAGTTATCATCCGAACCGTTGATGCGTCTTTTGGTAGGGGACAACGGCCAGCGCTTCGTCAACTTTATAAGGGTTGATGTCAGAGAGGAGGGGATCGGAACACATTGGATTACAAGATAGTGCTAGGCATTTCGCATTACTCTCAGTTATAATCAATTTCTTTGAGTAATAGCCACACATGACGTAGGGTTATTATTCTCTCAGGAGAAGGCTCGAACCTGTATAAAAAAACTCATGTGTCTCTACTCTGCATGACCATACACCGAGTCTTCTATAGTTTCCCCGAATACAAACAAATCGTATGTAAGATTGATATTAGAACATCGACAGCTGGCGCCGTCTATGGGGAGATTCTTTCAAGACTCTGGTAATTTCCTCATCGATAGGTTCTCTTTTTCTGATGTCCTCATGGCAGGGAGTGGAAGAAGGAGAACTGGTTCGACTTGGCTGACTATGCGGATATCGACATGGATGCCTGCTATGACTATGAGCAGACGATGCTTGCTTCCGACGGTGAGGCTATCCCTAGAGATCCATCCCGAGATCATGGAGACCATACCACGCGAAAGGCTAAGGAGAGATCCATATCCCCCGCAGCAGTACGCTAAACGGAGGAGCCACTTCCCCTAAATGGTAAGGGTCAATCTGACCATGAGCGAGGCTCACAACACGACAATGGGTCTGCCCCTAAGTGTTGAGTCCCCCGACGACCGTCCGAGCGACTTTAGCGAGCCCTGGAATCAGCGGTTCTGGGGATCCATCATCAACTGGTGGTCATAACTCTCTGGTGGAATCTGCAAAGAGAATGGGTGGGTTCCCTACGAGTTCGCCCGTACTTTCGCAGGGTATAGATCCAACAGGAGATAGTTATAACATAGAATTCTTCAACCTGGTGGGGTTTACATCAGGCCGTGATGCAATCTCATTGGACAATTCTTCAAATGAGGGGTCCTCCACTGGAAGTGGAGATTCTAGATAGGTCTTTGTCCTCCCCGCAGATTCTGATCACACTCTTAGAAGAAGGCCTTCGGATGCACCCCGCTGATCACACACTGCTTCCCCTCATGAGGATGGAGCGGAGACCTCTTGTGATAAACGAGGTCAGTTCTCTGATGAACGTGGGAGAGATTTCATGAAGCGGTTGTAAGTCTTACTACGACTACCTCTTGGTCGTAAGTCTTGCTACCACCACTTGGTCGTAAGTCTTTCTACGACCACATAGTCATAAGTTTTACTATGACTACTCCTTGTTCGTAAGTCTTTCTACAACCAGCATATTCCTGACTAGTTTGTTTACGATGACCTACTTCATCGTGGAGTCATCTGACAAAGCGGATAGAATATGCGCTTATTCCTAATAACCGCACACAATCTCTCTCAGACAATAACCATCACACGACGAACGGACCACTACATCTCTCAGACAATAACTCCTGTTAGACGGTTATCATCCGAACCGTTGAGGTGTCTTTTGGTACGGGAGAACGGCCAGCGCTTCGTCAACTATATAAGGGTTGACGTTAGAGAGGAGGGGATTGAAACACATTTACAGCGCGGACATCGAGGAGGCGTAGTTGGACATGGCCGAGAGTCCGTGGCGAAGCCAGCACGAATGTTGAGACATCTCTGGCTCGGACACGACTCAAGCTCCATCGGAGATGAAGCACAGTGCACGGCACCCTGGATGCGCGACATGTGGCAATCGGACGGCTACAGGGTGAGGTGGTCGGATACTGTTGGATGGGCTGGCGCGGACAGCTCGACCACAACATGTGGTGGCCATCTGGCGGACGAAGCAGCGGACGAATGCCCAACATCTGGCGTGGCGAGGGAAGAGCATGGGCTGGGCCGGCGACGATTTGGGCCAGAGGAGGTGCATTTCGGCCCAAAAGGTTTTAGGGTTTTCTAAAGGTTTTCTATTTTTAGAAATTCAAATGAATTCATTTGATCTCTAGAAAATAGTAAATAAATCTGAATAAAATCTAGAAAATTCATAGAATTTTCCTTGTAACACAAGGAATCCAAATAAAATACTTCCAGCAAATGTTAAAGTTTTATTTAGTCATATTAAATCCTTTTATTAAAGAAAAAATTCAATTTAAGCTTTAATTAATTCCAGAAAAATCCAAATGATGAATTTTGCTTAGTTACCAATTTCTTGATCTTCAGGTCCTGCTTTTGCTCCTTCGGAAATGTTAGCTAACGAGAGAAAAAAACGAACGAGGCACAAATAAAATTCAAATGAACTCCAAAAACTTCAAAACTAGAACTAAAAAATAGAGCACAATTTTAGATGAATTTACGAAGAAGAATTGGGTCAATCGTAGTTGGGACAGAGAAGAACGAGCTCTTGGAAGATTTAAATCTAAAGAAAAAGGAAAATAGGATTTATTGGAATTATTTTTATAAAGGAAAATAGGAATTACAACATCATCAGATGACGCGATGGCTGACTGGGCTCCTAGGGCTAACATGGCATGTAGCGTGGCACGACACGTGGCAATAGGGCTAAGGTGGCTAGTGACATGGCTACCGACATGTCACTGCCATGTGGCACGGGATCGGCTTGTGTGCTGACATGGAAGACATGTGGATGGACACATGGCCGACGCGTCAGATTAGGCAGACGTGGCATCCAACATGGCTTGGTTGACTTGGCTAGCCTACAGGTCTATGGAATAGTGCGACTAGCTTGTGGGCCCCATGCATTAATGGGACGACGCACGGTGGACAGAATCCACAGAGAATTCAAAGGGTCACACAACGCGATGGATGTGGATGGTGCGCGAATGGAGGCGAGGACGATGGGCGGCTACCGATGGTGAGGCGGACAGCGAGAAGTGGTGGCAGACTAGCCAACACGGTGGTGGACTCACCGGCAGAAGGCTGAGCAACAAGGTTGAAGCAAGGCTCGACGGTCGAAGGCGAAGACAAAGATGACGGTGACTGGAACCAAGGACGATGGCGGCAGCTGCGAAGGCAACAGTGGCGCACAAGCGAGAACGGCGATGTCGCTCGACTACGAGGGATACGAAACGCAAGAAGGCGGTGCTATTTACAACGCGGACATCAAGGAGGTGTAGTTGGACACGGCCGAGATTCCGTGGCAGAGCCGGCACGAATGCTGAGACATCTCTGGCTCGGACACGACTCGAGCTCCATCGGAGATGAAGCACAGTGCACGGCGCCTTGGATGCGCGACACGTGGCAATTGGACAGCTACAGGGTGAGGTGGTCGGATACTGTTGGATGGGCTGGCGCGGACGACTCGACCACAACATGTGGTGGCCATCTGGCGGACGAAGCAGCGGACGAATGCCCAACATCTGGCGTGGCGAGGGAAGAGCATGGGCTGGGCCGGCGACGATTTGGGCCAGAGGAGGTGCATTTCGGCCCAAAAGGTTTTAGGGTTTTCTAAAGGTTTTCTATTTTTAGAAATTCAAATGAATTCATTTGATCTCTAGAAAATAGTAAATAAATCTGAATAAAATCTAGAAAATTCATAGAATTTTCCTTGTAACACAAGGAATCCAAATAAAATACTTCCAAAGAAATGTTAAAGTTTTATTTAGTCATATTAAATCCTTTTATTAAAGAAAAATTCAATTTAAGCTTTAATTAATTCCAAAAAATCCAAATGATGAATTTTGCTTAGTTACCAATTTCTTGATCTTCGAGTTCGCTTTTGCTCCTTCGGAAATGTTAGCTAACGAGAGAAAAAAACGAACGAGGCACAAATAAAATTCAAATGAACTCCAAAAACTTCAAAACTAGAACTAAAAATAGAGCACAATTTTAGATGAATTTACGAAGAAGAATTGGGTCAATCGTAGTTGGGACAGAGAAGAACGAGCTCTTGGAAGATTTAAATCTAAAGAAAAAGGAAAATAGGATTTATTGGAATTATTTTTATAAAGGAAAATAGGAATTACAACATCATCAGATGACGCGATGGCTGACTGGGCTCCTAAGGCTAACATGGCATGTAGCGTGGCACGACACGTGGCAATAGGGCTAAGGTGGCTAGTGACATGGCTACCGACATGTCACTGCCATGTGGCACGGGATCGGCTTGTGTGCTGACATGGAAGACATGTGGATGGACACATGGCCGACGCGTCAGATTAGGCAGACGTGGCATCCAACATGGCTTGGTTGACTTGGCTAGCCTACAGGTCTATGGAATAGTGCGACTAGCTTGTGGGCCCCATGCATTAATGGGACGACGCACGGTGGACAGAATCCACAGAGAATTCAAAGGGTCACACAACGCGGTGGATGTGGATGGTGCGCGAATGGAGGCGAGGACGATGGGCGGCTACCGATGGTGAGGCAGACAGCGAGAAGTGGTGGCAGACTAGCCAACACGGATGGTGGACTCACCGGCAGAAGGCTGAGCGACGAGGTTGAAGCAAGGCTCGACGGTCGAAGGCGAAGACAAAGATGACGGTGACTGGAACCAAGGACGATGGCGGCAGCTGCGAAGGCAACAGTGGCGCACAAGCGAGAACGGCGATGTCGCTCGACTACGAGGGATACGAAACGCAAGAAGGCGGTGCTATTTACAGCGCGAACATCGAGGAGGCGTAGTTGGACACGGCCGAGATTCCGTGGCAGAGCCGGCACGAATGCTGAGACATCTCTGGCTCGGACACGACTCGAGCTCCATCGGAGATGAAGCATAGTGCACGGCGCCTTGGATGCGCGACACGTGGCAATTGGACAGCTACAGGGTGAGGTGGTCGGATACCGTTGGATGGGCTGGCGCGGACGGCTCGACCACAACATGTGGTGGTCATTTGGCGGACGAAGCAGCGTGCGAATGCCCAACATCTGGCGTGGCGAGGGAAGAGCATGGGCTGGGCCGGCTGACACGGCCGAGAGTCCGTGCAACGATTAATTTTATTTTAAAAGTTTCAAAAAAAGCTCTAAAAATCAAGATTTTACAGTAGCTTTGCATGGTGACAAGACCAGATAGAGCAGCTTTATGTTGTAACAAGACGAAAGGGAACAGCTTCCCTTTTCATTGTCTTGCGATTCACTCTGGCGTGGGCGCTGGATGTGGCGCACAAGCAGCAAGGTGTAATGCGCCGGCAGGGTGCCAGAGCAAGCATGACCAGGGCTGGATGCCTCCCGTGCCAGGGCGCCGCGGACGGGCTTGTCAGGGCGCCGTTGAGACTTCGCTAGGGAGTCGGTAAGCACTTGCCAAGGCGTTTGATTTCATCGGGGCGCACATGCTTTTTTTTTTTGGTTGATGCGTCTGTGCATGGAAAAAAAACTTATGGGAGGTCCCAACCCCATAGAAACCCTTCCTCTGTGTGTAGCACATGATTTTTGCTGGGGCGCTTGCTTCTGCGAGGGTGTTTGCTTTTGCCAGGGCACTTTGTGCAACAAATTGGTTTTGACAGTGCATTGCAAGGCGCATGGGACCAAGGGACGAAAGTGCCAGGGCATTCCGAAAGTCCCAAGCATAGCGTCATGAAGTCTAGGCACCAGGACATAGGGTACGTGTGAGCAGTTTAGCAGGGCGCACACGCAAGGGGCAAGGTGCTTGGGCGATGGCCTGCAGGGTGCTCTAGCCACGGTTTGAGTAGTTTAGCCAGGGTGCCCGCACAGAGACGGGAGGCGCAGGCGAGTCAGGCGCTCGATTTGGCATATCACCCTTTCTTTTTTGATCGAGCGCTTGATTTGCCAGGGCGCAGGGAGCTACCGTCAAGGCCCACGGCTGCCGGAGTGCCAAACCTTGGTCGCCGAGACGTCGCTGGTTGCTTGCTGCGAAATCAGGGCGTCGTGGAGGTGAGCTTCCACCGGTGCGCCTGGGAAGAAGTAGTTGTTGGGGCCATGTCGTCGGCCAACTTCGCTAGGGCGCGGGCTCGAAGGACAACGGACGCACCAAGCTATGGCGCGGGCTCGTTGGAGGGAGTCCACCAGGGCAGGGCATCGAGTTGAAGCTGTCAGGGCGCCGGGGACGGCCGCTAGCTTCGTCAGGGCGTCGGTTTTTGATGTCTTGTAAGTTGTCGAATGCCATGGCGCTCTGTCACTTTTGTCAGGGCGTTTTGGCTCTTCCGTTAGGGCGCCCATGATTTGGCTGATAGGGCATTTGGGGTGCACGGGGCGCTGGGGTGCCAGGACATCGACGCAAGGCACAGGGCACATGAAGTGCACGGGGCAAGGTGCTTCCGTGCGCTCTTTCCATAGACCTGTGGAAGTATGGAATATTTTAGATAGAAGGTGATAGGATTCCTCGACACTAGCCCCCTGTCCCTTGGGCACCTTGAAGGACACTCGAGGGGTAAAGAAGAGTGATGGGGTCTGACCATGACATGAAGAAGACTAACAGGCAGAACCAAGGTGACTTAGCTAAATCCTTGCTTCATATCGCTTGACTTGTCCACGCGAGGGGCAAGGGCTTCGTGCAAGGCATGAGGCCTGAGAGATCCATGCGAGAGCATCCATGACTTAGCCAAGATTTTAGCCTGATGGGCACACCAGTGCCCAAGACTTAGCCACATTTTGGCTTCATATCACGTGGGTGCTCTGTGTGAGGGGCGAGGGCTTTGTGCGAGGCATGAGGTCTGAGAGATCCACACAAGGACATCCATGACTTAGCCAAAATTTTGGCTCGATGGGCATGCGAGTGCCCAAGACTTAGCCAAATCTTGGCTTCATATCACGAGAGTGCTCCGCGCGAGGGGCAATGCTTGAGAGATCCACGCGAGAGCACACATGACTTAGCTAAAATTTTGGCTTGATGGGCACAAGGGTGCCCAAGACTTAGCGTTGTGCCCAAGACTTAGCCAAATTTTAGCTTTATACCATGAGAGTGCCCCATGCGAGGGGCGAGACCTGAGGGATCCACACGAGGGCATCCATAACTTAGCCAAAATTTTAGCTTGATTAGAACGAAGATGCCCAAGATTTAGTCAAAATTTTGCTTCATATCACGAGAGTGTTCCGTGCTAGGGGTGAGGCCTGAGGAATTCACACGAGGGATGTGTACCCACGACACTAAGTTATAAGTACATCAGAGAGATGCTCACAAGGCTAAGTCGTAGGGGCATCGAATGACCACTTGGGGTAGTAGCCCCTAGTGTGCTCAGAGGCACCCATAAAGCTTACTCATGAGCACCTTGGAGGTGTACCCATGACACTAAGTCACAAGCACACCGAAGAGATGCCCACGAGGCTAAGTCATGGGGCATCGAATGACCACTTGGGGTAGTAGCCCCCAGTGGGTTCGGAGGCACTCATGGACACCTTGTTGGTGCACCTACGACATAAGTCATAGGCACACCGAAGGGGTGCCCACAAGGCTAAGTCATGGGCCTCCGAAGTATGAGGGTTGTGGAGCACTTTTACCCCGATAGGTGGCGATTTTGTTTCTTGGTGATTGGGAATGCATGAGAATGCTTAACCCTTGCCAAGCAACAAAGCGAGGTGTATGGTGACCCAGAGATCGTTTAGCACATGGCCTAGAATCTAAGGGGGGTGAGTCCTCAACGTATCCATCAACTTGGGCACTGGACCCAAGTTGTCACTCATGCCTTGGGTCCAGCAGGACATGAGCCGCCATGGTGGAGGCGACAGACGCCCAAGCCACCTTGGACTTTTGCTAAGGGAGACCACGGAGATCGTATGTCCTACGCACCACGGAGGTGAAATCCCATGCGGGAAAAGTGTCTCGAGAGCCCAAGCAAGGGTGTTGAGCCACGTGAAGGTGACATCGCCAGGGCACCATGGCATGGGCTCCAGGGCAGAAGATGCTGTGGCGTGAGGGCGTTGGACCGCACGTAGCCGCTGGAGCATGAAGACGTCATGGAACAAGGGCGCTAGCCCCACAAGGGCGCCATCACCAAGGCACCATGGCGCGGGCACTGGGCCTGTATGGTGTGGGGCGCCGAAGCATGGTGTGCTGGGGCACGAAGATGTCATGGCACAAGGGCGCTGGGCCACACGAGGGCGCCATTGCTAGCGCACTATGGCGTGGGCACTAGGGCGTGTATGGTGCGGGGCACCAAAGCATGGTGTGTTGGGGCACGGGCTCACGTACACCCTCCCCGTAGACTCATCAAGGTATGGAGCATTTTAGAAGAGAGGTGGTAGGATTCCCCCATCCCTTGCCCCTAGGGCGCCTTGAAGGGCGCTTGAGGGGCAAAGAAGAGTGCTAAGGTCTTCATCGTCTTGTAGTTAGCAACATCAAGGGTCCTACGGGCGATAATTGGCCCTAGCACTCCTAGCCCTCCGTTGGCAAGGGCACTTTGAGCTTCTTGCCTTTGGCTCGACCCTACAATGGCCAGCGCAAGGAGGAGGATGCGCTCGGGAGCCCCGGGCACATAGGACGTTGTCCATCCTAGGGTGGAAGGCCCTAATCCCCGATGATGGTGCGTGCCTAGGGCTACTCCGAAAAGTAAGCAAATCGTCCATGGGCTCATTGCACTCTAAAGCTGGAGGAGGCTTCGTGGACTTGGAGTATTTTTTGGTAGGAGCCATAGCCTTTTCGTCGATTAGCTATGGTCCCCACGGATGGCGCCAATGTTGTAGGTGTGAAAACCCAAACACAAGTGAGGGGGTGGACGTCGGCCATGTGACGAGCCGTCGTCCACGAGTAAAAATAACACAAGAATTTATACAGGTTCGGGGTCCGAGATGACCACCCTACTCCTGTCAGTGAGCCAACGGAGGATTACCTTCGGGGAGGGAGCTCCCGAGGGCTCACCAGTTTGAATATATTTCTTTATTGCTCATGAGAGCTCAAGAGAGCTCCCTCTACAAATAAGGGATACATGAGGTATTTATAGGCTCTTGAGCTTGTACAAATGACAGGAATACCCCCTATTGAGATAACTAGTTTATGAATACAAGCGAGAAGTATAGTTGTCCTTTTTATGCATGACTGCAATTCCTTGATTGCTACGTACCTTCTGTGGAGTGGGTCCATTAGTGGAGGGATAAATTATTCCTCCAACACCTAACATATACCAAATTTCAACATATGTGCTCATATTAGTTTATAAGCTTGGTCATGCATCTTATTTCAATTGTCCATTGATGATACTCTCTTTACTTTTCACTACTCTTATAATCATCCTAGTATAACACTTATTCTTTTGGACTACGGCTTATGGCTTTTGTCTGCAGCTTATGACTTTTAGCTGTACATGAGAGAAGGTACAGAGAGATAGAGACTTGCGTGCGATTTTGGCCAATATAAATAAAGTCGCTGCAGTATGTACTACAATCGACTTGTAGACTATCTTAAAAACATTGCGTTTGAAAACTAATTACTATAGAAAAACACTTTACTATAAAAGGACAGTTTTTAGAAGTCGAAAAGAAAAGTGCCTAACCAGGGACGAATTGCCACTGATCTCATGATAAACGTGGGATAGAAGTTTGCTGCCAACCAGGCGAATGACGTGGCGGGTCCTGGCTGCCAGCTGGTGGTTCAGTGGCTCAGTCCAGTGCTCCGGTCGCTGAGTCGACGTGGCCCAGCTCTTGCAGTCAGCACGATGACGTCGGTGACCAGATAAGGCAGGCCAGGCCCACTCGTGCGAATCCCGAATTAGTATAAACCAGACCAAAAGACCGGTGCCGATTGGTTGTGCTGGGCCACTAGGAGAAGATCCTGGCCGTCTGGAGTGTAAATGGAGCGGATATTTTTCGACCGACCATACACCCATTTTAATTCGGAGCAATTTTTTGGATATCCGAAATATTTATCGGATACGGAAATGGAAATATATTTTTTGCTGAATATGGAAGCAGATTCGTTAAAGGTACTATGCGAATAATTTTCCAGATAGTTACCGGATTATTATCCGGTATTTGTCCATAAAAAAGCCGCGTAAAAGCCCAAAGCAATGCTATTGCGGCAACCCTAGCGATGAGATGACCATTGACTAGATCGACAGATCCAGTCGTCTGAGGCCTAAGGTACTGAGCTCACCACGACGCCGGCGCCCGCCTCTCCTCCCCCACGGCATGGCGCTACCATTCCCGCCACCTCCACATCTCCCACCCCCATCACACGCTGCCTCCTCCTTGTGGAGCAGCTAGACGAAGCGGAGGCACTCGCCGCAGGGGCCCACTCCCACAGTCAGAGTGTGACCCACTCCTCCTCGCTGCCCTCCACGCCACTCGTCTCCGCGACGAGGAGTCCCGCTGCCCAGGTCAGCGATAAACATACCTTGTGCTCTTGCTTGTCTGGGTCGTCGATTCTGTTGGTACTACTACTACGTTGCACCACAGTTTCCTATTATTGTGTTATATAGTTAAATTTGTTTGTTAAGCTACTAATATAGTTTCATTATGGACATGTAGTATGGTTGATTGATCCTTATACTCGATATATATATGGTTTTTATTTTTCCGCAATATCCGACTAAATATTCAAGACTGAGACTTACGTATTTGGAACGACATGTATTCGCTCCGTATTCATAACCAAAAATATTTGTATTCGTAACAAAAAAATATGAAAAAGAATATAAAATAAGCAATATCCATTCATATCCACTTCATTTGCATACTTCATTTGCACCCCTACGGCCGTCCGATTAGTCGTCGTAGGTATGCTGTCTTGACCAGCTGACTAGAGCTAGTCCTTACTCCCTAGTGCTTTGCAATTTGAACGTTTCTGCTTCACATCAGCCATGATTTATTCCTCCACTAATTCTCTTTGGATGAAGCATATGATTGGTTTGCATTTGTGTGACAGATTATATTCATACACAGTGTTTAATGGGAGCAATCCTACAGAATTTTGATGCCGCCACTGCTTTTTCCGACCAACGCAAAGAATCCACGCGCTTTTCATTAAAGATAGAATGAGTTTTACAACAACGCCATGCAAGATTAGATCGGCTCCAATTGACTCTAGCTTCTAGACTTCTTAATTTTGGCTGTTTTGACTTTTTAGCCTTTTGTTTACTTTTTCAGTTTTCGTTCTTTCCCCTATTGTTTTACTATGTTCCAAAACTATAGTGGTGTTTTCTATTTTATCTCATTTTACTCAAAAAAAAATTAACAGCGCATTTATAACCCAAATACACATCAAAAAACCAAACATGCGCGGTTTTAAGGGCCTGTTTTTTGAGCTCTAGCTTATAGCTTTTTGCTACGGTTTATGCCTTTTGAGCTATTTATGAGAGATATTACAAGGTAACAGAAACTCACAGATGGTTTTTGCCGATATAAATAAAGTTATAGTATGTATTATAATTAACTTGTAGACTCCATCTTAAAAAAACTTCAATTGAAAACTAGTTACTGTAAAAAAAACCGAAAAACAGCTTTTAAAAACTAAAAAAACAAGCCTTAAGCAGTTTGGAGCAAGCCTCGCTGGCTAGAGACATGGTGCGGCCAAAAATCATTTTCCTACTGCCTATAACGTATATTTCACTGATTTATTCTTTAATTGCTCGGCTAATCATTAATTAATTACAATTTTATACTCTAAACTATAACCTTTGTACCGCTGATCTGTGATCCGCATTGGCGCTTGCGTGGCGTCCTATAACGGCTTCAGCACCACACGTATGTATGACATATGGGCCCGACTTGTTAGGACGACCAGTTCATGACAAAGTTGGATTTTTTTTTTAATGAAAATTTGGTCTCTTAAAGGTGCATGCAGCTAGCCAAGGTCCTCGCTTAAGGTTTGTAGTTTTGCAAAAATTACTCTAAAGCAAAATAATACAACACATAGTAGAAACAAAACTTGAGCGCTTTCAAGTGAAACTAAGCATTACCGTTTCTTCCACCTTGCGCTATCTCAACTCTGCCTGAGCGAACTTCAGTCTCCATGATTGGGGAGGGCACAGCATGACTCCATCTGTTTCCACCTTGAAATCAACAAAAACAATGAGCTGGAAATCTGGAATGCCACTGCGTTCGGCTTCTCCGTGATACTCAGATTTCCCCTACTCAACTTCTTTGATGATTCTTCTTTTCCTGAAGGGCTGCACAGACATGCTCCCTGGAGCACTGTGCGCTCGCCTTCTTTCATCCTTACGGTTTTCTGCTTCGATCATTGCACGCCTTAGGTTGGCTGCCTTGTAGATCGGCTTAGGTAAGTGCCTATGCCTGCGGTAACACACCACCCATGCAACATCAGAAAACGAGATGATCACCCATGCAACATCAGAAAACGAGATGATCCATAAAGTAGTACTTCCCCATGGCAAGAAACAGTGGCTCACCTCACAATCCGCTTGACTTCCGGAAGGTGCTTGTACCGCTCCTTGACAGCATCTAGGTATTCTTGCTTTTTGCGTTCCCTTGGAAGAAGCTGCAGAAGAAATTTGTTGACAATCATACACCGCTTCCAACATCAAATTGCCAATAAAAAGGCCTTACAAAATTTGCTGAAGTAGAAGACAACATAAATCAACAATGCTTAATAAAGCAGTTGTGTTGTTCAATGACAATACTGTATCGAACCTAAGTGAGCCGATAAGGACCTTTGTCCATAAGCCAGAAAGGAAAAGAAAAGGCGAAGTGGTAAACATGGTACCAAGTAGTGCAGCTATTTCTGAGAATAAACAAGCACTCGCTAATCATTATCGAGAATAAACATGCACTCGCTAATCATTATCGAGTTTCAATCATACAAACATGCGAAGGCATAGCAGCAACTTGCAAAGAGCGCATGGTGTTAGAAAACTTACAACTCCCAATTGTTCCGAAGCTTTGGACTTCCACAACCGAAGATTTGTGTCATCACTGCCAGAAACTAAATAGGTTCCATCGTAGGTGTATTTCACACAAAACACCCTGCAGAGATAAGGGGTGAATTGATTAAAATAAAATGGAAATCCCATAAAACAAGGTTTTAAAGAAGATAAACATGGGCTCCAAAGCAAACACGATAGCTAACTGCCTTACAGGTAACAACTAAGAACTATATATGAACATGCAGGAGAACTGCTATATTAACTGTTCAATGGCCATTGATCAGGTTGCAATGCAGACTGGATGTACTCAGAACCAGGGTTCAAAATCCCGGCGGTTACCGGACGGTAACCGCCGGTTACCGTTTTTACCGGTGGAGTCCGGTAACCGAAAAAACCCACCAATATCAATTTTTGATTTTCGAATTTTTGCCGGTTTTTCCGGTTACCGGTTGGTTTTTTCGGTTACCGGTTTCAAAACATCTCAAAATTCAAATTTTGATTTTCAAATTGTGACCGGTTTTTCCGGTAACCGGCCGGTTACCGTTACCGGCCGCCGGCCGGGATTTCTTCCGGTTCCGATTTTTGGAACCTTGCTCAGAAGTCAGAACTAGTCACAGAATAACATATTCAACTGTTCAAACTGGTTGAATCGAAAAGACTACTCTGGAACTCATTGACAATGAACTACTTTCTCAAACTATATAGATCTAAGCTGGTCTGCCACTAAATTGATCCACTTGGTATCCGCCAGCACAGTGGTGTTGACGGCAATTGATCCATGTATCACACAAAAATGAGAGAATGCCAACAGGGGATAGAAGCTGAGGCATAAAAAAGGTAGCAACAAAAGTAAGCACGAGTGATAAATAATAAAACACAAAAGAACCTTTGCATCCTCTTGGTATGGTATATCTCCCTGCTATGATCACCATTATACTGGAAGATCCGCACCTGCAAAATCATTAGCCAAAAGTTGTCAATGAAAAATCACCAAGAATGGTTAGAATGTGAAATCATTGTAGGATATTCAAGAGTTGCATGTACCGTTCTATCATAGGAACCCGTAACAAATTCACGCCCTGTTGGTGAGTAATCAACATCCATCCTGAGAACAACTCAATTCACGTAAGAACCACCTCCCAAAATCAAGAAAAGAACGCTGCATATTACCAATGGGATTGATAAAGATCAACTACATGAAATGTTAGCTTTTGGGTGTACACGGACTTATTGAAGTAAATGTGCATGCTCCGAAAGTTCATCAAAGCTAAGACGAAATAGCAACCCCACCATAATTAGATAATTGCAACTTTAGTTTTTGCTTGATGTATCCTTGATTGTTCATATGCTCTATGCTAGCCTGTGCACTTAACATACAAATCTACATGATATTTGGCTATTTTTCTTTACTAAGTGTCCTTTGAGAATATGTCTACTTTTAAAAATCAGTATATTAGAAAATTCTGCTTCCAAATACTACTTACACTGCTGAAACATGGCCCTTGTGAACAATTTTGGCTTCATCCAGCTTTCTAGCATCAAAGGAGTAACAGTTTGTATCTTCATTTGCCTAGCAACAAAAAACATCAGGACAGAAGTTCCTAAATGTTAATCAGCACCAAACTTCAAACAAAATCTATATATTATTTGTAGAGAAAATCTTGATAAATATTTCAGCTCCCGGACTATAGCATATTGCACAAATGCTTCATTACGACAGTCAGCATTATTTATAGGTGATAGCTAAAGCCAATAACAAGAATAACATAATTAATGTCCGACTCTTACCGCAGTGAAATTCATGGGCTCCCTAGGGTTCCAGCATATTGAATTGCACCTTGTCTGCATAAGCAAAGAATACATTAGCTTTTCCATAGTTCAGCAGTTACTGAAATAGCGGCTAAAAGCAATGGATATTAAGCAAGATGCCCCAAAAAATAGATGAAAAATGAAAAAGGCATCTAAGTTTGCACGATGAATGAGAACATGCAATATTTCAACTGAACAAATATAGTTGACGTTCCAATAACATTATGTTAGTTGGCAGCAAATGGCAGGTAGACGCATAATTTGCACACAGCTAACATTCCAAAAACAGAAGATGGGCTTAAGAGCCTGGGATGGTCATACAAGAAACCTAATTAACAGGGGATTGCAGAGAGAATAAATAGGGAGAATTGGTTGTATTTAAAGACACTACAAAATTTACAACATGACATATTGATCTTGAGGATGAAATTAATCTGTCTGCAGCAGATAGAATGGATTTGAGTTCCACAAAGGGGAAAAGAGGGAAGTTGCAACTTGCTGACAAGGCATATCATCAGATTTTAAATCTGACAGCCATGAACACATTCCAGTCCAAGGACACCATCACAATTTAACCCATGTGAAATGATACATTGAGCATTTTCTCATTAAAGAGTGGAAAGATCTGTTTGTTCTGTAGATGCATCCAGGGCTCTACTTCCAATTTTTCTGCAAACCTCGGACACAGATGATATGCCGAAAATGACAGGTTTTCTGGTGATTTCCAGCAAAATATCCCTAACACCAGCAGGTACCAGTTAGACTGGTTAGGACCGGTAACCACTCAGCCCCCAATGGGATATGGAACCCTGGATACGTCATATAGTATTAAGACCTCACTTAGGATGTTGTGAGCCTTAGCTCTTGGTCTCAGATTGTAGTGATGGATGGGTTGGGTAGTTCTTGTTCCTTCCCAGCGAGGCACTTCTTGCCTCGCCGTGACTGAAACTCGCCGGCAGAAACTAGGGTTTGGGGAGAAGGGAATCTCTTTATTTCTTGTCTAATCCTTCCGCTCAAACGCGGGAAGGTATTTATAACTCTTACAATCCCAGTCTCCTTTAGAGACCGACTCCTAAACAACTCCTTATCTAAAGCAATCTGTAAAGGACTTCCCTAATGCACGCAAGAACTAAAACAGGACTCCAAACCGAAATAGAGTTGCTAATTCGGATTGGATTTGCCAGACGGTTTGGAACGTCTGCCATAATGCTTTCCCCAATAAGCATCCATAACATAGGACCTTTTTGGATGGGAGCATTGGCCCCATCCCCTTCATAGATAATTTATAGTTGGAATCGAACACAAGCTCAAAACTTTTTTGCTAAAGTAGGCTTAGAATTCTACCCACCGGCGTGACGCGCGCGCACACGCACGCAAAACATGGATGAAAAAACAGCATGGAAAAACCTTTCCAAATCCACCATAATTTGTCAATGCCCAGGATGTGAACTCAGGTTTATGTGGTACATTTTTTCTAAGTGTCCCAACAAGATCTTAATTGACTTAATTTTGACATGAAACATCATGTAATAGTGAACGGAAATTAACATTGTCCATTCTCATACAGAAAAGGGGCTTTTTTGTCGTAAGCTATTTTTCCCATTTATATTTTATGTTCAGCACAGTAGTGAATAAATGTCACAGTATTTACAGCACAACGAATTAGCATGGACAGTATCAACTACTAGCTATTGTAAGCACCTTTTAACTGTATATGAGAACAAAGTAAATGTATTCTGTATATTAGAGTCAATAATGTCAGCATGTTGCAGGTATCTCTTTTGAAATCTTTAGATACGACAAGCATCAACAAGTGAAAGAGAATTAAACAAACCTTCATGATTAGCTTTCGAGCTGGGGATGACATGCGTAGGTCATAAAGTGCTATACTCCGATCACTGCAAAATAGATACCATCCTATTATACTCAGAAGTTTTGAGGCGCAAAACAACAAAATGCAACATTCACAACCATGAAATAACATCGATATTGACAAATGGCATTAAGGTCACTGAGCACAATAAAAGAACAACATCCACAGTTACTTCATTAAAATGAATGCATGTCGGGATTTAAGAAGACAGCAAAGAAAAAAGCAAATAGAGACACAAAATATTTTGCATAAAATATGTAAAGTTACCTAGCTGATGAAATTAAAACATCAGGTTCTCCAGGATTAAATCGCACAGAAAGAACTGTGTCTTTACCCCATTCGAAGCTATTTATTGGCTCTGACCTGTACAAATGAAATTAGCATCAATGCTGGTAAGAAAATAGATCAAAAATTTGCTACAAAATGAATCATCAAATATTATACCTGTTATGATCCCATATATCAACCTGAGCACCTACAGTTGCAAAAAGATTACCATCCCACTGGTGGTCAACACCCCTAGAAATTAGTTAGAACAGAAACGAATCTTTACCGCAAAGAATGATGAGAAAAATCTGGAAGAAGTCAAGACAGTACAGTAATGCTCTTACCAAAATGCATGCTTCCAGGTGTAGACTGCTGATGGCTGTAAACCACATTGGCGAGTTAAACAAATGAGATATCATGTAACAGGGATAGAGCAAAACAAATGTAGATGGGTCCATCCAATGCATACCTGGGAAGCATCTCCAATAGCATCACTAGTGTCCATCATCTTGAGCACAGGAACTTTCCAGAGTCGAACACTATAATTAGTGGAAGGATAACGCAAAGTAAGATCAGACACCAGCAGATTTTTACCGATCACACTTTTATTATACTTTACACTTAGAATTTAGAAACAGTAAACTTTGATCAAGTAAATTTAATTTTTAGATCATGTTTGCAAAGGCTTGACACATGTGTGATATGTGTAAAGTGTAAATCTATATGCCATTGGAATGCAGCATAAGCTTCTAAGTACATATGGGGCTTAAACCTATATTAGAAGCCATTTCCAAAACAGGCTGTTTGGTGGGGAACTGGGGATTAAACATGTGGAAGGCTGGAGGCTTTAAGCTCAAGCCTAAGTCCTACCCTGTATGCTTTTAAGGCTTTAACACATAGGAAAATGATTCCATACTTCTAGTAGTACGTACTCCTATAGTCCCACTCCTCATATACCACTTAAATGATGTTGTTAATTGTTATACTTCCTTATCTTTTTAAGCATATTTTAATAATGATTATAAGATATTCTAAATTGAGTTCTATGAAGAATTTCATCAAAATCAACTTCTTATAGTATAGTTTGTATATATACTCCTTTATATATGGAAAAAGGGTATATAACAATAATAAAGGGCTTCGATGAAATTTTTTTAATCAAGTCACATTGAAGTATATTGGAATTAGTATTTAGGTATATTAAAAGTGATAAAGGAGCATAATATGTTCGTTTAGTATATATTGAAAGTGGAAGTATGTACTTCTAGGAGTACGAAAAAGTCTTCCTAACATATAAACATAGCTAAGACTGGTATTGTCTATATAAGACTGTTCATGAGACCAAGTAGACAACTGGACATTAAAACACCTCTTGGCACATAACCACCTTTTAACAAAAGATATGCAGCGAGAAGACATAATTCAGTTGAAATCATAACACCTGTGTCTAAAAGCCAAAAGAACTGACATCTACAATTTAACTTACGTGCAGTCAACACCACAGGATATCAGAAGATCACCATCAGTAGATGTCGCTAAACCTCTCACAGCACCCTGGTGTCCAGGGAACTGGCAGATTGTCTTCCTGTTTTTGTTATTGTAAAAGAAATGAAAATTACATTCATAAGTGACAGAAAACTACTAAGAACAGCTCTCTTAGCCACAAGGACAAGCAAACATAAATCAATTGGTGGCATGAGTTCTGGATGGAATAAAAAAAGTCACTGGCAAAAAGATCGTTGCCATTGCATGAGCAGTACCTTGCAGCAATGTCCCAGAGACGAATATCTGCAAACAAAACAGAAGCTACAGTTCACCATTTCTGACCCAAATTTGAACTTGATCAAAAGATGAACAAGGTAATGTATGATTGTTGCTTCTTTTCTTAGAATGTAAAAGATGAATAAAGAAATTCAGTCACTCCAACTAATATAACATTAGAAACTTTTACTCTTAATTCAGCTAAATAAGTCAACATAGTGTAACTGAACAAGTTCCCAACACTCCAACTGGCAGTAACAATGCTGTGTTTGCCCACAGGCCACAGCCATTTACATTAACCATTCCCTTTCTGGATGTCAAATTGTCAATTCCTGACAATATTACGATAATAAAAAGACGATAATGTGTTATCATTAACTACCTGCTTGGATCATTAGATATGATTGAAGCACAATAGCACATAAAACTGCAGTTCACTTGAACTAGATGCTATTTTATATTATCTTGATTTGTCAACGCAAAGTATTCTTGAGCCGTACACAGAAAATTCACACAAACGTTTAGGTTCATAATATAGTTTCTAAGGGTGTGTTTGGTTGCTGGGATGGGGTGGGATGGAATGGGATGGTCCCTTTGACCAAACCTATCCATGTGTTTGGTTTGAGGGATGGGGTGGGATGGAATGGTCCAAAGTGGGATGAGCCTGTGCAAATTTAGAGAATATTCTCCTTAGATGCTGGACCATGTGGTTCCACTTTTTTTGTGGAACCATCTCATCCCATCCCCATCCCATCCCATCCCACTCCATCCCAGCAACCAAATACACCCTAAGTGCATTCAATGGGCATCGCATGCTGAGTTTCAATTAACCATTAAAGAACAAGCTAATAAGCAGAGTTTGTCAAAGCATGACAAAAATAAGGTAAACTAAAAGCGGAACACCAAAGGGTCTTTTGCTAGAATTTACAGTCTTGATTTTACCTAGTTCATGAAAGGAGCAAATAAGAATGCATAAAAACAAACTCAAGGAGACAAAAAAACCAGCAAGATAGTACAGAAGTAAGATAATTACCCCCATCCATCGAGCCAGAAAATATTGCTTTCAAATAATTGGGGGTTTTCGCCATGCACGATACAGCATCGATGTGCCCATCCATTGATCCAATAAATGGCTTGGCAAATATCTGAAAAAGGAGAGCAGCAAAATTCTCATCAAAATATACGGTAAAGAACAAAAAATGAATGCAGAGAAGGAAGGGGAGAGAGACATACCTTCTCTAACTTGGCAGCATTAAGAGCCCGAGTGTACTCAACAGCTCTCTCTTGAGTACGAAGTGCTGGGTTGTAATTGCGGAATACTTTCTGTTGGGACAAGGAAGTGCAATAGAGATTGTCAGTGGTTGGGAAAAGAGTATTGGTGGTGATCGGTTCGGCTGAAAAACTCATGGCTTATGGCTGAAAATACTTTCTTAGGCCTGAGCAAGCAACCAAGCAACCTTTCAGATACTTGATCATAGTGCTGGCAGTGGCATTCAATAAACTCACTGAAATTTTCGGGGGGGATCCTAAGTTCACAAGCATGTACAAAATTTAATTTTGACAAAGAGGCATTTTTTAAGGCCAAAACAGTGAGGCGTCTTATCCAGTTAATACTTGATCAAGATATCTGATGTTTAGAAAACGCAAAGATGTTTTTTTTTCTTTTTACCCCCAATGGAAACTGAACTAAGAAAAAAATGAACTCTTAAAGGAGCTCCCCTAAGTGTCAAACTGACAGACAAGCGAGGAACTTCGCGAAAGGGGAACAGGATTCCAGCAAAAGGGGGTCAACTTGGCCCCTCACAAATTAGAAATTTACAACTACGCCAATTTGACTAGAGATAGAATTACCAACCATCCGTACTCGCATGCGGACACACTCGAAGCTTTGGGAACAGTGAGCAGATTGCAACACCACAGTTCCTACTCTACCATATCATATCATAGAACTGAAGTATGACTGAGCGCATCGCATGGGAGCAAACCAACGAATGGAAGCACTAACGGAAGCAACATAGGTGTCACCTGCAGGTCCTGGCTGCGCTCGCGCGTGAAATCGTCGGTGGAGCGCGATATCACCTTCACCTTCATCCCGACCGCTGATGCGCGAGACAGGGCACTCGGCGAGGAGACGCGGCCGCGCCGCTACCAATCCGAAGTCGAGGGCTAGGGCCGATGGCTGGCGGCGGGGATATCCAATGGGAGAGAGGCGGGGCGAGGTCCAAGGGGAGGCGGCGGCGGTTAGGGTTTGAGAGGGGAAGCGGCGGCGGTGTCGCGGGAGGGCGGCCAGCGGGGTCACAGGTGGCTGGTGCGGCGGGGTTGCAGGTGGCCGGCGGTGAGGTCCAAGCGGCGACTCCGGAGTCCGAGGGGAAGCGGCGGTGATGAGGGAGGTCGAGGGTTTAGGGGAGGGATTGTGGGACGTGTTCCTGGGAAGCCCGGCCCGGACCCACTTTTGGGTCTATGGACCGGGCTTGGCTTTGGGTTTTGGCACGCGACGCGAGACTTGGGATGGCAACAAGCACCCGATTACGTACTCAGCAAAAAAGAACAAAGATGGACCAAAAAAAATTGGAAACAAGAACTACACGCAGGCGAATCTACACATAATCAGAGCAATTCATATGCACACCTTTCTTTGTTGGGGGATATAGATTGAGAGTTAGAGAGACGATCGATAGAGATTGAAAGGGTTAGTAGAAATGAGTGGCTCTGTTCCTCTCGCCCCCTCTTACGGTGTATATATACTTCCCTTAATAATTACAAGAAATGAGGGAACGTTAGTACATTCCCTTATACTATTGGATCTGTTGCAAGGTCTAGTTGTTTCGGGCTGAGCCACTCCATAACAGTACTCCCTCAACAACAAATGTGGAGGTCCTGAGGGACAAGCTGACATGACCAATTGGCCCAACCCTTGTCCCCAGACAGCAAGCACGTAGGTGCCCGACAGCAAGCACGTAGGTGCCAATGGGGCGAGCTGATGTAACTGGTAACCGTAACCTCCGAGGGTGTGGACGCTCTGAACCTCCCGGAGCAGGGTTCTTTCTCTGATCATGATGTGGTCGTGAAATCTCCCGGCAGAGCCTAAGTTGGCGCGTAGAGGTCACGCCCTGGACACGAGCGACGCGTAGGCGTCGACAAAGTCACAACCCTGAGGCGGTCAGACGAGCGTCGACGAAGGTGTGACCACAAGGTGGTAGCAGGTGTGTGGATGAAGCCGGCAGTGGGACGAAGACTTGAAGCGCCCCACCCTTGGAGTGGCGTCAACGAAACCTCGACCACGTGGTGGTCGTAGAGTGCCTCACGACCACGTGGTGGTCGTAGTGTGCCTCACAACCACGTTGATCACGACACGGTTGTGGGCATCGACAAAGTCAACAGCGGGACGAAGACATGAAATGCACGCCCTCCATCCCCCACCCTTCGGACTGGCGGCGACGAAGTGTTGACCACAAAAATGGTCGTATACGTCGATGAATATGTGACCACAAGGTGGTCGCAGGTGTCGACAAAGTCAACAACGAGACGAAGACTTGCGCGAGCGCTCTGTCACTCACCCTTTGGATTGGCGGTGACGAACTCTCAACCATGTCGTGGTCATATATGCCAACGAAGATGCGACCACAAGGTGGTCGCAGGTGTTAACAAAGGCGACGAGACAAAGGCTTTGAAGTGCGCGCTTCATCCCCCACCTTTGGACTGTCGTTGATGAAGTCTGGACCACGACGTGATCGTAGACATCGATGAAGGCTCGACCACAAGGTGGTCGTAGGTGTCGATGAAGTTGGCAGCCACAAGGTGGTCGTAGAAAACCTCACGGCTACATCGATCATAATGTGGTTATAGGCATCGATGAAATCTCGACCACGTCGTAGTCATATACGTTGGTGAAGATGTCGACGAAGTCGGCAACGAGATGAAGGCTTTGAAGTGCACGCTCCCTCTCCAACCCTTGGACTGTCATCGACGAAGTCTGTACCACGAGGCAGTCGGACAAGCGTCGATAAGGTCACAATCGTGAGGCGGTCGGATGGGCGTCGATGAGGTCATGACCACGAGGGGGTCGGACAAGCATCAACGAAGTCACGACCACGAGGTGGTTGGATGAGGGTGTCACAAAGTCACAACCACACGATAGTCAGACAGGCGACAATGAAGACTCTACCACAAGGTGGTTGTAGACGTGGACAAAGACGCGACAACAAGGTAGTTGCAAGTGTCAACAAAGATATGACCATAAGGTGGTCGTAGAAGTACCTCACGACTACGTTGATGAAGACTTGCGTGCACGCTTCGCCGTTCACTCTTCGGACTAGCATCAACGAAGTTAGTGGTGGGACAAGTCTTGAAGCGCACGCGTCATCTCCACGCTTCGGACTGGCATCGACGAAGTTGGTGACCACAAGATGGTCATAGAAGGCCTCACGACTACGTCGCTCATGACGTGGTTGTGGGCGTCGACGATGTCCTAACCACGAGGTGTTAGAAAAACGTCGATGAAGTTCCAACCACGAGTGGCCAGATGAGCGTCAACAATGAAGTCTCGACCCTGAGGCAGTCGGTTGAAGTCATGGCACGAGATGGTTGGACGAGTGTCGATGAAGCCTCGACCACAAGGTGGTCGTACAAGCGTCGACGAAGTCACAACCGCGAGGTGGTTGGATGAGTGTCAATGAAGTCATGAACACGAGGTGGTCAGACGGGCGTCAATGAGGTCACAACCATGAGAGGGTCGAATGAGCGTCAGTGACATCACAACCACGAGATGGTCGGACGAGGGTATCGATGAAGTCATGACCATGCAGCGATTGGACTAGCGTTGGTGAAGGCTCGACCATGAGGCAGTCACAGACGTCTACAAAGATGCGACCACAAGGTGATCACAGATGTCAATGAAGACATGATCACATGGTGGTCATAAAAGCGCCTCACGAAAACATGGTCGTGGGGGTCAATGAAGTCGGCATTAACGAAGATGCAACCACAAGGCGATCGCAAGTGTCGATGAAGACACAACCACAAGGTGGTTGTAGGTGTCGACGAAGTCGGTGGCGGGATGAAAACTTGTACACGCACTCCGTCCCCTACCTTTCGGACTAATATCGACAAAGTTGGTGGTGGAACGAAGTCTTGAAGCATGTGCTCTATCCCCTACTCTTTAGACTAACGTTAATGAAGTTGACAACTACAAGGTGGTCGTACAAGGCCTCATAACTATGTCGCTCATGATGTGGTCATGGGCGTCGACAAAGTTCCGACCATGAGGTGTTCGACGAACGTCGACAAAGTCCCAACCATGAGTGGATGGACAAGCATCGATGACAAAGCCTCGACCCCGAAGTGGTTGGTCGAAGTCACGGCCACGAGATGGTTAAATGAGCATTGATGAAGTCACGACTACGAGGTGGTCGGACGGACGTCGACGAAGTCACGAGCACGAGGTGGTTGGCGCGGGTGTCAACAAGGTCACAACCATAAGGGGATCAAACGGGCATCAACAAAGTCACGACAACAAGGTAGTTAGACAATGGCGTCAATGAAGTCACGACCACGTTGTAGTCGGACTAGCATCGATGAAGGCTCGACCACAAGGTGGGCACAGACGATGACAGAGATGCAACCACAAGGTGATCACAAGTGTCGATGAAGACACGACCACAATGTGGTCATAAAGCGCCTCACGACTGCTTCGATGAAAATGTGGTCATGGGAATCAACGAAGTCGTTGTTGATGAAGATGCGGCCACAAGGTGATCGTAGGTGTCAACGAAGACACAACCACAAGGTGGTCACAGGTGTCGATGAAGACAGCGGTAGAATGAAGACTTGCGTGTGCTCTATACCATATCCTTCAGACTTCTGACGATAAAGTTGGCGATGGGACAAAGTCATAAATCGTGTGCTCCATCCCCCATCCTTTGGATTGGCATCAACGAAGTTGGTGACCACAAGGTGGTCATAAAATGCATCACAACTATGTCACCCATGATGTGGTCATGGGAGTTGATGAAATTCGCGGTGGGACAAAAACTTGCGTGCGTACTCCGTCCCCCACCCTTCGGACTGGTGTCGACGAAGTTGGTGATGAGATAAAGTCTTAAAGTGCGCGCCTCATGACTACGTCGATCATGATGTGGTTGTGGGTGTCGATGAAGTCCCGACCATGAGGTGTCAGACAAGTGTTGACGAAGTCCCAACCACGATTGGTTGGATGAGCATCGACGATGAAATCTCAACCTCGAGGCGGTCGGTCGACCATTCGAATACGCTTTGGCTTCTAGGAGCACAAGCCAAAAGTAAAAGCGTATATAAACACACCCTTTGTGTCTTTGCCCTGTTCTTTTCGATTTTTCAGCAAAATTTTGGCTTTATCTTATATAAGTTTAGTACTATTTATCAAAGTTAAAAGTTATAAGCCGGCGAACAAAAAAAGGAGCCCTTGTTTGGTTGGCGTCCTGACTCATCAACTCCCTGCCTGGCCTGATGCTCTCCGGCACCTTCATTTGCCTGGTTCAGGTCTACGAAATCGGAGGCCGGAGCTCTAGGCATTATCGCGTAAACGATGTCCAGTCGTCGCCAACTTGTCGCGCTCAGCTTCGGAGCCTCGCCGTTGTCGTCGCCACCATTCCCGTCTTCGCGGCCATTGGATCTCGCCCAAGTCGCACTCCGCCGCCACCGTCGTCCACCATCTGACTCATCCATTACTGCTCGGCTGTGCGCCTCCATGAGACTCCACGGTCACATCTTCGGTTTCCAAGGAGCCAAGAGCTTGCCGTTGAACTCCAAGTTGATTGATTTTCCCTTTTTTTTTCTTCTTCTGCAAGGGTAATTGATTGATTTTCGAGAGTGAATATGTGTGTATGTGCGTAAATAATGCATTTTCCTACCATCCACTAATCATCCTACAAGTGAGACGGTGACCGGGAGTAGAAATAAACAATGTTAGGACGTATAAGTAAAAGTTTGAAAAAAAATTGCAACTAAAAATGTTGTATGGTTGTAAGTTACATACAAGCTAGTAAAGTGAGAAGCTTGGGGTGGCAAAATTAGTAGAAAATATATGCAACAGCTACCAGCCAGCTGCTTTTGTTCAGTTAAAAAGAGACAACTAGCTCGATCGATCAATGCAATGCTCGAAACAGATATGCATGCGTGATCAATGCAACAGTTCATCGGTAAGAACCGTTTGTGATTCTCGTTATTTTCGACATCAACAACACAGACGATTTCCAAATTAAAATTGTTTGTGATAGTGTACGTCACAAATGATTTTATCAAATTGTCTATGATTTAGCGTCTACTAATAGTATTTCTACAGTAGCGGCTGAATCTTGCAAGCACAACCTTGCGCAACACTATGCTAGCGTAGTAGCGTGTGGTACAGTATGCACCATGCATGCACATGACATGTCGATGCACGGTGACATGGCATGAACAGTAGCAGTAGATGGAAGAGCTAGCACATACGTACGCAACGCGTGGAACGACGGATGGATATGCACTAGTAGACTACTAGTAACGTACGTACTCGATCAGCATGGACGGCACTGCAGGCAGGGAATCTATATATGTCCGATCCGTCCGTCCATCCGTCAGACACAGATGCGTGCATACATGCAGCTAGCTAGCTAGCTTTACTCGTGCCAATTGAAATATATACTAGTATGTGTTTAACTGAGAGAAAAAAAAATACTCCTAAAAGTCCAGAGGCAATCATGCAATAACAGTGGCGGACTTACCCGTGGGTCAGGAGGCTGGCGCCTACTCTACGTACCTCCGATCGGAGAGGAGGTACCTCTTGTTGTAGATAATACGGTATAAGTATATATTTATATTTAATTCAAGCATGATAAAGCATAACTAAAGAACATTTTCAAGCAATATATAAATAACATAAATTGCATATAAACATGTAATTCTACCATGTCATTTATATCAGAACATATACTCAACATATGAACCAAAATTACTGTTTAACTAATCATGTAAAGCATTTTTATGAATAGAGAATTAACTAATACTAGCATAAAGCTCAAGTTTTGATTTGATATGATGCTCTCAGAAGCAGAGTTGCTCAAGACTTAAAACTTGGCCTTCTCAATACTAGGTCGTTACTCTTCACTAATTGAAATGACAGTCAAAATTCAGATTATGAGCTCTAAGATTGGCTTTACTGTGCTGTCACAGAAATGAGCATCATACGTATTACTGTCGGTTCAATAGAGCACCAACAAAATGATCTTAATTAATAGTCTTCTTAATAGTTTTTAGATTAGATAATCATCTACTTAACACATGATCACAGTTTATCTAAAACAGCAAGAACTCCAATTGAAGAACCGAAAATATGCTACAAGGTACTGAAAACTAGAGATCACAGTAAAGATAATGCTCCTCGGGCCCACGACGTGACCCAACGAGTTTGCTTTCTACACTGCCAAGACTAAACAAGATGGCCTTATGCACTGATAAAATTCCCAAAAATTAGACAATTAGATCGACTATATCGGGAGGCTGCATATAAAATTTCGTAATTTTTGGAGTTCGTTTGCTGCATGTAACAACTCCTACAAATAGCATAATTATATGAATTTTTGAACTATATTCAGAGCAAATAAAATTATAAAAAAAATTGTACAATGAAGTATGTTATATCGGTAGGCTGTACATAAAGTTTTATAATTTTTTGAGCTCATTTGCTATATTGAAAAATTCAAACAAGCAGTAAATATGAACTAATAATTAAGGCAAGTAATTAAATTGGCTGATCGTCTGGTGGCAGGACGGCATAGAGGGAGCCGCATGGTGGACGTGCAACCTTCACGCAGCCGCACAGTGGCCTAGCGGCAGGCCCTGTCGCACGGCCACAGAGCACCGTTGGCCATATGTCAATTCCATGGTGCTGTCGCCCAATGATCAGGCGCTAAAACAGATATTTCTGCTATTATCGTGCGTATACTAACATTCTTGTAGATACGGACTTCAAATGCGCTATAAGTGCCCAGCTTGCTAGCGTGTAGTACTACTGTAGTAATCGTGTATGTGTAGGTGTGAGCATTCAAGTGCACGGCAGCTGCAGCTGGGGTACGCGCGCGCATGGGTCATGTGGGCGTGCATGGTAGGGGCCGGAGAGGTTCAGACAGATTCAGGGATTCTGAATATATAATCGACCCTCTGCATCTTAGGGTGTGTTTAATTAGTTTGACGCGCCACATATATTTCCTACGCTCCAGATCGTGGTTAAAGGTCATAAAGAAATTTCACGTGAAACAGTTCAGTTCAGTTTCAAACGGGGACCTCGTTTGGTTGTAAAGTTGTTAGTAGAACCGTCCATCCACACCTGTATATCCCAGACACATATGTGTTTGTTTTTTGGCTGAGGCTTATGGTTTTTGGTTGTGCCTCATGACTTTTGAGCTGTTCATACGAGAGATTACAGAATAACAGAAAAATCACATGTGGTTTTTGCTAATATAAATAAAATCAGTACAGTATATACTATAATTAACTAGTAGATTCTATCTAAAAAACAGTAGTATCTGTAGAATAACGCATCATTAGTATCGATTGGTTTCGGACCAATGCCGGCACATGCATGTGAAAATTGATCAAATCGATCGCATGAGCTAGTGCAGTTCGACAGCTATACACATGTGGACAGACAAAAAAGACCGTAGCAGGAAAAGGCTTGCGGCAGGTAACGCAATGATTCCCGGAGAAGATTGTTACGTGTGACCGTGCCATCGAGAGGTCGACGGACCGACCACCTTTCCCAAGTGTTGGCTGGACCCCCAAATGCCCTCATGATTAAAGCCACGTACAAAACCTGCATTTCTTTCCCCTCTCGTGCATTCAAATGCATGCATGCACTCATGTCACCCCATGTATTAAAGGTGTGTTTGATTTGTGGATAGAGATTGTATCGTATATCCTGACTGAGTAGATGCAGGCTGAGTGGAATCGTATTTCAGAAAAAGAAGATGTTTGGTGAGGTTGCATGAGCAGATGCAAAAAAAACTGAGATGCTGTTTGGTTGCCTGTATGAACGGATGCAGTCTACCAAATCTGAGAGGCTGACACGTGGGACCGCATAAGATACACTGCATCAACCCATCTAGGATGGCCAGTGAAGCCAGTGGCGGATCTAGGAAAATTTTTTGGAGGGGCTGAAGTACCTTCAGCTCGACCTCCCCCTTCTACATTATACATCCATGGCTAAAAATTTAGGGGGGCTCCGGGGGGCTCCAAGGGTCCGGTAGTGGTAGGGGGGCTCGAGCCCCCCGCCCCACCGCTGGATCCGCCGCTGAGTGAAGCTCATTTTGAGCATATCCACCCATCCAGGATGAGGGCGTATTTTTGCATCCGCTCATGCAGGTTGCATCCACTCATACAGGCAACCAAACAAGCTCTTTCTCAGATTATACGGATTCACCCAGCCAGGACGAAGGAGATTCAGGCAACCAAACACACCCAAGAGTTTTTTTATCATCTTTAAACGGGACTTTTTTAGTGGATTTAACGCTGTTTATAATGATATTTACAAACTTAGTTATATACAAGGTGCATTTATAAAAATAGTACTTCTGACAATCGGTGGACGGGCAGCATCGCGAAGGAGACGACATGTGGCAAGACCACCGGCGGCAGGCACCTGCTGCCCTGCTGGCAAACGGTAGGCAGGCCTGCTGCTGCCTGGCGAGGGGACGATAGGTGATTAAGCCAGCTGATTAGCCGGTTTAATTATCTGCCCTAATTTTTATCCATTTAGTATTTATTTGAATTTTTAAATATAACAAATGAGCTCAAAAAATTATGAAAATTTATGGACATTATCCTAACACAACGTACTTCATAATATAATTTTTGGTTAATTTTATCCATTGCGAATGTTGCTAAACAATTCATCAATTTTGATATTCGTACGAGTTTTTACATATAACAAACAAGCTCTAAAAATTACAAAATTTTATGTGAAGCCTCCCGACATAGTCATAGTTATTGTGTAATGTTTTAGAAATTTTATGTAGTCTGAATTTGTCATGTTTATTCGGGTTAATTTAATCCGAAGAGCTGAATAAGGAATGCGATGAGATGCCTCATGACGACCTCCGGCGGTGCATCCTGCGGGCACACACTGAAATTTTTTAGCAAAGTGGGGGATGCCACACGCACTTTCCAGGATAGGCCAGTCGAATCAGTTCGCCAATCTCTCCTTCCAGTCGGCTGGTGCAGAGGCTGGAACAAATGCGTCACCCCCAAGAGGGAGACCGGTCAAGAACACGATGTTCTTCAAAGTGACCGTCATCTCACCCCACCGAAAGTGGAATATGTACGTCTCGGGTCTCTATCTGTCCACTAGTGTCGCGAGCAGGCTGCCGTCGATAGTGAACTCGTGTCCGGTGGAGAGCCTCCCAAAGGGTAACAAGCCTGCGGCCTGCAAGATTGGGACGTAGCGTTCATCCAGCGCCCACGGATCCCCTCCCCTCGCAGCTTGAAGAGTGAAGGGCTAGTCGCGTCACTCGTTATCCATGAGTGGCAATGGTGTTTCTCATCATACAAGTGTTCGAGAAGTTCCAGCAAAATCACACCTTCCAATACATAGCATAGACCAAATATTAGTGCGAAGATTAATAATGACAGTAAAATTTATTTCATAATACAAACTACCTTAATTATGACTAAATAATTACAATAATTATGACTAGGACTATGAGAATAATGTCTAAAGCATGCTATAAAAATTACATGTCTTTCGGGAGAAGCAATCGGCACTGACGCGTCTTTAATGAGTTATGCACTACCTTCTCAAAATAATTTGTAATTTTGAGAGTACCTTGCAATAAATGGGTCAAATAAAATATTAATGCAAAGATTGATAAATAACAATAATATACTACAAGTCAATGATTACATGCGTGTAACTACATACGAATACTTCATTAATTACCGATAATTTGATTACTCATCCAAAAAATGACGAGTCATTCATTACCGTCGTCCTTACCACTTAATTACTTACTACTAAGTCATTACTTACCCCTAACTAATTGCCACTATAGTAATTATGACTACTTAATTATATATTTTCATTCAATAACAGATTATGGGTATCGTATGTACACAAAAATAGTAAAAACTACGTCTAAATTAGTACGACCTACTTACTTTGTACTACAAACTACATTAATCATGACTAATTAAATAATACTGATTGACTAGGATTACGAGAATAACGTCGCAAACATACGATAAAAAAAATTACCCGCCTTTCGGGAGAAGCAATCAGCACTGCCAATTTTGAGCTATACACTAGCTTCTAGAAGTAATGAGCTACGCACTCCCAGTTTTGAGTGACGACCGCGACAATAAGCTTCTGCAATGATAAACTACGAGAGGTTCATATTTATGGTTGAGCAAAAAGTGAACCTGATGTACTCACCCCATAGATTGAGGACCCATTATCACGAGCAGCACTTCGGGTGAGGGGGGACGATATGGTAACACTGACAAATGTGCAAACGAGGGAGCGGGCGAGGGGGACGACACGAACATAACGACATTAGTGCGAATGAGAGATAGAGTGATAATTGTGTGAATCACATAGTAGGAAAGAAAATATAGAACAATTGGCCGACACATGTGTGAAGCACAGGGGTCAGCCACTTGAAAAGATGCCTGAACATTGTTAAATTCATGATTAAATTAACCCGAATAAAAGTGGTAAATTCAGATCATATAAAATTCCTAAAAAATTACACAATAACTATGATTATATTAGGAGGCTTCATATAAAATTTTGTAATTTTTAGAGCTCGTTTGCTATATGTAAAAGCTTGTACAAATATCAAAATTGAATGAATTTTTGAGCAATATTTACAATGTATAAAATTACCCAAAATTACACTATAAATTATGTTATGTCAGGAGGCTGTACATAAATTTTTGTAATTTTTTGAGCTCATTTGATATATTTAAAAATTCAAATAAATACTAAACAGAAAAAATTAGGGTAGATAATTAAGCCAGCTAATTAGCTGGCTTAATCACCTGCCATCCCCTGGCTGGGCGACAGGCTGTCTGCCGTCTGCTGGTGGGGCGGTAGGAGCTTGCCGCTGGTGGCCTCGCCACGTGTCGTCTCCTTCGCGTTGCCGCCTGCCCACCGGTAGCTGGCTTAATCACCTGTCATCCCCTGGCTGGGCGGCAGGCTGTCTGTCGTCTGCTGGTGGGGCGGTAGGAGCTTGCCGCTGGTGGCCTCGCCACGTGTTGTCTCCTCCGCGTTGCCGCCTGTCCACCGAACGGCAGAAGTGCTACTTCTACAAAGACGCCCCACATACGGCTAGTTTTGTAAATACCGTCACAAACAACGCTAAATCTGCTAAAACTCCTTTAAAAAGTACCAGAATGAGTATCTCTGTCACAAAATACTACCTCTCCACTAAAAAAAGAGATACTAGTCTAGTATATCCGTTCATTCGAAGTGAGGTTAGTACCTCTCCACTAAAAAGAGATACTAGTCTAATATATCCGTTCATTCAAGCGAGGTTACTACCTCTCCACTAAAAAAGAGGTACTAGCTAGTCTAGTATATCCGTTCATTCAACTATTCAAGTGAGGTTAGAGTCTGTATTATACCAAGTGCGTCACCTCCCCATACATGGCTGATTCCCTGCCCTCAAGTCCAAGAAAGTTTCGCTCGACCGCACCCCGTTCCTCTCAATACCATCTCCGACAATCTTACATTTTGTCTGGGATCTTGCTGCTGTTCATCTCATTCACCGTCTGGCACGCTTACCACGAGTCACATGTAGGGCCTGTTGGCAGGAGAGAAGCCGGACGGCTTTTGATTTTTGCTACAGTACCTAACTTTCAAACGGAGTATTTTTAAGACAGGGTCTACAAGTTAAGCGATTTACACGTTAAAAGCCCAATATCTGTACCAGCCAAAATCGCAAGTGAGCATCTGTCTCTCCGTAATCGCAAAAATTTTAGCCAAAAATTATAAGCTGTAGCCGAAAAGAACAGGCTCGTAAGCTATTCCTTGCACAGGTTGAAGATAGAAATGCCACGTCAAATGAACTCAAAAATTACCCAACAAACATTACATTACAAAGTTACTACCACTGAAAACATATTTAAATGAGAGGTGCATGGCCATTACATATTTTGCACCTAGCTAGGGAAGAAAAAGGGAGGCCCATGCAAAACCAAAACTAGCGCACTCATGGAAATAAAATTTAACACTATAGATTTTTATTCCAGTCGTCTCTCATCTAAATTGCCTGATCAAACATGGTGGTAGCTAGCTCAGGAGGGATAGAAGGGATAAGGAAACGTGAGGTTGGAGATACCCGGTGAATACGGCGATGGCAAATTTAATTGCATGGATAGCGAGAAGGAAATGGGTGAGATGTGCAACGAGGAGAGAAATAAAGAGATAGGGCCTTACAAGGTCAAGAACGCTAATTCTGGTGTGAGAAACCAGAAAACAAATATATATGGTTTACCTAAGGGATACGGTGGGGAATTTTTAAGGATAAAAAGCTCAATCGGGATAGCACCTGTGCATAGACTAGGAGGGTGTTACAATGCTAGCTTGTACTTGCAATCGCGTAAGTGACAATTTGGTGGCATTTTTCTCTGTAGGGAGGTCGAATGCTGCTCTTTGATGATGATCATGGACTGAAAACATGCAGCTGGATGCTTCTTCCCTTTTGTTAATCTGGAAACATGTTAAAATAACAAGATAAAATACTGCATGAACTATATATGTATTAAATTGCCTTTTCCCTTCTTAGTTAAAGAAAGATAGCATCTTACACTGATGTTGCTATCGGTGCAAGATCTAGGGTTTTGATCGTCCAGTAGGTCATCCTTTGCTAGCTTGGAAATAGACATCTGCAGAAAGACAAGGAAATTAAATGCACGCGTTGCAGCATAAGGTCATCAAATCAACAGTTAAATTCCAAGTAAAAGGTAAAGAACATAAAAAGAAAAAAATATAGATCACAAGGTAAAGAATGATATAGTACTGGAAGATCAAGAAGACAGAGAGGTTGATTGGAACTTCGGAACTAGAACAACACATCAAGGTGACAGATATACACAAAGGATATATAAATATAGCAAAAAATAGCTCTAAAACTTTTTCCTCTTAAACAAACTTACTCACACATCTAAGAGAAATCTAGTGAGAAAATACAAGAAAAGAAGAGATCGAGTAGCAAGCCATTGGCTACATGCAGTAAGAAGCTGAGGCTTCAGGAAGAACAAGTTTCTAAGTTGAGAAGGGAAATGGAGGAACCATGAACCTGCATGCTCTTGAGTTAAGAAGACAGAATATTATGCAGCACACAGCAGCAGCAAGGGTAGCATGCATGTATGTACTAGCAACTAGTGGTAGAGAGAAGGCCTCACCCCCACACTGACGGACTGACCTCCTCTTGCTGCTGCTGCTCCTCACCTGGGTGCAGATTTATACTCCAAACAAAGGGTAGTGGAGTATCTAATGGATTGATATAGATCAGGGCCTGGTTGAACTGGAAGTAGGGACAAGTGGCTCCCAAGTCCCATGCCTTTAGTCTGGCTTTCAGGAGGGGAATCTCTGTCCTTTTCCTCCTCTCTTTTTGTCTTGATTGTGTTTAAAATATACATTAATTAGTATAGCTTGGATAAGCTCTAAACATTAATTAACTGAAACAGAGCTTTGGGGTTTGGTTTCATGTCTACTGATTGGAGCTGACTAGGTGCATTCACCCCAAATGCTCTAATTTGATGTCTGATCATGTACGTAAATGTACCCGGCCCACTTGTATATATATAGTAGTAGTAGTGTACTGCAGACGATTGTTTCTACAATCAATAATGTGCAGCTAAGTTACTTGCAGTGTTATCAAGAGCTAGCTAGCTGATGGCTCACTTTGTACAATCGCCTATGCTTCAAGTGAAACACCAGAAATCATCTAGTTAGTAGAAATTAGCTATTAGATAATGGTCATATATATGAAGCTGGCTAGGAGGAGTTTTGCAGTGGCCATGTGAATCCTGGAACTTCCCGAGGCCTACCTCTCATACAGTGTCTTGCTTTGCGCTAGGACCAATCATTGAGACCTCCAAAATCTCTCTCTCTCTCTCTCTCTCTCTCTCTCTCTCTCCCCTCTGAACTTAAGGTACACTGCCTCACTAACTCACGAGCAGCATCCTCATGGAGAGAGAGAGAGAGAGCGCGCTAGCTGTTACTGGTATATTGCTCAAACTAAGAGTGCTCCGAACTGCGAAGCCATTTGATGGCATGCACGTGGAGGAGCACGCAATTTGAAGCGAGGGGAACTGAAGAAAGCGTCGTCGTCATGCTAAGGGCATCCGCAATGGTAATAGCTAGTACTAGCTATATAGTCAGCTGACGTGGAGGTGAGAGACAAAAGCAAAGACTATTTTATACTGTTGGACCCACATGCTCCTCTCTCATGTTCTTGGACTACGTGAAATAGATCAGCTATTTGCTCTTCGCTAGTGACTACTCTCTCTCCTACTTTTTCCTTGCCACATCAGATCTAGCTAACTAAATAGCCAGCTGTTGGAGACGCCCTAAGTTCCCAGGTGCTCTTGTTTGAGCTCTCTCTCTCTCCTCATGGGGAATGGGAGAGCTAGCATCATGTGGTCTTCGAGACACCATGGAGTCAATAAGATCAGAGTGAGACGTGCGTGTTTCAGTGCAGGCACACCACCTGCTTTGACATGCATGCCTATTGAATATTACCCCCTGATTTGTGTAGTATACTTAACGCTTTAACTTATCCAGTTATCCGTGAGAGTATTAGTGCAGGACTTAATTGGTTCTTCGACTATAATAAGCTTCAGAATCTCACGTCGATGTTTAAGCTTTAGTTGTGATAAAAAAAGAATTGTTATGATAGGACTTGCATATATGTGATAGTCTTTTCTTTTGTTCTGTTTGAGACATAGGTTTTTTATTTTAAAAAATATATACATGCCAGAAAAAAACATGAGACGACATGAGAACTAATTGAAAAGAAAATCATCCGTGGTATAATTCCCGTGTTTCAAATATGGCATGCTAGAGGCAACCTTTCTCTTATAGATTATTATAATAAATGGCATTAGTTAGGAAGGTGTAACTTTTAGGGTTGATATTATGGTTTATATATATGCTAATGACCTTCATGGTTTTACAGAATGCTTATTGTTGGGACTGTAAATTAAGTATGCCAAGTGGGCCTTTTCCCCCTTCTCTCTAGGGAAAAACATATATGGCCATGTTCTTTATGGCTTCTAAAAGCGGTTTTTGATTTTTGCTACGGTAACTAACTTTTAAACGGAGTATTTTTTCAAGACGGGATCTACAAGTTAATTGTAGTACACGTTAAGTCCAATATCTGTATCAACCAAAATCGCAAGCGAGTATCTCTCTCCGTAATCTCTATCGCAAACATCTAAAATTCAAAATTTTCAGCCAAAAGCCATAGCCATATCAAACAGGCCATATATGGCTTCAGTTGTTATCCTTGACTTGGCATTGTTTCCAAGCAGCAGGGGCAGGATGCAGTACTGAATCACTGATCATATGCAAGAGTAGAAGAGTAGCCCCCTTTAAAGTGCAAAAAGTATATGCATTATCGGTATGCATGCATGGCATGGCATGTACACCACTCATCATTTACCAAATCAAGCAAAGAAATGGAGAAGTGGCCTTACCAAGGGAGTGTTGTGCTCTGCTGCTCCCTGATCTGCACTTCTTTGCTACACCATGCAAGTCGATCTAGTTGCTAGCTGCCACTCCATTTTTCTGAATCGATCTAGCTGGCACTGCTGTGCTGTGTCATGTGATGGTGCCGAGATTCAAAGTCCATTGATGTAGATCATGACATTTCATTCCCATTGGGCCCTTAGATGGGGTGGTGGGGCCGACTTGTCGGGTTGGTTTCTTATTATTTTTTTCTTTAGAATAAGGTTAACCTATGAGGTGTGTTTGGTTGAAGGACCGAACCGTGGATAGACCTTCCGTTTCTATCTCCGAAAAATCTAACACACTGGTTGGTTTAAAGGAATGTGTTAGTCCATCACTATCTCATCCCTTGTAGGCATAAACCTAATACTATCAATTTTTTAGGATAATCTGATGATCTACAAATCCATCTTAGGAGATAAGAGTGATCCTTCGAATCAAACACCCTATTAATTGATTAGGGCTAGGCTGCATGGGTGAGACATTTTTTTAGAGGAGAGTGGGTCCAGACATTTGAGGCCCAAGCTACTTGATGGGCTCAATGTGCCAAGCTGACAGAGGGTCTGTTCTTTTTGGCTGAGACTTATGGTTTTTGGTTGTGGCTTGTGACTTTTAGTCTATTCGTGTGAGAGATTATAGAGTAACAGAAACTCACGTGCGATTTTTGTCGATATAAATGAAGTTGATACAGGCAATTAACTAGTAGACCCATCTTTAAAAGATACTTTGTTTAAAACCTAATTACTGTAAAAAAAGTTGAAAATAGAAACCAAAAACTGAAAAAGAACATAGCCAGAATCTATCTGAATTCCTCGGGCCAATTAGTGCCTAATTCATGTTTGCCACCTCATTTCTTTTCAAGAGTACCACGTTTTATGCGTGTACCACCAGCTTCAGCAATTCCAGGCATCTTAATTGATGATTTGCATAAGATATGAATTATTCGACCTTGCATTACCACCGGTTAAGAAGAAAGCAGCTCGGCACACAATTTTTTTAGGAGATAGATAGTCGGAACAAACCTAAAGCACTACACCATAACAGTTATGTTTTTAGTTGCGATCAGGTGTACTATCCATAGACCAGGTAAAAAATTAGCATGAAAATGTTACCCATAGGAGACAAAGGCCTTATTCTTTTCAACATACGGACTTATATCTTATGATTTCCTTCGAAAAAATAAATAGGATAATTTTTTCATCACTATTTATTCAATTCATTCATATAAAAATTCATATTAATATTAAAAAATATCAGTGACAGCTGAAAAGTGATCCCAGTGAGAACACATATCATCGAATAGATGGAGATAGGAGTAGACCCTGCCCCGTTCGTTTGAGCCACTGACGTGCCGGCCCCACCGCACCGTCCATGTGCGAGCCTGGCAGGCCACCACCCCGACTGTACAGAACGACAACGAAACTACACAGGTCGCCGCTCGCCGGGGCGCCGCCGCCGCCGCAGCCGCAGGTACGGCCTCCCCTTCCCCTCCCACTGTATCTATGCGTGCGTGCGTGCGAGCGAGGGAGGGCGCGTTGGGATCTGGATCCGGGCCTGCCCGTGGCCTCTCTCGACGGATCCGCAAATCTGCGCCTTGCTGTTCTAGTTTGTTGGGCATCTGAGATTGGCATGGTCAACCTTGAATCTTTTCAGCAGGGTTGGGAGCTGAGAGTAATGAAACAAGATGCTCCTCAAAAGCAAATTTAAGCTGGCCACAGTCGTCGGCATCGTGTTGTCGATGCTGTCGCTGCTGCTGCACCTTTTTCTTGCAAACTATTCTGCTGGGGGAATTACAAAATACAGCTTGCATGTGGATGATGTCCTTCCATTTGGACCGGTAAGTGACAAGTCATGAGTAGGTTGAAGTGTTAGATGTCGAATTTGATATGATCAATACAACTTTGAAGGGATTTACATTTTTTGGAGTTTAAATTAGACGTTTAGTTTCATATATTTATGCAAGAGTTGATTAGGAGCTAATATATATTTTTCCTTGCTACATGATTTTGTCAGCGGCCACGACCCCTGAGATTGTGGGGTCCATTGAGTACACTTGATCACCTACACCCTTTTGTAGAACCTAGAAGAATCTACCCTGGTAATTTGGCTCTCAACTTTCCCTGCCATGTTTACATGTTCTTTTTAACTTCTTTTTCCTAAACTAATCATTCAGTTAGTTAAATAAAACATCGAACAACCTACCTTTCAGACGTTGTATGGTGAACCCATACGTGAACCTTTTATTTCACGTAGTATTATCGTCTTATTCTACGATTCAATTAGATTCATGCACCCCTTCCCTTTTTTTCCCGCAACGTTGTTGAAAGAACCCTAAATCTAATACCCTAGCTAAGTAAGTAATTAGCGGGTAATTAAATTAATTATTGCATTTCATCAACCATTGTTACAATTAAGATTACAAACTGGATTGCATTGTAGCATTGCATTTACAATGGCAAAATTTCATTATTTTCATTACAAGTTATTTTACAAAATTAGAAATAAAACCCCGCTGGCCGAGGTCTTGGCGTAGGAGCAAATGCGTGTTTCTTCGTTCTTCGCCGCAAGTAGAATTACCGTTAGTATCAAACCAACCTATTTTCTTGTGTAATTAGAGAATTAGATAGTTAACAATCCAAGGAGAATAAGTAAATTAAGTAAAGTTGCCGCGGTGCCCTCGGTCGCTAGGGCCAATTCGAGAACGCCATAGAGACTCCCAGACCGTCCCGGCCTGGCCTAAGCACCTCTCGTCTCGGTGGGCGCCATCATTCGCAAACTCTAGAAAACAAAACCCGCATCACTTACCCCCAGCCCAAAGCCCTCATTTCATCCATTCAAGGCAGCCCACTCATTTCAAATTATAGCCAACATATATACATTTTAGCCCACAAGTGAAATTCATTCATTTCACCCACAAGCCACACCCACATCAATTTCAAACCACTCATCTCAAAGATCACGTTGCTCGCCTCTCTTTGACCGAAGGTTCTTCTGCATGAACAACAAGACTCGGAGAGGATAAGCGCAACCACAGAGCCACCAAGCCAACAAAAACCAAAGAGACCCAATACACCTCCCCAAAGATTTAAAACCGCCTCAATGCACCGCATTGCCGCAAGCCCCAGAGGATAAGCACAACCCAAGCCACAGCCATTCCACACCGGAAGCCACCGGAGCCACCACAAATCCCAAAAAACACAGCGCAGCACCTTCGGCCGAGGCCGAAGGTGATGAGCGATCGCCAGAAAGCGGCCGTAAGACCAGCGGAGGGAGGCCATCGGCAGCAGAGGACCGAAGAAGCTGAGGAGGGTGGACAACCATCAGGGAGCCGGCAACAACAAGGAGGCAAAAGACAAGACAACGGGACCACTACGAGGCAAGGACTTCCACATCCGGCAAAAGCGACAAGCCACACCTTCGTCCCCGACAACGACAAAGGCAAGCCACCGCGGTCCCCATCGACCCAACTTTCCTTCTTCAGCCCGACAGCCCAACAAGTAGGTTTCTACCTTCCCTTGTTGCCATTTCTTTCTTCCTTGGGAGCATCCAAGCCAAACCACCCAGAGGAAGGAACCCTCACCATACCAACAGCTACTTCATAGCCACAGCCAAACACATCACCCGAATATTAGCATCAAGACTCAGAACCTTAAGGTATGCCATCAATTGCGGTAGAATAAAGCAAGTAATAGAGGTTTAAAACGAGTAAATAAAATGCATGTAAAATACTAGAGGAGGAAAGCTAGCACCGTAAGCGCCTCTCTGCGTGTGGAGGCTGCCATCCAACCCCGGCCGGAGCCGAGGCGCCGACCGTCGTGAAAGCCGCCATAGCAAAACCACTCAAGCCGGTGAATCGGCCCCATCCACCGAAGGAGGAACCGATAAAGTAGATCCCCAACCAAACCTCCGATCTGGACTGGATCCACCCGGACCCGAGCCGAGAGAGGAGGCGCGGAGGCGCCATGGCCGGGTAGTGGAGAGGGGAGCCGAGGAAGTAGAGGAGGCGGCGCGAAGCGCGGCGAGGAGCCGTGAGAGAGGAGGCGCCATGACCGGCGGTGAGGAGGCGCAGAGGAGAGGCGGCGAGGCGTCGGGTAGGCGCGGTGAAGAAGGGAGCCGGGCAAGAGGAGGAAGCGTAGAGGGGAGGCGCCGAGTGGGGGTGCTGAGAGGAGGCGCGGCATGGAGGCGTCCAGAGGAGGCGGCAGAGAGTGGGAGCGTGAGGAGGCGTGGAGGCGCGGTGACGGGAGGAAGCCGAGAGGCGCAGGGAGGCCAAGAGGTGAAAAGGTGGGCGCGCGAGAATGAAGAGGAGGAGGAGGCGCTGGTGTAAAGGGAGGAGGCCAGGCGTCGGTGGGCGCGGCGTGAAGCCGATGGTCAGTCAAGCAGCCGTGTGCTTGTGGGGCCAACAAATTAATGCAAGCTCAATAGGACTAGATTTTAGTTATTATTGTTAATCGTTCAGTTTATTATTTTCTTGCTTCAACCCGTTGTAAATTAAGTTCTATCGAGATCCCCCTAAGCCTAGTCAGTGAGGCTACCCGATTAGGAGTAAATGAAGAAAGGGGGGGATTATTTCTCTATTTAGTCCCTTTCTAAAATTAGTAGTAAATATTTAGTTTAAGTGTAGTATTAAATACTGCAGAATTCGAGCGATCACTAAGCGGGAGAACAAGGCTGATTTCTAGCAGTTCTGAAATACCCGACATATCAGGCAAGCTCATTCTTCGATCATGCACGTAGCTATGTTCAAAATATGTGTATTTCCAAAGAATATGAATAATCCTAGTTAAATGCATAAAAACCATTGTTTTAAAAAGAAATCAGAGAATGAAGATGCTATGATGTTATGATAAGTAAGATGAGAAAAGAAAAGAGGAGAAAAAGAAAGAGAGAAAGAAGAAATGAAATGCTCAGTTGTGGTACTGCTGAGATGAGCAGCAGGCCCACAAGCAGAGATGTATTTGGTGGGTAAAGAGGTTCAGGGAAAGGATGCAGAGAGGCTAGGCGGACCTCTTTACATAGGGCTATGATGTAAGGACTTACCCGCTTTCACTCGGATAGGGACCGTATATCGTGCCAACCAATTTTCCGCTTTGGACGGGCGGAAAATAGTATCCTATTACGTTAATCTAATCCACCACATTGGGTAAGTATTTATGTGTGAGTAAGAAATGGATGAAGCTCGAACCGTGGAGCCCGAAATGAGTAAGTCCCGACGCTATAGCGTTAAGTGGAGTGTTGGACCGGAGCCGGTCCAACCAAACACTATTGAAGTCGGTGGAGCCCAAGTGAGCGACTTGGTACACCGATGGATAATAGTGGGTGGTGGATAAATTAACGTAAGCGGGAAAAGTTCTCAGACTCAACCGGATTCCATACCTAAGGCAAAGGTGGAAGAACCTAGCTAAGAAGGTTCGAGTAGCTTTGGGTACAGTGGTACAAGCTCGCGCAGTGCTAAGAAAATCATGAATTCATGCCGCCATCGAATGTGGACTACGGTGATCGCTAGGATCGTACTTCATCGGGTGAAAATAGAAATTATTTGAGAATTAAAAATGCAAGAATGAATATTTTCATAGTTTAATTTCAGAATAAAGGAGGCTAGAATTTGGACTAAGGACATGAGATCATATCAGTGCATTTATTGCTAATATGCTTGCTGAGTACCGTGGTACTCACCCTTGCTATTAATCTCCTTTGTTAGACCCTAGTCTGCTCGAGGAGGTATACGAGCAGGATGAAGGGGAAGCAGGTGGCGCTGAGTCGTCTGGAGAAGAGGAGGGAGATTATGAGGATCCAAGCGAGGTGGACCCCGTATACTTCGGCTGGGACGACTAGAAGGCCCAGTGGAGTGGGCGGAGGAGCCCTGGGGTATTAGTCTTACTTTTGCTATAAGTGGCACTTTTGTAATACCAGACTGTAGGCCATGTGGCCGTTGCTGTACTAAAATCTACAGTATCTATGTTATTGTTCCGATGCGCTACTCGTAAGGGTTACCATTTGCCGAGCAAAGTGTTCTACCGATCAGCAAATAGTAAACCGCTTGTCCCATGCGCTTATCCGCTCGAGAGGATAATAATGCGTGGGCGTCACAGTGGTATCAGAGCAATAAGATAGGGCCACGCTAATAACGTAGAGGCTGTAGATAGGATTAAGTGGACTTTCACACTTGCTATATTGCACTAAGCTTTGTTTAATTCTCATCCTAATGTCTATTTCCGTCCTATTCTACTTCAAGAGTATTATGTTAAAATCTTCTCTGTCTTAGAGTATATTTATATATTTAAGCTAACATAGAACCTGTACTTTCGGTTGTAGTGGATATTCTATGTGTATGTCTTGTAATGTCATTTAATCCGCACTGCTCTTGCTTAATTGAATATTGTGGAACCTGGTAAGATAGCCATGCAACCTAGGGCAGGTTGTTTGCATTCTAGATGTGGGCAGATCATTTTAAGGCAGTAGTGTGCCAGGGTTAGTGGCATATAGCTAGAATTCTGGCAAGGTTGATTCCCTATCTCTGGACAGGGATACACCATGCCCATAGTTTTCTTTTCCATTCCCTTCTATTTTAAGAAAAGAAAAATCATCAGTCTTTTAGAAATTACCTTAATATTATATGGAACCTAAATTAAATCAAGATCGATGATGAAAATCACTTACCCGATTTATGCTAAACTTGAGATTTCCGAACGAGTGGTTCGTGGCGCACCCGAGCGCAGAACTCAGCGCACTCAGGGGACGAAGTCTCGGCGTACTCAGGATGAGCCCCGAGCGTGGTCCCAAACACGTAGTTTTGGGCGACCTCGAGCGGGTTCTCGAGCGTAGCAGATACGAGAATTCCGTAGCGAGGATTGGATTTCTCTTTTCTTTTTCTTCTTCCTTCTTTTGGTTTTATTTGGAGTTGGTTCTTTTTGCCTTGGAGTTTGCTTAAGAAAGATCCGTAAGACCTCTAACCAGCCAGCAGTAAATATTCTCACCCTAATTCAAGGTCATAGCGATAAGTCATTCTAAATTCTGTAACTCACCATAAATTTCTTCTCTTTAAATATGATTGCTAAACAGATGAAAAATTTAGGAAGTCCGCCGTTATCCTTTAGAGAAAGGGTGTGGGTAGAAATGTTTAACCGCTGCAATCAAACAAATCGCCTTGCTTCGTAGGATGGATGAGAGTCCGCAAACGAGTAAGAATTGGGATTAAGGTTGGGTCCTCCTCACCCGCACTGAGAGAACAACCACGTAAGATCCACCTAACCATCAAGAGCAACAACTTCCAGCAGCTTGTACTGTGCCTTGACCAATCCTCATCCGCTTGACCTGCAGATCCCTTAAGAGTAATGGGGAGGTTCTCGATTCTTGAAACTTCTAGAAAAGAGTCCCGGAGAGCCGGAATCACTTTATGGAATCCCTTTTCAACAATGTAGCAAAGACTCGTCCTCCACCGCTCCAGGGTCGATCTTGCAGATCTTCTTCAAACTCGACCTCCTACTTTTGCAAAAGCCGCGATCCTTTGGATGCTAGCGATTGGCTGGGTGAGATAAGGAAAAAAGCTAGATACAAGTGGGATGTTCCAATGAAGAGAAATCGTGATACACCACTCACCAATTAATGGACCAAAGAAATGAGTGGTGGCTCACGATACCGCAATAGAGTTAGTACACACTTATCACTTGGAAGGATTTCAAGCAAAAGTTACTGAAACCCATGTCCCTACAGTGAGATTAGAGTTGAAGAAGAAAGAGTTTAGAGTCTTAACCTAGGGAACAAGAAGATGATTGATTACCTCAGTAATTTAATGATCTTTCCGCTATGCCACCGAGGATGTGAGCACCGAGGAAAAGAAGATAGATAGATTTAAAGAGAGCAACACATTCCTTTGTTTCTGAGATTGTTGGAAGAGAATAAGTTGTTGTCTAAACCCTTAATTAAACCTATGGTGATGAGTACACTGCAGCATAATAGAGGTATCATTCATGAAGAAAACCAAACTATTATAACACCAAGTTCTTAGTTGACCTCTGTGTCATAGACTTGAGTGGCTTGGATATGATACTAGGCATGGATTGATTATCAATGCATGGAGTGAACATAGACTATGAAAATAAGAGTGCTACCATTAGAAGACTTGGTGGAAATAGAATGATGTATGTGGGCACTAGAACAATTCAATAGCCACCATTCCTAGTTTAGCTAGCATGAAAAAGAAGGAACTTCAGGATATACCCGTAGTAAAAGAATTCCCAGATGTTTTTCCGGAAGAGTTACCAGGATTGTCGCCTGATAGAAAAATAGAATGGGCCATAAATGTAATTCCAGGCACAGCCCTATTTCAAAAAGGCTATATGGAATGAATCCACATGAGTTAATCAATTAAAGAAGCAATGATGATTTTCAAGCAAAAGGATTGATCAGAGAAAGCACTTGACCATGGGGGGCCCAGTGCTATTTGTAGAAAAGAAGGATGGCAATCAAAGGTTATGCATAGACTATAGGGAGTTTAGTGGTGTCACCATTACAAATAGATATCCTCTTCCTCGATAGATGATTTAATTGATTAACCGAGAGGAGCGAAGGTATTATCAAGAATAGACTCGAGATCGTGATATCAACCGATTAAAATCAAGACTTGGATATTGAGAAGACAGCTTTTGTCTCCAGATATGAACATCATGAGTACACCGTTATTCCTTTTGGCTTAACCAATGCCCCACTGCTCCATGAATCCTATGGATAAACTATTCATGAAATATCTTGATGAGTTCAAGTGATCTTTATTGAGGATATTCGATATATTCCAAAAGTGTGGAAGAGCATGAACGCCATCTTACCATTGCCCAGAATTAGTAGAGGGCATCACTGTTTGCTAAGTTCAAGAATGTGCCTTTGGTTAGACCAAGTATCCTTCTTAGGCCATATTATTTCGGAAGAGGGATTGAAGTTGACCATGCTAAATTCGAAGTTGTAACCACTTGGGTTCAACCCACTAATGTGAAAGGGATCCGTAGTTTCCTCGGATTTGCTGGTTATTATCGCAGATTTATCAAAGATTTTTCACAGATTGCCAGTCCCCTCACTAAGCTCTTGAGAAAAGAAACTCCTTTTGTATGGACTGAAAATTGTGAACGGAGTTTCCAGATTTTAAAACAAAGGTTAACCATAGCACCTATCTTAGCATTGTCAGAAGATGGACTAGATTATGTGGTATATTGTGGTGCATCCAAACATGGGATAGGAAGTGTGATGATGCAAAATGAAAGAGTTGTTGCGTATGCATCTAGACAATTGAGACCCTATGAGTTAAACTACCCTAACCATGATTTAGAATTGGGAGCAGTAGTTTTTGCATTGAAGATATGGAGAAATTACCTATATTGATCTCAATGTACCTTGTTTAGTGATCACAAAGTCTTAAGTACATCTTCACCTGTAAGGAATTGAATATGAGGCAAAGAAGATGGTTTGGGTTGATTAAGGATTATGACCTTACCATTAATTATCATCCAAGTAAAGCCAATGCAATAGCAGATGCTCTCAGTCGGAAAGTTAAATGCCACCAAGTTACACTAGAAAATCCTATTTTAGAGATTACACAAGCCTTAGCTGAAATGAGAATAGAAGTTCGAACATCTACTACTTAGGCTACCATAGCAGCCATGATATGTCATCCAACTTTAGTAGACCAGATTAGAGAAAAGCAAATGTTGGATTTATTTATCAGGGAAGAGATCCGAAGAATCAAAGAAGGACAGCCATCAGAGTTTCGCTTAGATGATCCAGAAATTTTATGGCGACAAAATCGGATTTGAGTACCAAAAGATGATAATATTAAGGAAACCTTTTCCGGGAGGCTCATGACACTCCCTATACCATTCATCTCGGTGGAACAAAAATGTATCGAGATTTAAAGGAGAATTTCAGGTGGGCTAACATGAAAAGAGAGATAGCCTTATATGTTAGCCAGCAGATTCTGTTAGAAGATTAAAGCGTAACATCAACGATCGCCAGGATCATAAAGCCATTAGAAATCCTGAATGGAAATGGGAAGATATATGCATGGATTTTATTACAGTCTACCATTACCCTAAGAAGAAGGATGTTATTCGGTTATAGTAGATCGTCGACAAAATTAGCTCATTTTATTGCCATCAATCAAAAATATTCGTGGATAGATTGGCGAATTATATGTGGAATGAATTGTTTCTCAAGAGGGGATACCTAAGACTATCACTTTAGACCGAGGATCGCCGCTCGATTTCGGTAAAGCTTAAACAAAACATTAAGCACCCAGCTTAATTTTAGCATGGCCTATCATCCCCAGAAAGAGTGAATCAAATTCTTGAAGATATGTTGAGAGCGTGTGTTTTGAATTTTGGAAGGATCATGGGATGAATATTTACCACTAGCAGAATTTGTATATAATAATAGCTATCAGTCCAGTATTCAGATGGCCCCATATGAAGCATTGTATGGACGGAAGTGTCGATCCCCTGTGTGATGGTATGAAATAGGAGAAAAGCCATTAATGGGACCATAATTGGTAAGGGAATATGATAGAAAAGATTAAGATCATCAGGGAGAGACTCAAAATAGCTCAAAGCAGACAAAAGAGCTATGCAGATCAATGTAGACGAGATTTACATTTTTAAGTTGGAGATTACGTTTATCTGAAGATCTCACCTCTGCGAGGAGTTCACCGATTTGGAGTAGATGGAAAAGTAATTCCCCGATGCATAGAGCCTTTTCGGATTATACAGCAAAAGGGAACTCTACCCTATCAATTAGAACTTCCTACCCAAAGGGTCCATGATACATAACGCCTTCCATGTCTCCCAACTTCTAAGTGTCTCGTGAACCTTCTCAACATTTGACCGATCTAATCATACCGCCAAGCGGATTGGACTTATGAAGAGCACACTCGTGAAGATTTTGGAAATAGAAGATCGTCGCTTACGGAATCGAACTATTCGCTTCAGTAAAGTCTTATGGAAGAATCATTCGTCCGTGAAGCTACATGGGAAAAAGAAGAATTGCGTGAGACCTACCCCAACCTATTCAAGAACACACCCGATTTCGCTGACGAAATCGCCTAAAGGGGGAAGACTGAAAGAACCCTAAATCTAATACCCTAGCTAAGTAAGTAATTAGCGGGTAATTAAATTAATTATTGCATTTCATCAACCATTGTTACAATTAAGATTACAAACTGGATTGCATTGTAGCATTGCATTTACAATGGCAAAATTTCATTATTTTCATTACAAGTTATTTTACAAAATTAGAAATAAAAACCCGCTGCCGAGGTCTTCTACGAGGAGCAAATGCGTGTTTCTTCGTTCTTCGCCTGCAAGTAGAATTACCGTTAGTATCAAACCAACCTATTTTCTTGTGTAATTAGAGAATTAGATAGTTAACAATCCAAGGGAGAATAAGTAAATTAAGTAAAGTTGCCGTCAGTGCCCCTGGGCTGCTAGGGCCAATTCGAGAACGTCATAGAGACTCCCAGCATCGTCCCGGCGGCCGGCACCTCTCGCCTCTGTGGCGCCATCATTCGCAAACTCTAGAAAACAAAACCCGCATCACTTACCCCAGCCCAAAGCCCTCATTTCATCCATTCAAGCAGCCCACTCATTTCAACCCATAGCCAACATATATACATTTTAGCCCACAAGTGAAATTCATTCATTTCAGCCCACAAGCCACAAACCCACATCAATTTCACCCACTCATCTCAAAGATCACAAAGCTCGGTTCCTCTTTTGACCGAAGGTTCTTCTGCAGAACAACAAGACTCGGGAGAGGATAAGCGCAACCACAGAGCCACCGCAGCCAACAAAAACCAAAGAGACCCAATACACCTCCCCAAAGATTTCCAAACCGCCTCAATGCACTTTGCATTGCCGCAAGCCCCAGAGGATAAGCACAACCCAAGCCACAGCCATTCCACACCGGAAGCCACCGGAGCCACCACAAATCCCAGCAAAACACAGCGCAGCACCTTCGGCCGAGGCCGAAGGTGATGAGCGATCGCGAGAAAGCGGCCGTAAGACCAATGGAGGAGGCCATCGGCAGCAGAGGACCAAGAAGCCGAGGAGGGTGGACAACCATCGTGGAGCCGGCAACAACAAGGAGGCAAAAGACAAGACAACGGGACCACTACGAGGCAAGGACTTCCACATCCGCAAAGCGACAAGCCACACCTTCGTCCCCGACAACGACAACATGCAAGCCACCGCGGTCCCCATCGACCCAACTTTCCTTCTTCACCCGACACCAACAAGTAGGTTTCTACCTTCCCTTGTTGCCATTTCTTTCTTCCTTGGGAGCATCCAAGCCAAACCACCCAGAGGAAGGAACCTCACCATACCAACAAACTACTTCATAGCCACACCAAACACATCACCCGAATATTAGCATCAAGACTCGTAACCTTAAGGTATGCCATCAATTGCGGTAGAATAAAGCAAGTAATAGAGGTTTAAAACGAGTAAATAAAATGCATGTAAAATACTAGAGGAGGAAAGCTAGCACCGTAAGCGCTCTCTGCGTGTGGAGGCCGTCATCCAACCCCTGGCCAGAAGCTGAGGCGGCCGACCGTCAGGAAAGCCGGCCATAGCAAAACCACTCCAAGCCGGTGAATCTGGCCCCCATCCACCGAAGGAGGAACCGATAGAAGTAGATCCCCAACCAAACCTCCGATCTGGACTGGATCCACCCGGACCCGAGCCGAGAGAGGAGGCGCGGAGGCGCCATGGCCGGGTAGTGGAGAGGGGAGCCGAGGAAGTAGAGGAGGCGGCGCGAAGCGCGGCGAGGAGCCGTGAGAGAGGAGGCGCCATGACCGGCGGTGAGGAGGCGCAGAGGAGAGGCGGCGAGGCGTCGGGTAGGCGCGGTGAAGAAGGGAGCCGGGCAAGAGGAGGAAGCGTAGAGGGGAGGCGCCGAGTGGGGGTGCTGAGAGGAGGCGCGGCATGGAGGCGTCCAGAGGAGGCGGCAGAGAGTGGGAGCGTGAGGAGGCGTGGAGGCGCGGTGACGGGAGGAAGCCGAGAGGCGCAGGGAGGCCAAGAGGTGAAAAGGTGGGGCGGCGGCAGAATGAAGAGGAGGAGGAGGCGTCGGTGTAAAGGGAGGAGGCCAGCGTCGGTGGGCCGCGTGCGTGAAGCCAGTGAGTCAAGCAGGCCGTGTGCTTGTGGGGCCAACAAATTAATGCAAGCTCAATAGGACTAGATTTTAGTTATTATTGTTAATCGTTCTGTTTATTATTTTCTTGCTTCAACCCGTTGTAAATTAAGTTCTATCGAGATCCCCCTAAGCCTAGTCAGTGAGGCTACCCGATTAGGAGTAAATGAAGAAAGGGGGGGATTATTTCTCTATTTAGTCCCTTTCTAAAATTAGTAGTAAATATTTAGTTTAAGTGTAGTATTAAATACTGCAGAATTCGAGCGATCACTAAGCGGGAGAACAAGGCTGATTTCTAGCAGTTCTGAAATACCCGACATATCAGGCAAGCTCATTCTTCGATCATGCACGTAGCTATGTTCAAAATATGTGTATTTCCAGCAATATGAATAATCCTAGTTAAATGCATAAAAACCATTGTTTTAAAAAGAAATCAGAGAATGAAGATGCTATGATGTTATGATAAGTAAGATGAGAAAAGAAAAGAGGAGAAAAAGAAAGAGAGAAAGAAGAAATGAAATGCTCATTGTGGTAATCGAGATGAGCAAAGAGCCCACAAGCAGAGATGTATTTGGTGGGTAAAGAGGTTCAGGGAAAGGATGCAGAGAGGCTAGGCGGACCTCTTTACATAGGGCTATGATGTAAGGACTTACCCCGTTTTCACTCGGATAGGGGACCGTATTACCGTGCCAACCAATTTTCCGCTTTGGACGGGCGGAAAATAGTATCCTATTACGTTAATCTAATCCACCACATTGGGTAAGTATTTATGTGTGAGTAAGAAATGGATGAAGCTCGTAACCAGGAGCCCGAAATGAGTAAGTCCTGCACGCTATAGCGCAGTGGAGTGTTGGACCGGAGCCGGTCCAACCAAACACTATTGAAGTCGGTGGAGCCCAAGTGAGCGACTTGGTACACCGATGGATAATAGTGGGTGGTGGATAAATTAACGTAAGCGGGAAAAGTTCGTACTCAACCGGATTCCATACCTAAGGCGGTGTGGAAGAACCTAGCTAAGAAGGTTCGAGTAGCTTTGGGTACAATGGTACAAGCTCGCGCAGCTAAGAAAATCATGAATTCATGCCACCATCGAATGTGGACTACGGTGATCGCTAGGATCGTACTTCATCGGGTGAAAAATAGAAATTATTTGAGAATTAAAAATGCAAGAATGAATATTTTCATAGTTTAATTTCAGAATAAAGGAGGCTAGAATTTGGACTAAGGACATGAGATCATATCAGTGCATTTATTGCTAATATGCTTGCTGAGTACCGTGGTACTCACCCTTGCTATTAATCTCCTTTGTTAGACCCTAGTCTGCTCGAGGAGGTATACGAGCAGGATGAAGGGGAAGCAGGTGGCGCTGAGTCGTCTGGAGAAGAGGAGGGAGATTATGAGGATCCAAGCGAGGTGGACCCCGTATACTTCGGCTGGGACGACTAGAAGGCCCAGTGGAGTGGGCGGAGGAGCCCTGGGGTATTAGTCTTACTTTTGCTATAAGTGGCACTTTTGTAATACCAGACTGTAGGCCATGTGGCCGTTGCTGTACTAAAATCTACAGTATCTATGTTATTGTTCCGATGCGCTACTCTGGTAAAGGGTTACCATTTGCCGGAGCAGTGTTCTACTGATCAGGCAAATAGTAAACCGTTTGTCCCATGCAGTTATCCGGCTCTGAGAGGATAATAATGCGTGGGGCGTCACAGTTGTAATCACCACGCACTAGTGCTATGTAGTTGACCTTAGACTGCTTATTGATTTCATGTGTTTTCTCCTGCATACTGTTGTGGATAAATATGCTCATTGATTTGTTTTGAGTATCTTAAACTTGAAGTTCGACACCTCATCTGTAGTTACTGCAGAACTTATAACATTTTAGGAAGTGTTTGGTTAATTAAATAGGTGTTATTTGTATATTCAGTAGATGCAATAGATCTTGCGTGTTTTTTCTTCGAGCTCACACTCTTATACTGAAACATTGATCTAATTTATTTGATTCACCTTGTTACAGCTCCAGATAAGCATAATGGTTTTATTTATGCAAAGATTTATGGTGGCTTTGAGAAGATACATTCTTCAGTAAGTTTCCTTGTGTAAAGTACCCATTTATGTGGCCATTATTCTGTAGGATCATGACATATTTCCTTTTGTTAGATCTGTGATCTTGTCGCTGTTGCCAGGCTCTTAAATGCCACTCTGGTTATTCCTGAAATACAAGCGAGTGAAGCGACAACTCATGCAAAAGGCATCAGGTCCCTGCCTCTGCATTTTGATATTTGGTGTGCTGGTTTATTTATCACTTACACTCTGTTTTCTTCTTGACCTCTAAGTATAGCTTTTCCTCTTTCCTTGTTTTGATCTTGCAATTCAAAATTCAAAAGCTTTTCGTATCTCTATGATGAAGAGCACCTCATAGCTGCACTTTCCAATGATGTGGCTATCGTGCGGGGCTTGCCAAATGATCTCAGAGAGGCTAGAAAAAAGACCAAATTTCCCACAGTATCACCTAAAAATTTTGCTACTCCAGAATATTACATCAGAGAAGTTTTGCCCAGACTTGCCAAATCAAAAGTCATAGGGATAATCGTTAATGGAGGTAAATGTCTCCAGGTATCCTCCAGGACCCATTAACTCTATTTTATTTCTCATTCTGTGGTTCATTGAGGACTCAGACAGCCTTTGTGTACGCTTTCTGCAGTCAATTCTTCCTGCAAGCTTGGAGGAATTCCAGAGGCTTAGATGCAGGGTGGCTTTCCATGCTCTCAAGTTCCGTGCAGAAATTCGGGCTCTTGGGAGCCAAATAGTAGGAAGGTGATGTTTTCCATCTTTGCCATAGTTGTAAATGGGGTGAATCACCATACATGTTTTCAATTTATCCATGGTGGACGGTCACAATATATCTAAGTTTGCATTCACCGTCACCTCCACTGTATTGGTGGGGCTCTTTCACCGCCTTCTGAAAGCTTCAATTCCATAGTTGGATTCCTTGTAAATTACTAGAAACAAAGATGTCGCTTTCAGCATTTTGGAGTATTTCCTCTTAATGGGAAGTTTTGTGTCGGTCATTCTGGATGGAGAGTGTTGATGTTAAACTATGTAAAATTGAAAATTTTACCCTTTCTAACTTCTCCAGTTCTAGAATTTGAATATGTCATGTTGATCTGCTTTTGCTGTTCTCATAACTCCAGTATGATTTATATAGGCTACGCACATCTGGCCGTCCTTATCTAGCATATCACCCAGGGCTGCTAAGAGATACTCTAGCTTTTCATGGCTGCGCTGAACTTTTCCAGGTTTGTATAGTTAGGATGATTACGTTCTAATGACAAGGCTATCTACCGATTTTCCTTTGACTGGTTGTTAATTTGATATTTTCTAGGACATTCATACAGAACTTATTCAGTACAGAAGGAATCTGATCAAACGAGGGACTGTAAAGGAACAGCTACCAGTTGATTCTGTGTCCAAGAAGATAAGTGGTTCATGTCCACTCATGCCAGAAGAGGTGAGGTTGCTTATAATGGTATAATAAAATCAAATTGCTCACTAAATTGGGATGGAACTAGTTGTGAGATACACAATTTTAACGACATTTTCCTCTCTTTAGTAGAAATATGTAACAATGCTTCAGACCTTTGTGTTTTGCAGTTTTGCTAGCAAAGCAGATGATGTATTCACATTAGAAATTTGAGGCTGGCAAAACATGAGCAACAGAACAAGATAGTTATATTGCTACTAGTTGGTTTTCCTTAAAATGTATACTTGATGTTTAACCCTTGTGTTGGAATTGTGAAGACTAAAGAATTGAGCTTCATCTGTTAATTAATTATTAAGAGAGCAATTAGTGTTTTATTTTAATTGAGGATGCATGTGTTGTGGACGCTTTTGTCGGCAAAGTTTACACACGCCGTAACAAGAAGCTGACGTCCACAACATCTGGTTAGGAGGGGTTTGTTAGAGAGTTTTGCCAAGTGGATGGGGTTGTTAGAGAGTTTGTTAAGGCTTTGCTGGCAGATTAGTTGAAAAGAGTGGGAACATTGCGTGGGGGAAGAGCTAGCCGATTGGCTATATATATCTGTAAACACTTGGTTGAGAAGGCAATGAGAAAAGGTAAATCCATCTAACGGCTGTTCTCAACCTCCTAATAGAGGCTGAGCAAGCCTCCATTCCCTATCATTCCCTCTTACTTTAGCTACCATAAGATCTTAGGTATCAGATTCTTCTTCCTGCGCCTGCTCATGGGTGCCCCTCTCTCTGCCACCGACTTCAAATCCTCCATGGACAAGCTCTTCGGGGAGATACAGTCGGTTCGGGAGGATCTCGCCACACAGAAGATCGACCAGAGCCGCATCTGGGTGGCCATCAACCGGCTGCAGACGGACCAGCACGAGTCCGGCGACACCTCCGATAAGGGCAACACGAAACCTGCGATTGAGGTGCCGCCACCACCGCCGTCTCCCTCTTACCAGCCCACCCACAAGCTGCGCTTTCCGCAGTATGATGGCTCCGCCGATCCCATCGTCTGGCTTCACAAGGCGGAGCAATTCTTCCGCGCCCATCGCACACCGGACGCCGAGAAGGTATGGCTGGCTTCCTTCTACATGGAGGGCGCGGCGCAGGATTGGTACTACCGCCTAGAGCAGAATCGTGGCGTTCCTACCTGGCCGCAGTTCATCGACCGGGTGCAGAGCCGTTTCGGGCCGCCCGTGCGGAGCAATACTCTCGGCGCCCTCATGAAGCTCCGCCGCACGGCATGCGCTTGTGGAGTACCAGAGCGCTTCCTTCCTTCCGCTCGCCGCCGAACGTCACCGAGCAGCAACAAATCGATATATTCACGGCAGCCTCGTGAACCCGCCTGCATCGACGCCGAAGTTGCGTAACCCGAGACCTCGACGATGCTATGGGTCTGGCGCGGGCCTTTGAGCGTCGCCTGGCGCTCGAGGACGATGAGGACACAGGCATCATCCGCGTGCCTCCGCGCTCGTTCTCCTCAACCCGCGCGGTGGTACCAGCGGCGGCCGCCGCCCCGCGGACGCCCGCCCTGTTTCTCGGATGCCAGTTCCGACTCCCCCGGCCCCCACTAAAGGTCCGCCGGCCGCGGGTACTCGCTTCAAACGACTGACGCCACAAGAGATGGCTCAGCGCCGGGCGGACGGACTCTACTTCAACTGCCCGGAGAAGTTTTCCCGAGAGCACCTCCAGCACTGTACGATGAAAGGGCTCTACCTGATGGAATTGGACGACAGCGCGCCGGTGGAAGGCCCCGAGGACGAGGATGCTGTCTCTGACGACGATGTCCAGATCTCCCTCCATGCTCTTACCGGCATCAAGGCGGGGGACACGATGCATCTCTCTACCTCCGTCGTTGCGGCGCAGCTGCGCGCCCTCGTCGACTCCGGCTCTACCCACTGCTCGTGGCCTCCGCCACGCCACTCACCGGCCACACCGCAGCCGCGTCCGGCCTCGCGGTGGGAGTCGCGAATGGCGACCGTGTGCCGTCCTCGGGCGTCTGCAGGCAGGTTCCGGTTACCATCGACAAGGAGCAGTTCCTCATTGATCTCTACGTCCTGCCACTTGAAGATTATGAGCTGGTGCTGGGCTGCCAATGGTTGAAGACGCTCGGTCCTATCCTGTGGGACTTCGAGCGGCACACCATGTCCTTTTGGCGGAATGATCACCTTGTCAAGTGGCGCGGTCTGGAGGCTCCTTCACCGCCACGCCGCGCCATGGATAAGCCGGACTTGCTATCTCTCCTGCTAGCTCAGTTCGCGGATCTGTTTGAAGCGCCCTCTGGTCTTCCGCCTCAGCGCCATCTGGACCACCGTATCACTCTGCTTCCAAACACTCCACCAATTGCGGTGCGTCCTTACCGCTATCCGCAGCTGCTCAAGGATGAAATTGAGCGGCAGTGCTCGGAGATGCTGCAACAGAGTATCATCCGCCCTAGCACATCCGCGTTTTCCTCGCCGGTGCTCCTGGTCCGCAAGAAGGATGCTAGTTGGCGTTTTTGTGTCGACTATCGGGCCCTCAATGCCAAGACAGTTCGCGACGTATTTCCCATCCCCGTCGTCGACGAGCTCCTGGACGAACTCAAAGGGGCTTCCTTCTTTACCAAATTGGACCTCCGGAGCGGCTATCACCAGATCCGTATGCACCCTGACGACATCGCCAAGACGGCCTTCCAAACTCATCACGGCCACTTTGAGTTCGTGGTGATGTCCTTCGGGCTGACCAACGCACCTTCGGCATTCCAAGCAATGATGAACGAGGTGCTACGGCCATTCCTCCGTCGCTCGGTCCTGGTCTTTTTCGATGACATTTTGATCTACAGCTCATCCTGGTCGGAGCATCTTCAGCACGTCCGCGCCGTCTTCACAGTACTGCGCGCCCACAGCCTCTTTCTGAAGTGTTCTAAGTGCACTTTTGCGGAACGCTGTGTGGCGTACCTCGGCCACATCATCTCGGCGGACGGCGTCGCCATGGATCCCACCAAAGTGGAGGCCGTTCAACACTGGCCTCAGCCGCGCACACTTCGCGCACTTCGGGGTTTCCTCGGCCTCACCGGATACTACCGGCGCTTCATCCACAACTACGGCATCATAGCTACTCCCCTGACGTCTCTGCTCAAGAAGGATGCATTTCGCTGGTCTCCGGTGGCGACTGACGCTTTCGAAGCACTCAAGGCCGCCCTGACCACGGGGCTTGTACTCCAGCTTCCGGATTTCGCCACCGCCTTCATCGTTGAGTGCGACGCATCTGGCTCTGGCTTCGGCGCGGTGTTGCATCAGGGAACCGGCCCCATTGCGTTCTTCAGCCGCGCGGTCGCTCCCCAGCACGCCAAGCTTGCCGCCTACGAGCGGGAACTCATCGGCCTTGTCAAGGCAGTGCGCCATTGGAGGCCATACCTATGGGCAAGACCATTCACGGTGCGTACTGATCACTACGCCTTGAAATTTCTGCTGGATCAACGCCTCTCCACCATTCCGCAGCACACCTGGGTAAGTCGCCTCTTCGGCTATGACTTCAAGGTGGAGTTCCGCCCCGGCCGGATGAATGCGGCCGCCGACGCCCTTTCACGCCGTGATGAGGACTCCCTGGACGCCATGGCATGCGCCATCTCCCGTCCTGACTTCCAGCTTTTCGAAGACCTTCGCAGTGAGGCGACAAATCTTCCTGCCCTTGTCGCCAAACGTGACGAGGTGGAGCAGGGCATTGCTGGTGCAGCCTGGACAGTGGTGGATGGCTTCGTTCTGCACCGCGGTCGGATTTTCGTGCCGGATTCTTCCGAACTGTGGCCAACCATTCTCGCCTCAGCTCATGGTACCGGTCATGAAGGCGTCCAAAAGACACTGCACCGCCTCCGCGCCTCATTTTATAACCCGCACGCCAATCGGCTTGTTTGGGAGTTTGTCCAAGGCTGCGCCGTTTGTCAATAGAACAAGACTGAGCATCTCCATCCGGCGGGACTCTTACAGCCACTTCTGGTGCCCTCTTCGGTCTGGTCTAACATAGCCATGGACTTCGTGGAAGGCTTTCCCAAGGTGAGCGACAAATCAGTGGTGCTAACAGTGGTGGATCGCTTCTCCAAGTATGGACATTTCATCGCGCTTGGACATCCTTACTCGGCGACCTCAGTGGCATGCGTCTTCTTCGACCAGATTGTACGGCTCCATGGTTTTCCCTGCTCCATCGTGAGCGACCGTGACCCCGTCTTCACCAGCAAATTCTGGACAGAGCTTTTTACGCTCGCCGGTGTGGACCTGCGCCTCAGCTCCGCGTTTCACCCTCAGACGGATGGGCAGTCCGAGGTGACCAACCGCGTGCTTGGAGTATATCTGCGGTGCCTCGCCGGTGACCGGCCGCGCAGCTGGATTCGCTGGCTGCCATGGGCGGAGTTCTGCTACAACTCCTCCTACCAGACAGCACTGCGAACAACTCCTTTTCAGGTGGTATACGGTCGTCCGCCTCCGACGATGATGTCGTATCAGCCCGGCCTGTCCCGAGTGGCAGCTGTCGACAAGCAGCTGGAGGATCGCGACATATTTCTGGCAGAAATCCGGGATCGCTTGCTCCAAGCCCAGGACCATATGAGGCAGCATTATGATCAACACCATCGCGACGTCCAGTTCAACGTCAACGACTGGGTCTGGTTACGCTTGCACCACCGTTCAGCAGCAGGCATCATCGACAAGTCTGATGGGAAACTGGCACCACGCTACTACGGGCCTTATCAGGTGGTGGAGCGTGTCGGCCCTGTCGCTTACCGCCTCCGCCTTCCTCCCAAGGCCAAGCTGCATGACGTTTTCCACGTGGTCTTCCTCAAGCCGTTCCATGGCGAACCCCCCGCAGGATTGGCGCCTCTTCCTCCGGTGGTTCGTGGCCGCGCTGTTTCCACTCCAGCAGCAGTCGTCCGTGCACGCCTCAACTGGGGCATCTGGGAGCTATTGGTTCGCTGGGTGGGCCGTCCAGACTCTGAGACCACCTGGGAACAGCTGGAGGACTTCAAAGAAGTGCACCCGACATTCCAGCTCGAGGACGAGCTGTTTCTCCAGAAGGGCGGAAGTGTTGTGGACGCTTTTGTCGGCAAAGTTTACACACGCCGTAACAAGAAGCTGACGTCCACAACATCTGGTTAGGAGGGGTTTGTTAGAGAGTTTTGCCAAGTGGATGGGGTTGTTAGAGAGTTTGTTAAGGCTTTGCTGGCAGATTAGTTGAAAAGAGTGGGAACATTGCGCGGGGGAAGAGCTAGCCGATTGGCTATATATATCTGTAAACACTTGGTTGAGAAGGCAATGAGAAAAGTTAAATCCATCTAACGGCTGTTCTCAACCTCCTAATAGAGGCTGAGCAAGCCTCCATTCCCTATCATTCCCTCATACTTTAGCTACCATAACAGCATGTAGTTCTGATTTATAATTGGAGAACGAGATACTGCAAACCTTGTTCATATTCATATAGGGTTTGAGAGAAAAATGGTCTCAGCAATCTCTTACCGTGCAACCACACGCATATACACGTGCATAGAGAAAAAAGGAAACAGAAAGTAGTCCAAATTCAAAAAAAGGAAACAGAAAGTAGTCCGAATTCAGAAAGACTTTTTCTCTATTCCTTGGCCATGCCTTGCATTGTATTTTTGGGTGTACCAATTTTCTGTACCAAGTGGTGTTCTTTGATAACTTAATCTCTTCCATAAAATTATGGTGATACAGTTTGCTTTTTATTGTGTTTAACTTGTGATACATGCTTACTGATTCATTTTGTTTGCCAATTCTAAGGTCTAAACAATCTGTACTTACAGGTTGGACTTCTACTCCAAGCATTAGGTTATCTGTCAACTACAATAATATACTAGGCTGGTTCTGAGACTTTTGGTGGGCAAAGAATACTTATTCCTCTAAGAGCTATGTGTGCCCACCTAGTTGATCGCACTTCCTTATGTAGTCGGAGGGAGTTATCTGATTTAGTTGGCCCAGAGGCTCCTCTCGCCTCAGATATGCCACAACCTCCCACCTCCCAAAAGTGAGAAAGAACTCATTGCAGAATGGAAGAGAGCAGAACCACGCCCAAGACCGCTGCCTCCGCCCCCTGCAAGGCCATTTTATGTCGATGAGAAGGAAGGCTGGTATGGATGGATTGGTGAGAATGACACAGAACCGTATCCTTCACCCATTGAATTTGGGAGGCAAGCGCATCGGTTGCTCTGGGATGCGCTTGATTATTTTGTCTCTGTTGAAGCTGATGCGTTCTTCCCTGGGTTTCACAATGATGGGAGCGGTTGGCCAGATTATTCAAGTTTGATCATGGGGCACCGGTTATACCAAACCCCATCTGGTATAACCTATAGGCCTGACAGGTATAATGCCAATTATTATTATTAAAGAGTTTGCTTATAGCTTAAAAGAATCGTTCTTTCTCTAACTTGAGTAAGTAAAAAAAAGCTTTTTGCAACAATTAATTTTTTTGAGAAAAATAGTAACTAGCATGTGTAGTAGTAAAACAATTTTCAGGATGCAGGTAGATAACCATTAAACTTAGATCCAATGCAAAAGCTATGTAAGACTATCTAGGTCACTCCAGAATTTAGTAGGATGTTATGGGTGGCATTCAAAATCATCTTTTGACAGTTATAGCACTATTATATGTACATTTCTTAATGCTATGTAATGTCACATGATGACTATTTGCCCTTTTTTATCAACAGAAAGACTATTGCTGCACTGTTTGAAAAAGTTAGCGATCATCGGTATCACCCACCACGGAATTGGACAATGGCCGCGCGTCAGCATCTCAATAATAGCGCAAGCATAGAAGGCATCATAACATCGGCTATGCTGTCAAAACCTGTATCTTTTCTCGCACACCCTCTACCGGAGTGCTCTTGCAGAACGGCAAAGTCACCTGCCGTTCAACCGGCGAAAGATAGCCATGACAGGCTCCTATTTGTGTTAGTCGCTGGACTCTTGCTCTTGGTGATAGCAAGATCCTTACTCTCATGGAGAGGATGACACTAGGAGATGGGGCAAGTTTTCTTGTTTATTTCTCACACAATGCCATACCAACCTGAGGGGTTGGGGATACAAATTTATAGGCTGAGAACCAGCCAAGCATATGCTACGATGCTATCCTAGATGCTGTCCTAAAGCGGTCAATATGCTGTCCTAAAGCGATGCTGTCCTAAAAGCAGATGCTGTCCTAAAGCAAAAAGCAATGTCAGTCCTAAAAGCAGATGCTATCCTAAAGCAAAAAAAACAAAACTACCACAAATTTCACAAAGACCACAAGATGCAGACTTATTCATCATTCTCCCCTAAGTCTTGTGCGTGCCTTGTGGGAGGGTTGAACCATCCCGATCTTGGAGCAGAGCTCAAGGAACTTGATCCTTCCAAGAGGCTTGGTGAGCAGATCCGCAAGCTGATCCGTGGTGTTGATGTAGCTTGCCTTGATGCTTCCTTCATCCAAGCACCTCGGATGAAATGATACTTCACCCGGATGTGCTTGCTCGCTCATGAAAAACGGGTTCTTTGCGTGGCTAGAGCGACTTGCTGTCCACCTCGAGCTCCACCGCTTGATGTCCCCGCCGAGGAGATCACCAAGCGATCGAGCGAGCCGAGGGCTCGAGTCGAGCGGTGGAAGCCGCTATGTACTCGGCCTCACACCGACAGGCCACCACCGCCGCTTGATCGATCGCCACTAACGAGGCACTTGCCGAGGAAGAAGAGAATCCGCTTGTGCTCTTGCCGGTGTCGATGTCGCTGCGTGGTCGCTGCCGCCGCATTCGATGAAGTGCGCGCGCGCGACACCTCGGGTAGTGTAAGCCGTGGTCGGAGGTGCCCGCAACGTAGCGAGGATCCTCTTCACGGCTCGCCGATGCTCCGTCGTCGGTCGCCGCATGAACCGACCGACGAGCCGACGGCGAACGCCAACTGGGCGCGTGTGGGCGAGGTAGCGAAGGTCGCCCACGATGCGCCGCAGATCGCGTCGCGCCCACCTCCTCCGCCGTCGTCGCGGCTCGCCTTCACCTTTCCTCCATTGGAGTGTGGGCCGGGTTGCGATCGGTGAGCCCGCCACTCGACGGTGCGCTTGGCATAGGCGGTCCGACGAAGGAGATATCGAGCTGTCCCGTGGACCTCGATCCCTGTGTAGAAGGAGAGGAGCCCCAAGTCGCTCATCCGAAGACGGTCTTCATCTCCGCCTTGAACGCCTCGACCTCGGCCTCCTTGGAGCCGGTGATCACCAGTGTCGCCGACGAGACGCCACCGCCAGGCGTTGCCGCTTTGCCCCGCCGGTAGACCGCACCTGCGTGTGCGCTCTGCTGGAACCCCATTTGCTTGAGGTGGAGTCCACTTAGCATTCCAGCTCGTGGTGCCCGCCGCAAGCCGTAGAGGGCCTTGCGCAGCGGAGAACCTGCCCTCCTTGCCGGGATGACGAATCCCGGCGGTTGGCGGGCGAGACCTCCTCCTTCAAATCGCCGCTGAGGAAGGCGGACTTGACGCCCATGTGATGGACGCGCCAATCCTCCCGGGCCGCAAGTGCGAGAGAAGTCGCGACGGACTCCATCCGCGCGACGGTGCGGCGGCGCCATCGGTCGACTTCTCCCGCCGCACGAAGCCTCGTGCCACCAAGCGAGCCTTGTGCTTGACGATGGCGCCGGCTTCATCCCGCTTCGGCCTTGAACACCCACTTAAGGGTGATCGCGCGGTGACCGGCAGAAGATCCGCCACTCCCACGCCCGGTTCCGCCGACGGCGTCCATCTCTCGCTTCATCGCGACACGCCACGCCGCGTCTCCTCCGCCTCGGCGAAGGGCGGGGCTCGCCGTCGCCGCATGCCAAGTGCGCCCGCCTCGCGCGCGCCACCAGGGACCGATCGCCGCCGAGGAGGTCGCCCACGGTGACGAGCGCGAGTCTCGCCGTCGTGGTAGGCGCCGACGCGATCCTCGCCGTGGGACGATGGAATAGCGAACTCCACCGCGGCGCTGCTCGCCGTGGACCGGCCGCGGGGCCGATTCGGTGATGTGGCCGCCGGCAGGAGAGTGGTGAGCCGGTGGTGAAGAGTGGGGCGAGCCGTGCCGAAGTGGTGGAGCACTCGCCGAGCCGATGGCGAGCAAGGTGTCGAGGTGGACGAGCTCGGTGAAGACGAGCCGCTAGCTCCCGCTCTCGGCGGACGAGTCCACAACAAAGTCCCCGAGTCGAGGCCGAACCGCCGCCCACCGCCTTGTCCCACGCCCACCGCCGTCGAACACGGCGTCACGCGAGATGCGACGCGCCGTGTGTCGTGGTCGAGGATGCGGTAGGCCTTCGAGCCCTCCGCGTGGCCGGCGAACACTCCCGAGTGCTCCGCCGCCGAGCTTGCCGATGTGGCCAAGCTCCTTGGCGAACGCGAGGAGCCAAGACCCGCAAGTGGGAGACCGCCGCTTGCGCCATGCCAAGCCTCGTGCGGCGCCCCGCTGCCGAGCGCCTTGGTAGGCGAGCGGTTGAGGATGTAGACGGCCGCCACCACCGCTTCTCCCGTAAGACACCGGCATCCCCTCGCTGAGGAGGGCCCGAGCCATCCCCACAACCGCCCGTTGCGCTGCCGACGACGCCGCTCGCTCGCGGGCAGACGGGCGCGGAGTAGTGGCGCTGAATGCCCTCATCATCGCAAAGACGACGCGACCACCGCCGTGAATTCGCCGCCGTTGTCTCAGTGCGCAAAGACGCGCAGCCTGCGGCCGCGCTCGCCTCGCGCAGCGACTGCGTGCGCTGATGGCGCCCGCAGCCTCTCCCTTGCCGCCGAGGACCATCACCCACATGTAGCGGATAGGTCGCCGACGAGCGGCAGGAAGTAGCGTCGTCCTCCCGGTGTGGCGGTGTCACCGCCACACAAGTCCCCGTGCACGAGCTCGAGCCTCTCCTTGGCTCGGAAACTCGCCTGCTGGGGAAAGGGGAGTCGCCTCTGCTTCGTCAACACGCAGACGTCGCAGAGCTGCTCCACATGGTCAAGGCACGGCAGGCCTCGCACCATTTCCGTGGCACTGAGCCGCCTGGCCTCGGGCGAAGGTGCCCAAAGCGCTGCGTGCCATCGCCACGCCTCGTCGTCCCGACGAGCTGCGAGACAGAGGGGTTGTGCCACCTGCACGTGAAGAGTGTAGAGACGATTTGCGCCTCTGGTTACCTTGGCAAGGAGGCGGCGTCGAAGATCCCAAATCCGCAGCACCCCATGTTCGATCTCGACACGCGAGCCGTTCTCATCCACCGTCCCAAGCCGATGATGGAGTTCCGCAGATCGGGATGTAGTAGACGCCGAAGCGGCCCGATGCTCGCCGCCTTGGCGATTTAAGACGACAGAGCCGACGCCTTGATCTCCACGGCGGGCGTCGCCGAACTTGACGGTGCCTCGAACGCTGAGTCGAGCTCGAGAAGAACTCCCGCCGCCCGATCATGTGGTGGGTGGCGCCGGTGTCGAGGCACCACCCGCCGGTCTTGTCATTGCCGGAATCGCTGCCGAGGAGGGCGTGTGCTTTGGCTCGCCAAGGTGGAGGAGAGCCACCGCGCCGGTGCCGCCGAGGTAGTTCGATGCTCGCATGAGCAATGAACAGACCGGCCGCCGCTCCTCCTCGCTTGCGCGACGTGGGCCGGCGCGCCGTGGTCGCCGACACTCCTTGGCCCAATGACCAAGCTTGCCGCAGCTTGTGGCAAGAGTCGCCTCGCGCCGCTTTTGCTTGCCAAAGACGCCGCTGGCGCTTTGCGCGCTTGCCGCGCTTGCCACTCTTGCGCCGCTGTCGTGGAAGAAGGCTCCCCTTCTTCTTGTCACCTTGGCCGCACCCCACCGCTCCCGAGTGAGGAGGAGCTTCCGCCAATGGTGACGGGTCCCGAGAGACTCGTGGCTCATCGATGTCGACGACCTTGAGGCGACCCAACGCCTCCTCGATGGTCATCGTGGAAAGGTCCAGCAGAGACCCGATCGAGCGAGCCATCCGCTTGTACTTCTCGGGACGCAGCGGAAGAGCTTCTCCACGCCTCTCCTCGCCGTAGGTGTCGCCACCGAACTGCACCAACTTCGCAATGCGAGTGTTGAGACGAGAGCAAAGTCATCAATGTCCTCACCGCTTGAAGGCCGTGCTCCCACCCGCGCGTAGTGCTGCGCAGTGTAGACTTGCGCGCGGCCGCCGCCGATGCGTTTGCAGCGATGGCGCCCCAAGCCTCTTTGGCGATCCGCTTGTTGGTAGCGAATCGCATCTCGGCGGATCGCAGCGATGAGAGCATCCAGCGCCGTCGATCCCGGTCGTGTCGACGCCGCCGCATCGGATCGCATCCCACATATGCCGCACCGAGCTTTACCTCATCACCGCAGCCCACTCGACGAGTTGGTCTTGGTGAGGGTAGGCCACCCGCCGCCGAGCCGACGCCCTCGACGATACCGGTACTCGTGGTGACCACGGTACCGAACCGGGGAGAGAGAGCCGCGTTGCCTGTGAGGGCCGCGCTCTCCGTCGACCCGTACGCCGCCGCCGTGCATGCCTCCTCCAGGAGCACCACCGTCGTGTGCGCCTCCTTCAGGAGCACCACCGCCGTGTGCGCCTCCTTCAGGAGCGCCGCCGCGCGTCGCGCTGTTCAGGCCGCCGCTGCTGGTGGGCGTGCGCGCTACCCATTGCGCCGCCGCTTGCGCCGCCTCCTCTCCAGCACCGAGGGTCCGCGTCGGCGCCGCCATCAACAGAGCCGAGCCGCTGCTGCGCCGCGCAGAGCCTTGACCTCTGCTGCCGCCGCGCGCTGCGCATCGCCGCCGCCGCCGCTTCCACTCTCCGCCGCTGCTGCCGCTCCCGCCACCGCCTTTGACGCTTTTTCGCCGCCGCCAGCTGTCTCGCCGCCGCTGCTGCTGCTCTGCTGCTGCGCGACGAAGCTCGGCCGTCACGACGCCGCATGCTCGAGGCGATCGAAGGCCGAGATCGCCTGCGGACATGGCGCGCATCGGGGCTGCGCGTGAGAGAGGCCGCTTCGACGAGCCGCCGTCCGTCTCCGGAGAGGAGGCGAGGGCATGCCGAGTCGCCGCCGCACGGCCGGGGCCGCCGCGAGGCCGAGAAGGAGATGAGCAGAGATGCTCGGGCTACAGGATACTAAGGCTCGATACCACTTGTTAGTCGCTGGACTCTTGCTCTTGGTGATAGCAAGATCCTTACTCTCATGGAGAGGATGACACTAGGAGATGGGGCAAGTTTTCTTGTTTATTTCTCACACAATGCCATACCAACTCGAGGGGTTGGGGATACAAATTTATAGGTGAGAACCAGCCAAGCATATGCTACGATGCTATCCTAGATGCTGTCCTAAAGCGGTCAATATGCTGTCCTAAAGCAGATGCTGTCCTAAAAGCAGATGCTGTCCTAAAGCAGATGCTGTCCTAAAAGCAGATGCTGTCCTAAAGCAAAAGCAGATGCTGTCCTAAAAGCAGATGCTATCCTAAAGCAGTCAAAAAACAAAAACTACCACAGCCCCACAAAGACCACAGTACAGAGACTTATTCATCAATTTGGAGGTGAAGAAGTGTGTCCTTATTGGATGGTTCGGAGCCTGTCCATGGTGGCCACCAAGAATAATGAACCTCAAAACGAGGACTATGAGGGTGAGTTGCCAGATGATGACTCTAGCCAAGACATGCAGCAGGAATCTGATAGAAGTGACACGAATAAATCCTCTGAGCAAGACGAGGAGATGGATCCAGATGATTGAAAATACGTGGAGCATGAAACTATGGCGTACCTTTTATCCGCTACCAGCCCCGGATTACTCCAGCAAGTGGGACGTACATTGCAGGGATCTACTGGACCAGCGGGCATTCGCTTACAGCAACACATCCTCAGCTGTAAGCGTCCAGGCATGATGATTGATAGGATTGTCGACATTGGGTGCTTGCCTGGATTATCTCCAGTATACGACCTCAATACAGACACTAACAGCTAGGTTCTTTTCTTTCTTTATGCCTTTCACTTTAACATTTTTGCGGGTGCAACCTGAAGAAATTGTTTCTGTACAAATGTCTATTAACAGGGAAGAATGCATTTTCTTTGGTGAGCTTGATTTCTAGCATTGCGAGGGAATTCGTTTGGCTTCTGGCTTATTGTTGTGTATCTGTAAAGGACGGTTTTTTTTCTTTCTAATTGTTGCGTGTGTTCTATGTGCCTCTTGAGTTTATTAAACTGATATTTCAGGTTTTCATTTCTTTTTTTTGCGAAGATTATTTCAGGTATTCAGTACAGATGCTTTCGAGTTGCAATGTCGTGGACCTAGGTTACAGTCATACTCAATTGTTTGGGCAAAAAAGTGACAATTAAGGTAGGTAATGTTAGAAACGTGGGCAGTATTTTAATTCTAAATTTTACTAGGAGACAAATGCAATAAATCAGTGATACAAAACTTACTACTAACAGCAGACTACTCATCATACTTCAACCTCCTTCTAGGTGCATGTCGGGAAGAAAGGTTGGCGAAGTTCAGACGACGCAGTACAACAGCGATTTTCACAAGTCCTAAGTCACGCGATTTTCATGTGAAAATACGCGAATATGCGTGCGTGCGTGTGTGACTAGACAGAAATCTCCTTATATCATCTCTATCCATATTTAATGAGTATTGAGTACTCCACCTTATAAATCAGTCTGCTTTATTTTGCCTTAGCAATATGATACTAAATTATGCATACTTTGGAATTAAGAAAATAAACCATAAATAAATGGGCCAATATTTCTAACAGGTAATTTGTGATTGTCGTCAGATCTGCATCCGGCAGACGGGCACTGCTAATTCACAGGCGCCGTCGTCTTCGTCCTCTCCGGTGGCTGCGCCTTTCTCCTCCGGTCACCTTCGCCGCTTGCGCTGCCTGATGCTTTCGCTGATGGCCGTCTCCTCCGCCCTTACCGGCGGCCTACTACCAACAAAACCTAGCTCCCATCACCTCGTCGCCGTTGTAGATGATCGCTGTTGCCACCCCACCCTTTTGCATCGTTAATGGCATGGGCATCCGCAGGATAAGTTCACAATAAGTTCCCACAAAAATTGAAGGAAAAATTCTTGCACTTCCAAACGGGCATGGCAATTTCCATCAATATCAAATGATTACGGTAGTGCGCTACCACTTGCTTGATTGTCACTGGACTACTGGAGTTTATGCCCACGAATAAGTTCACTTGACTAGGAATGTGCTCGTGATCTGGACCGTCCACCAGAGTGTTGTTCCAATAGCAAACCCTTGGTCTCCTTGCAGTGTTCGCCGCCAACTCTACTGAGGGAAAGGTTCATAAATGTCTACAACGAACCATTTGATTTTTGGTATGCTTGTTTCTTCCCGGCGGACAGACCGGCTATAGTGAGAGATCAGACCGGCCATTCATCACGGTCAGACTGGCCAATATCTGAATTTCCGCTGAGAGTTTTGAAATTTAAAATTTTGATCGTGGGTTGGATCAATTGATCATAGGTTAATATATTTATGTTGCATGAAACATATTTTAACTAACGAGAATCAAGTTATGAAAAACTTGTACTCGAAAACGATTTTTTGGTCATTGAATATATATAAAAGCTTGAAGTCAACTATGGTCAACGGTGAAGATCAAGATTACACTCATGGAGAAGTCAAGGTCCAGAACGATTAATAATGGTAGGTGAGATGGTTGAGCTTAAGCGTGTCATAAGGAACATAAGGAATATTGAAGGGAATGTTCAAGCGACGGTTTGCACCAAATAGCTTGATCTGTCCAAGTGAAGCGTAGTTCAGTGAAACCAGAATGAGAGAGACTTACTGATATGTGGTAAGCTATTGGTGAATCTATACGTGTCAAATATGACAATTACTTGTAAGGGAAGAAGAAGATCGGGTCAAGACGAGGGTATTTTAATAGTTGGCCAAATACCGAAAACTTCATTAAATCAAAACTATAGAGCTTGAATGGTGTTTAGGAAAACAATTTAGGTCAAGAATATGATGACAAGATCTAGTGGATCAAAAAAATAAAAACTTAGAAGATCTAGGCTCACATGCTTTGAAAAGTATGCATGAGTTAAATATATATAAAACATGTATTATGTAGGGTTAACAGATTTCTCTTAATTATATTAGTGGATAGTATATATTAGAGTTAGATATGAGATGATTACTTTATCTACTTAATAGATTAGAGATAGAAGTTTTCAAATCAATTCTAGCAACCATTTTATTCTTAAATTATAGGGTCGCGACTTAAGGGCATCTGTAGTGTATGAAAATAGAGGGTTTAAGCCACCTTAAGATCAACCTTATACATTACAGGGGTGACCTTAAGCAGGCTATAAGCAAAAAAGGTTTACAGCTGGTCCTCAAGCTAAAGACCTGGCCACAAGCATTAAAATACAAATTTTCTTTATCTACCAAGTGGGACTGTCTTAAGACCCCTTAGGTTTATATACACTATGAAGTCAGCCTTAAAATTTAGATGGAATTCATCTTAAAGTTCTTTAGGTATATACACTATGGTGGTGATCGGTTCGGCTGAAAAGCTCATGGCTGAAAACGTCAGAGTGGTGAAAAAAGCATCAGAATGATGTGCTTATTTAGCATGATTAAATTTAAAAAAATATAAAAATATAAAAAATATGTTAGCCCATTACGTATAATACAAACAAATACGGGAAAAAAGAACCGGCAAAAAAGCTTAACAAAAAGCCAAAAGTTCAGAAAAAGACGAAACTTATGAATAGTAAAAAATAAGCCAGAATTCAGAAGTCGAAGCCGAGTTGATTAGGGCATATAGATGCCCTAAGACAGAAGTGGCACTGCTGTGGTGTGCCTTCTTTACCCGGTCCGAGGTCTTCTCTCTCTGCTCCGCCGCCAGTCTACCACTACCACTCCAGTTCAATGCGGTCGCCGCGACTCCGCCGCCACCCGCCGCCGGCGCTGTCGTCGCCGAAGCCGCCGGAGGGGTTCCGCACCAGCGACGCGGTGGAGGTGCTCCCCGACGAGCACGGCTTCCGCGGGGCCCACTTCGCCGCCATCGTCGTGCGCTCCCACCACAACTTCCGGAGCTACACCGTCGACTACGACACCCTCGTAGTCTCCGAAGACTCCGCCTGCCCGCTCCGGGAGGTCGTGCCCGCGCGGCAGGTCCGCCCGCGCCCGCCGCCCCAGCCGCCCGCGCCCCCCGCGGAGCACACCGCCGTGGACGCCTTCCTTGACGACGCGTGGTGGCTCGGCATCGCTCTCGGCGGGGACCGACCGGATGGGAGGGTCACGGTCTGCTTCCCGGACACGAGGGAGGTGAAGGAATTCGACCCCGCCGACGTCCGGCCCCACCTCGAGTGGGTCGACGGCGAGTGGCGCTCCCCCGACGATATGGTACGAGTTCCAGCACACCGTGAACAAAATGTCGTATTTTTTTTCCATCATTCTATCCCTGTGATTTTGTGGTTTTCTGTCTCTGATTTTGCGGTTAGGGTTAGGAATTGGACCGGGGAGCCCTTTTTGTTCCATGGTTAGGGTTAGAAGATTTTGTCGATCTTGCAAGGTTGCAATGGGTTGGAAAGTCTTTTGCATTGGCATTGGAAGGGATTGAGATGGGTGCTATTGTGAATGCATTGTTGTTGAATGTAGTATATGATGGATTGCTACCTGTATAAGCTTGAAATGAGGGGCGGGTTAGTCTCTCCTAAAAGAAATATAAGGGGCTAGACAGGTCAGGTCAGGATGTTGCAAGAAATGCAACTTGCTATAGTGCTTGTGTTTGTGTTCCACTGCTTGGAAGATTGGCAGTCAACAGAGGAATCATTTGTTCTGGGCTGCTGGAGGGCTTACAGTCTGTTAGTTAACGAATGGCAGTTTATAATTGTCAGACCAAGCTAGTTGGATTTGCTGAATTTGTTTGATTAGATATGGGTTATGCTGGAACGAAGTGGAAGTGAATCTAGTTGATGTGCATCCGCAAAGTAGTGGACACTTAATATTCGTGATGTTTTTATCTCATACAGTTCCTGAGCCACAATTCAAGTTGACATGCCAAGATTGTTGCGAAAGTGACGAGTCCTGAATTCCTGACGATATTGCAAATGCTTGCTGCTAAAATTTTGTAGCTTCAAAGGGGTTTCTGATTTCTCCTAGATATTCCATCTGCGAGATAGTTGATGTTTGACTTTCTAGTACCGTCTTAGGCGCATAGCATCATTGGTTAGATTAGAACATTTGCATGAATTCAACTACCTCGTTTGATTGCAAATATTGGAGTTATAGAGTTCGGCATGTATATTTTGCCCTCAGTTGTGTTGAAAGCCGTCATGGCAGTTCCAGACTAGCTCTGCTTATTTTCAAGGCTTTTTTGGATTTGTACGGTGGTTTTTCTCCCTTTTTATTCATTGATTGCTAAATCAATATTCTTTGCCTGGCAGGAGATACCCAAGACAATGCCATACACTAAAGGAACACAAGTAGAAGTTTCCAAGTTGGAAAATAATTCTGCTGTTGCATGGTTCCCTGCAGTTGTTGCTAAGACTATCTGGAAGAACAATGTCTTAGTGGAGTACACTTTTTGGAAGAATGATGGTAGTGCATTGTCCAGGGAGATTGTCGATATGAAGCACATTAGACCTTGCCCGCCACTTGCATCAGCTATTAGTTTCTGCATCAATGATGAGGTTGAAGCCTTCCAAGGTGATGGCTGGTGGCTAGGGGTGATTACTGAAATTCATCCTGAATTAAGATACACATTTAGGTCAGCACATTTAGGAAAGGAGGTTCAGTTGGGCCAGAAGGCACTGAGGCTTCGATATGACTGGGTCCCTGATCAATGGCAACAAGTTTCACAGGTTTGTACAAAATCTTTCAAGAATCTATATTTCTTTGAAATGTTTGTTAGGGCATCTGTAGTGTATGAATAGAGGAGGTCTTAAGCCACCTTAAGGTCAACCTTATACATTACAGGGGTGACCTTAAGCAGACCCTAAGCTAAAAAAGCTTAAGGCTGGTCCTCAAGCTAAAGACCTGGCCACAAGCATTAAAATACAATTTTTCTTTATCTGCCAAGTGGGACCGTCTTAAGGCCCCTTGGGTTATATACACTATGGAGTTGGTCTTAAGGTTTAGATGGGACCCACCTTAAAGCCCTTTGGGTCATATACACTACAGATGCCCGTAAAGTTGAATTTTGTGCACTTTGTGTGGATGCTTCCTGGATTGCTTTATATGAGAATGTCTTTAGTGCTAAAACCCATTCATATATGGGAGTGAGTGAGGAATCTTAAACCTGCCCTCTGACCAAAGCCTTCTTTCACTTACGAATTTGCTATGTTTGTTGACACATGAGCTTTTAAGTTTTAACTGTCGACTGCAATGTAGCTAGATGTTATGTGATGTTTAGTACTGATATTTGCAGTATCAGTACATGCAAACTTTGCGGTGACTGGTGATGCTCCTTTAAATGGAAGTAGATGTTATAATTTGCTCTTTTATTTGCTATGTTGAAGTAGGCACTAGGCGGGCAGCAAGCAGGGGCCTAGGTCGCCTAGGCAGCCGACTTTGGCATGGTGTGGTGCGGGCAATGTCAAGGCATATGTGATATTGGAGGAAGAATATTCTTATCTGGACTCTTGTAATATTGTAAATCTGATAGATGATGATGGTCACTTCATCACTTGCACACACCCATGCACTGCGCGCGCACACACACAGCACAGCCCCACACATGCACGGCACCGACACAACACCACTACACACGCACGCAGACGGCACTAGAACTAGCACTAGTGCACACACAACACACTCAACACTACTCTCTTTCTCTCTATCTGGCTCTCCTTGTGGCGTTGACCCCTTTTCTGGTTTCCATCGATTTCTCGCCGGATTCGTTCGCTACCTACCCCACTTCTCAGTCGGCCACCTCCTTTGCCGGTCCCCTGCATCACCCCCTGCCTCCTCTGTCTTACTACTCCGGGTGACGGCCACTATGGCTTGGCCTTGGCGGTTCGGTGCCGGTTCTAGGGAGGCGCCACCACCGGCTTGTCGGCTCCTTCTAGCAGTCCTCGCGGTTCCCCCTCCGGACGGATCTGGTGCTGGTAGGGTCAGATTTGGCACGCGTTGCCGCCTTGAGTGCTTGCCTGGCCGCTGCGCTGAGTCGGCCTGGATCTGCCTTTGACCGCCTCTTCTCTGCCTTTGATTGCTCAGCCACTCACCGAGGGCCCAAGGAAGGTGTCTTACTGCCGCCCAGCGCCTATGCGCCGCCTCAGCAGCTGCCCAGGTCGCCTTTCTGATCGTTCTTTATTTGTAGTCAAATGGGTAGTTTCCTTCAACTGTGATTTTGCTAAGAACTAAGATATATTTCATTGAATTTTCGTAGTGTTCAAGAAGGCAGCATTAGGCGGCTGCCTAGGCTAGCCTAGGCGCTGGGCGGAGCCCCGTTGCCGCGCCTTGGCCAAAATCGGCACGCTAGGCGGCCAGCCCGCCTAAACGGCCTTCGGCGGTCCAAGGCGGCCGTCGGGGGTCAAAGGTGGGGCTGTTGCCACGCCAAATCCACTAGATCTTCAGGCCTCGCCGGCGAATCATCCTCTTGGGGAGCAGGGAGACGGCGATAGAGGCAGCGGCGGTAGCGTCTCTTGGGAGAGCAGGGATGGCGACGACGACGTCTTATGGGGAGCAGGGGAGACGGCGGCGACGATGCTGGGGGAGAAGGGGAGGCGGCGGCGACGATGCTGGGGGAGAAGGGGAGGCAGCGGCAGCGACGTTGGGGCAGCAGGGGAGGGGAAGAGGGGAGGCGGCGGTGGCCAGGGGAGCAGGGGAGGTGAGGGGCAGCTGGGGGAGTAGGGGAGGGGAGAGTGGAGCCGGAGCAGAGGTGGCGGCAGGCAGGCGCATGGGGTTCAGGAGGAGGAAGAAATTGGAAGAGAGAGGAGACAAGAGATAAGGTGGGGAGAGAAGAAATTAGCGGCTAGGAGGAAATGAGTGGCTGGGAGAGCTTTGGCCAGAGGAGAGAGAGAAAAGATAGAGTGAGGGGGGGGGGGGGGGCTGGAGAAAGAAGAGAAGAGAGATAATGTGCATATTTTACAATTTTGCATCATTCATTTACATTAAAAATTTATATCAATGGATGAAGAGCTATCATTGTTGCTTAAGGTAGCAATTTTCTTCACTAAACATCGAATATATATGCATAATTGCTTATCTTCAGTCTGTTGTCCTTATTTTTAATTCGGCCATCGAGGCTCTGCCTAGGCCTCCTAGGGGCTAGGCTCCACCTCGCCGCCCGTCTAGCGCCTAGCGCTGTCTTGAACACTAAATTTTCTACAATTCGGCTATTGTTAATTTGGCTAAGTTATTATGTTTTAATCTCCCGCAGCTGCAATATCTGCTTCAGTGACACATATATATACTTCAGTTTGTTACCTCCTTTTCTTGTTATTGAGGAAAAATCAACCTTGTTACATAACATCGCTAGTGAAGCTCCCACTGTTTGTAGTTAGAACAACCAAATTCCAAACATGCACCTATAATGTTTTTGTTGTGTGAGATAGATAGGTATTGGTGCTACAAGTAAAATGACTTCCCATTTCGTTAATTTACTTCTAACTAAACTCAAGGATAACAGAGAGCTGACAAGTCTGCATCCTTAGGCTCAGTTTGCAGTTCCTGTGTTTATTTTTAAAGCTGTCATGAAAATGAAGTTGTGAAAAGTCTATTACTTCGTTTGGTAAATCATCTTAAAGTTAGATAAATTCTGTTATCCAGTTTCTCCTCTTACATTTCATCTCATATGTTCTGGAATGCAACAGCCAACAATATGTCCATGTGCAACTTGATTAGGAAAAAAAAAGCAGCTAGTGAAACACCCTTTTTTAATATATCTGAAAGTGTCTCAACCAAAGGAGATCATCATAATCTACCGCAATGCCAAACGGAGTCTTAGTCTTCTGTGGATGTGGATTCGCTTGTATTGCTTAGAGCCTAAAGTGCTATTACTTATGGGAAATTTCTTTTAATTTTTGTAACAAATACTTAGTAATCTTATTCTAAAGGGGTAAGAATGGCCATCAGATTTGACACAGTTACAGCTCTAATATACCTGGACACCATGATTTGACACATGATCATGGTAAGTTGTATAATGGAATCTCTAACATGTACTGCTTGAAATCGTATGCCTTGTGCACGCCTATGGTCATCAACAAGTTAGCGCAGGGGTTTGGTTGTAAAGCATTACCTGATTCGTGTATTTTCATAGTTTTTATAAAATTATGATAATAATACCATCTAGACCCTTTAGCTGTCCAAAATTCTTTCCTTCCCATGTTCGACTCATCTTAAGGTCTCCCTTGGATGGCCTTTGTGCATGTGCCAGCAGTAGATATAATACCAATTGCTATAATATTAATGCTTTCTCCTAAGGTCTCCCTTGGTTGGCCTTTGCGTGTGTGCCAGCAGTGGATATAGTACCAATTGCTATAGCATCAATGCTTTCTCATCCAGTAAACCAAGTTTTATTGAAAGACATCTCAGGCACTTTCTCTTTGGTTCAACAAAGCTAGAACAAATCTGTGTTTTCTGATATTGTAAGATGAGCTAAAAACTTACACTGATGATGATTTGTTGCTGTGTAGTACTATATTTCTAAATTGCTAATGTAGCTAACTATCACTGTGGCTACCTTTCAGAATGTGTTGGAAACAAAATTTACAGAAGGCAGCAAGGTCGAAGTCAGCAGTGATGATGAAGGTTTTCGTGGAGCTTGGTTCCAAGGGACTGTTCTTAAATCTGTTGGCAGCAAGCTTTTCGTGGAGTATGATACACTGAGGGACGATGATGAGACCACACCTTTGAAAGAAACCATAGAAGTGCAGCACATCAGACCCTGTCCTCCAGATATCCCTGTCATCAATGGATTCAAGTTCCTCGACGAAGTTGATGCTTTTTGCAACGATGGATGGTGGGTTGGTGTGATATCCAAGGTTATTAGTGATCAGAGGTACATGGTTTACTTCAAGCCTTTTAAGGAAGAGAAGGAATTTGGGCATGAACAGCTAAGGCTTCATTGCGATTGGGTGGGTGGAAGGTGGATGCGGGCTTCCCCGGTACACTCTTATCACTTGTCCATATTCCCAGCATCTTTGATTACATTTCGTAATTAAATCGTCATAAGTAATTTACTAGTAGCTGCTAGTATAGCTGGATATTGCCCTATGCTCCTGTTGTTAGGCTCGGTTACCATCTACTGCTATGAATTAGAGGTTTCTTTCTGATGCAAATGCTCATAGACAATCTACGACCCTTGGCAGGCATTGGAGATATGAAGGCTGGATAACTGTGCGCACATTTTTGTACAGAAGCTTGGGTGTAATATCCAAAAGAATGGCTTCACAAACTTACCATATTTTATCCTTGCTGCACTGAAGTTGTCTCATGCGCATAGAGAGGTCAGCAAGTTGGTGGATGACCTTTCTGCTTGCAACTCCGTCCGCGGTTAATCCGAATGTTTGTCGATGGGAGATCCTCACCGTTACCAGTAAGTTTCATGGCATGTTCTACAAATCTGAAAAGTACCAAAAAAAAAACTGACTTTTTGGGAACACAATGCTTATTTAGTGTATGAAAACTCTTCTTTCGTGATCTTGTCAGTACCAGCTTTTAAAATTTGAGCAATGTTCGTTGCATTGTCAGCTGTTCGTCCTGCCAAATTTTTATTCCCCAAATTGGGTACACCTTTGATTAGTTTTGGACCACCTAATCTCTACTTGGTTCTTAAAATCATGAAAATGTGGCCTGAGGAGAGAACATGGCCAATTAATTACCAAGCCGGAGAGATGAGGAAATGTACTCTCCTCCCATGGTGACGAGGCATTGGCTGTCCATTCTAGATTCTTTTGTGTTGTGGTTTATAGTTTTTTGTTAAAATTTTTGAATTTTGACTTCATGAGAGATATTTGTGCGATTTTGACCGGTATAGATAAAGTCGCTATAGTGTCTACCATAATCGACTTGTAGATCTTATTTTAAAAAACACATCGTTTGAAAGTAGATAAGTTAAAGAAATGGTTTGGAGAAACAATTTGAATAAGTTGTCTTATTTATTTGGCTTTCGAAAGGTGAAAGTTGATGCCAAAAGTCAAAAAGGCTTAAAAAAAAAAGGGCCTATGCCTCTCTGTGCACGCTGGTGTGACTGAACATAAAAGCTGATCCGAGATGCATGGCTTAACCATCTTTCTTAAGGGGTTAGCGTCATGTTCTCTATCGATGGCCCTTAATACTCAAGTGCACTGCTCAAAAGGGCTTTTTTTTAGTGGCTTATGGCTGAAAAGTACTATAGCTGGCTGAAATTGCACTGCAGCTGATGGTGATTTATTTGGCGTAATTAAATTTTAAAAAAAATTAAAAATAGAAAAATATGTTAGCCTATCACGGACAGTACAAACGAATACGGGAAAAAACCGATAAAAAAGCTCAAAAAAAGTTAAAAACCAGAAAAATACGAAATTTTTGAATAGTAAAAAATAAACTAGAAATTAGAAATCTAAGCTGTTATGAAGGGGGCTATAAGTAGTTGAGGAACGACATCGCCTATTCAGCATACTACTACCAAATACTATATATATTACACCCGGGGGACTCTCTGGCCGGAGAGGCCATCCACGTGTCAGCCCCCCGCGAAACAACCTGCAAAGATTTGGTAATTATGTTTAGGTCCCCAGTTTTCACAAAAAGGTCTCTAGATTCTTGCAAAAAAGCCCCTACACACTTTTTTTGCTGGGTAAGGACCCGCGGTTTCTCGTAATTACGAACAGGCTCTTATTTCTTCCGAAAAGACCCTCAGTTTTTTGCAAAAAAAACCCCTCCACTCTCCTTTTATTGTGAAAAGGCTCTCAATTTTTTGCAAAAAAATCCTGCGCTTTCTTTTCTGTGTGAATTTTCGCCTCTTTTATTTCGGTCCACATGGTGACTAGCGTGGCGTGGCTTGGCACAGTTGAGGAACGACATCGCCTGTTCAGCATACTACTACCAAATGAGCCTATTCAGCAGCAGTGTTGTGTGGTAATGCAACATATAGTAAACTTTGGAGTCTCTCAAAAAAAAGTGGTAGAAAAAAAATGTCACTTTCCAACATTCCTCCAAAAAAAAAAAAGTGAAGAGAGCCTGCAATACTAGGGCCAATCAGCCGTTCCTTCTTGATGGCTGCTTTGATGGTGCGGCAATTTACTCGCGGACACAGCTCGTGCATCTTTTGGATACGCACCTGTTGGCATGCAAGTGGCCTTACTTTCGCATATTTAGTGCGGCTGTTGGGCCTATCAACCCTATTAATTCGTACCACCATGCGTCCATCCAACCGATCCATGTACTTGTCTGCTCGACCTACGTATTCTTGCGTTTTTTTTTTGCAAAAACAAATTCCTTATTATTATTCTTCTTTGTTTTCTCTTTTCCTTTTCTCCTCCATGAAAAGGATCGGTTAACCGCTACCTGTGTTTTTAAGTAAGAATCTGTTTTTTTAAGGATGCAGGAACTCGTCTCATTCCATTCATTACCAATCAAAACCATTCATCTCAAAAATATGAACTAGCAGGATAAGTAATATAAACATAAAAACAAATATATTCATACTGAAAATTAAAGAAAACAGAAAAGTACCAGATGTTACCCAAGTGAAACGAAGAATAGTGCGGAGAAGATGGAGAAGTAGTTGCGGCACAGAGAACGGCAAGCAGTTGCGCGAGGCGCTTCCCAAAAACCTTATTTGCTCTCTCCCGTAGAGGATCGTAAGGACGATGGCTTCGGAGACCTGCTCTCCCCATGACCGGTGTATGCCGGCAAAGGGACGGAGTAGACAAGAACAGCGCAGTGACAGAGGAACTTGACTCTCAGGAACACAATTCTTGCTTGGATCACAAGAGAGAATAAGGAGAGCCTATTATAGACTTCAGAAGGTGTCTCTCCACCTTGGCTAGCAATGCGGTACTAAATTATCCCACATGCCGCCGTGCATGAGTAGGCCTTTGGGGTTTTTTTGGAATTATTGATGGGTCAAAGCCCATTATTCCAACAGTTTTGATCTCCTCTCTCCCCTTTTTGATCTTATTGTGTGCTAAGGACATGTACGTGATGGTGATAATTCATAAAGATCAATTCACATCCATGTAGGCACTAAGTCTTGCAAGATTTCAAAGTTACTCGATTTTTCTTGGATTTGAATTTATCTTAAGGTTTCTTGATCTCATGGTTTTGTTTCGAATTTTTGGACGAAATAACTTGCTATGACATATAGGAACAAATTTCTTCTTCAGCTGCTACATGACAATGCGGCTTCTTGTAATCGCTACGGTGACATTTCAGCTGAAAACCAGAGCCTAAAAGATAAAAGACAAAAACTCCAGCCGAATTGAACAGGACCAAACAGTACAAAGTTGTGCATCTATTGCATGACACAGTAGCAGCAACAGTACAGACAGTATAGTAGTACTACATTTGATGCAGCTGCTTCCAAGCACAAGCAAAATGGGATGACTGTAAACTTTGGAGTCTCAAAATAAGTTGCAGAAAAAATGGCACTTTCTGACATTGCTCCAAAAAAAAAGTGAGAGAACCTGCAATTCTAGTGCCAATTAGCAGTTCCTTTCTGATGGCTGCATTGAAGGTGCGGCAGTTACTCACAGGCACTGCTCGTGCATCTTTTGCAGATGCAACTGTTAGGCCGCACTGTTGCATATTAGTGTTGTTGCTGGGCCTATCCGCCCTATTTATTCCTCCCATCCATCCATCCATCCATCCATCCGGTCGATCCATGTCCATGTCTGCTTGAGCTACCTACGTGTTCTTGCGTTCTTTGCAAAACAAATTTCTTCATCAGCCGCTACATGACAGTGCGACTACCGGCGGCCGCTGTGATACTATTTCAGCTAAAAGATAGAAGGTAAAAGTCATAGCCAAATTGAACAAAAGCAAACAGTACAAAGTTGGTGCATCTATTGCATGACACAGTGCGGTAACCAAAATTGTCAAAATCGTGATCCTAAATCGGATCAAAGGTTTTTTTGGGTAGAATCGCAAATCGTAGTATCGATGTAGAATCTAAGATCTTATCTGATTCTAATAAAAAATATTTTGAAAAGTCTACGATGTATTATAACACTACTGCATTTTTAAAATTATGTATTTTGAACTTTTCTTTATAAATTGCAGAGTAAAGATAAGATCATGTGTTATTTTATGATAATTATAGTGAATATAAAGAGATAAAAGTTAAAATTTTTAATTAAAAGAAAGTATATAAGTAATTATTTATTATAAAACAATAGAATCGAGTAGGATCATATGAAAATTTTAATCATAGTCGTACAAAAATTTAGGTCGAATCATAAGAACATTAAAATTCTATCATAGAATCAATCGGTCTAGTTAATCCTAGATTGTAAAGTCTTAAGATCATATGACAAAATCATGATTCTGATAACCTTAGCAGCAACAGTACAGTCATAGTATAGTAGTACTCCATTTGATGCAATGCAGCTGCTTGTGTTCATCCAAGCACAAGCAAATGGGTGCTTTTACTTGCTCCAATTCCAATTAAGATGCAACTGCATATTCTAGGACAGCAACACGAGATAGATAGGAGAGGCAGGGCTCCATTTCAATCAAATCCAATCCAATCCAATCCATCCAGCACATCCATCATTCCGGATTGGAATCTTAATGACCGGGGCCCCTCAAGAGTAATAATGCTAGCTCTTCGTTTTCTCCTAACAAAATTAAATTGTATGTATATGAGGTGGTGTCTCGAATCTTTTGACGCCCATCGATCTCCTGAATACTATGTTCTCTTGATTCTTGACTTGAATGTCCGTTGCCGTCGTCGATTGCTGCTGATGGATGTGCGTCGAAGTCTACAGTGTCATGGTGCTCGATCTTCAGGTAAATTCCTGATGGAATCACGCAGTTAAGGATGAACGATTTGTGGAGCGTGAAAGATTTTTTGGCAAACCGTAGCATCCCTTGAATTTTGGACACATCTGAGCCCCAAAACACCCGATATTCCACATTTGGTCCCCATTGCAAAACAATTCCACAAATAGCCCCCTACCCGAGCGCGGCTTCGCCTGGTGTCGCCACGTGTTCGGTCGTGCGGTGTGGTACCGCACGATCGCATCTGTAGCTGGGTCGTCGCGGTACCACACCGCACGACCGCACTGTTCATCGCACTGGGGGACTCGGTCGAGCAGCAAAATGCGCGGTCGGGGACGATGAACAGTGTGGCATAGGGGCTAAATGTGAAATTTCAGGTGTTTTGGGGGCCAGATGTGTCCAAATTTCGCATCTCTTCATCATGAAATTGAAGACGACGGGAACTGATCGAGCAGAATTGATCAGTAGTTGCACCTGTCGTTCAAACTAATCAGTAGTTGCACCTGTCGTTCAACTACTCCCTCCGTTTCACTGTTTGTCTATAGTCACAAGACTCTCCGTTTTAAAATATTTGTCCATTAAAAAAAATCAAGAGTGTATTCATTATGATGCTGTGATTTAATATAGACATGTATGACCAATTTCTCGTTAACTTTTTCTTACATTTATGGTTTCTTGGTTTATGCACATAGTAGGCTATGGACCAATATTGTGAAATGGAGAGAGTAATAACTAATTAGGTGTGCTGCGAAGAGAGATCCTTTGATATGACATTCTCTCTCCCTCGCACACTACTTAATGATATCATTTTCATACAAACAACTTATTTATTTTATATCCGAGGAAATGAGAGCTTTATTTATTATTCAGGATAGTCATTACAATATTTGCATAGAAGTTGGAGGACGAGCTCGTGGGCTAATTGAGATATTTTTATACTCTCTCCGATCGTAAATACATGTTATTTTGGATATCGACATGGCCTTCAAAACAAAAACTTTAACCACTAATTTTTATTATAATATATTTATAAAATCTAATAAAATAATTATATTATAAAAGTACTTTTTAAGACAAATCTACCCATATGATTTTCATGTATACAATTTAAATATTTAAAAAAGTATTGATAGTCAAAGTTTTGAAAGTTTGATTGAACCTATATCCAAAACGAGTTATATTTGTGACTAGAGGAGTATATATTAGTGGACAGAGTTTGATTACATACGCACCACCATAATATGTATTTGCGAATAGATGTGTTTAAGCCTCCCAAACACAAAATATAAATCTTCTCTAATTTATGCTTCCTCCGGTCATAAAACTTGTCGTTTTGGACATTGATATGATCTCTAAAATGTAACTTTGACCAGTAATTTATATTGTATCATATTTACAAAATCCAATAAAACTATAATATTGTGAAAGTACTTTTCGAGATAAATCTACACATATAATTTTTATATATTCACTCTAAATAGTAGAAATAGTAGAACATAGACAAAGTAAAGGTGGAACATGAAAAAGTGGGGGGACAAAACAATGTACAAACAGCACCGGGAGTATGAGGCGTCGGAAGGCATCAATACGTTTAAGGTGATACGGACTATTCGTGCGATATAATTGATGTCTCATTAATTACGAAGTACATGGTCAACTGCTTGAGAGCTTCCCTTAACTAGATTTTTGCAACACATATCGGCATATCGATCGTAATCTCAAATTGATCCGAAGTAATTAGGACTACACACTTCTCCTTTGTAATTCCTGTTATTCTAATGATGTGAACAGAGGCACTGTTTAGCGCATGAGATGATGTGATTACTTGCTAATCGACGTACGGACTAGCCCAATCCTCCGTCAAAGTACTACTTCCATCTACAAGTTCTATCGCAATAAAAGATTTTCCAGCTTTAACAGTCAATCTGGAGTTGTGACTATGATAAGGGCGTGTTGAATTTGAGCCCATTTTTCACCAAATCAACGAGACATCACAAAGAAACTGACCAATTGTTTCTTATGATGGATGCAAATTCAATAGGAGATTGTATATCAGCACAGCGAGTTTTTTTTTTCAGGAACACAAAGGGCTAGTATGTATGTTTTTTTCAATAAGGGAGCTATATGCACATTCCATTCCCGATCAGTTGGAAGTACAGATCATGCGCTGTGCCTGCTCCAACTGAATTGACATATGAAACAGGTTCAGTAACAACCAGTACGAATTTGTTGAATGGACGATTAGATATTTGAACTGTTTTACGATGTCATGCCGCCGCGAAGCACTATGGGGATCGATGGAGCGGTCCAGACATTCCTCATGCGTGATGTGCTCGGGGCGATCTGGTAGAGGAATGGTCAGTCTGCTGTGTGACTGTGGTACGTACCACACCACGTACTCGTCGTACGTCTGAACATCGTACGGATACTGGTCCATGATGACATCGACGTGTGCCCTTTCCGCCCATGACGTCGTCCACTGTTGCTGCATTGACCGCCAGTCTGTACCATGCCGACCAGCCCTTGATTGCCTGCATTTTCAGAATCATCGACGTTACATAGCAAGACATATGCAAGTGTACACAATAGTCGGATGGAGTTTGACTCACCGATGCAAGGCATGCGGTAGGAACCTGCCATCTAGAGGGGGCATGGCCTGGTGCAAACCCAACTGTCACATCACACACTGTGGTGCATAAGCCTCCACCATGTACGAGAACACCAGATGGTGTTTTGTCATCCATAGCTCCCCGTCCTCCAAGCAATGCAGGGACAGCCCGTGAGGCGATACACGATGCATAAAATCTACCATCCAGGGAGTCCATATGACATCGCTGTCGTGCAACGACTCGAACTCATGCCACAGCAAGTAGCACCTCGACGGTTTGCCCTTCACCCACCGCAAACAGGCAGCAGTCCACTGCATGCCCATAGTTGGCCCGTCTATCAGGTCATCGGCGAACTTGCCAAACAGGTACACTAGCATCACGATCATTAGACGTCCTACAGGGAAGTGTTCCTAACTCCACAGCTGCAGGAGCATGTAGCAGATGGCCAAATTGGGGGTACCAGCAGTGGTGCGCTGGCAAGCGTCACATAACTCTCGATATGTGATGCACAGAACCGTTGATCCCCAGCTGTACCGAGGCATCACTCCGAACTCTGTGTCCACCAAAGACTCTGCGAAGCCAATAAATTCGGTGTTACAAATATCGCCGTGTGTGGTTGGAAACATGCTCCAACCAAAGAGCTGGATAAGGAACGCGACGAGGTGCATCCTGACGACCTCCGACGTTGCAACTTGCGGGCACACACTGAAATTGTTAAGCCACATGCGGGGAACGCCACGTGCACTCTCCGTGATAGGCCGGCCGAACCGGTCTGCCAGTCTCTCTTTCCAGTCGATTGGTGCAGGTGTTGGAACAAGTGTGTCGCCTCTGAGAGGGAGACCCGTCAAGAACGCGACGTCCTTCAAAGTGACCGTCATCTCACCCCGACGAAAGTGGAATGTGTGTATCTCGGGCCTCCACCTGTCCACCAGTGCCACGAGTAGGCTGCCATCGATGGTGAACTCATGCGTGGTGGAGACCAGCCTCTCAAAGGGTGACAAGCCCGTGGCCTGCAGGGTTAGGACGTAGCGCTCGTCCAGCGCCCACGGATCCCTCCCCCCACCCCATGCAGCCTGAATGGCGAAGGGACAACTGTGTCACCCATCATCCATGCGTGGCAACAGTATTTCTCATCGTGCGAGTGTTCCAGAAACTCCGGTAGAGCCATACCTACTAGTACATACGACAGACGAAATATTAGTGTGAACATTAATAATTACTTCATAA